>CM031237.1:739035817-739247738 GCA_018340775.1 Taxus wallichiana var. yunnanensis | reverse complement strand
TATCCAGAACCTATGTGTGCATGAGTGCATTAAGAACTAAATGTTCATTTCATTCGGTCCACCGTAATTACGTCATGTTACCGATCATTTAGGTGGATGTGTGTTAACATTGTCATCTCTTTTTGTGAGGGCGTACATGCTCAAGGGAATTTATGGTTATATTTGACCTACGTGTCTTATACCAAAGGAGTAATTGAATATAATTTAATAATTGAATATGCATAAATTAATGAATCTGAAAATAAATTTAAGTTCTTCTCCCTTGTAATTTTGGATATGGCCTTCAACTTAGGATCGATTAGGTGTATAATTCATAGTGTATAATGGAAGCATTGTTCACGTCGAATGAAGTTATTTGTGTATGCAAGATACATGAGGGTGGTGACTTTTTTCCCTGAAGTGTGTCATTAGATAGTTCAATATCACTTGCCTTGAAAGATGTTAGAAAGCAAAGATAACCTTTATCATAGGGGAAATTCCTTAGGAATCAATGTGGTTTACTGCATTGATCCTCACGAATAACCATATGATCTTGGAGCTGCAATTTTCTACCAGAACCTCGTACGTTTAGGTATTATTGGTCTATTGATCACTAAGGTGGGATTTAAGGATATAAATTTTTCTTGTGGATGGAATTTTGGTCCTAGTAGTGTGGAAGCATTGAGTTGTTTTGTCCATCATGTTGTACTTTATAAAACACCTTGGTGAAAGGTGTATGGACCTTGTGAAAGGTGTTTTGAGTTATACTCTTCTCCTGTGTTTAGTTGGACTGCGTGTGATCTTGTCTTTGTAGATGAAAGGTGGATAGGAAAACATCCTATGGGATATGTAACTTATTGAAGCACACATCACATCTTGAGAAATGGCTGATGTATGTTGAGGGGTCTTGTCAAATTTGTATTCTATTGGTCCTAACCTTTTTGTGTCGAAGAATTGAAGTGGACATGTATGTTTTGAAATAGGTGGTAAGCAAAAATTATGGAATTCTATCCTTCAGTGGATCCACAGAATGAAATGAACCTTTACCTACTATGTGAGATGGTTTCCTTTAGAAGTCATTCTTAAGCTTTCACGGGTATAATACTTCTAAGTTAAAAGAAATGTATAAATAAGTAGAAGCGCATTGTAAACCATGTATCACGATGGATTACGTACCAAATTTAAAGCGTTATTATATATTTTCTTAAGTGATGCATCTTTAATGGCACAAAAAAAAATCCAAGTATTCGGTACTTTTTGAGTGGTAAAATTATGGGGCATTACGGGTGGCAAAACCTTGACTAGGTTTTCCCTAGCACTACCCAGGGGATCTCTTATAAGAACTATGCATGTTGCATTATACTTACAAAATAACAACAAAAATTGTTTCACATTGTCAACAAAGACTAATAAACAAATTTACACTCATTTTAGAGATATTCTAATAATTATATTACCCTTTCCTTTCTTTGGGAAACAATCAAAATTTGAAAAATATAATTAGATTTCATCATATGGAGGAAGAGACCACTTAGATCGATATGTTGAAAATATAAATGTAAATCAATACGCTATAAAGAATTTTCCTCAATGAAACAGACCATTACTATAAAGTTTGTTAAACCATAAAATAAACAACTATTTTCCAATCTATTGCTTATAAAATTTATCGTCTTTATTTGGAATTTTGGAAAATCACTGAGCATAATGTTTTCACAAAATGTTTGACAAGCGATAAATAAAGAACCTTCGCGATATGGAAACTTACGGTTTAGATTTAATCTAATTATATATTAAAGAAATATTATAATTTTATAATTAATAAAGTGAACTCCTACATAATTTTAAATCTTTGGAACATGAATAACGATAGATAGATATAGAAAACTAGAATTTAAGTTAGAGAAAACAAAAATATGTGAAGGCAAAGGTGTAAAAAAATATTTGAATTGTGTGTCGAAGTGGAACAAGTGTGTAGTCAAGATTCTTACTAAAATTTTGGGACATAATTTTTCTCTAGATGAATTATTAGTCTCTTAGATAATACCATTGCAAAACCTATTTAGGGAGGTTATAAACCTATCCCATGTTTAAATGTTATTACTTATTTATTATGGGTTGTCTAACCTATATCTATATGTTTTCCTTCCCACATATGTAACTTTGTGATGAATGTGTCGTAATCACATGTATAGATTCTTATTACTTTAAACATAACTTATAATTCCTTGATCTAAGAATTGGGTTAAAAGTAATTTTCTTAGATTAGTAAAGCTCCACAAATCACTTGTTGATGTCACAAAGTTTGAAAACATATCACTTCTAGAAAATGGATAATTCGATTATATTGTCTCAAGCATTATGATGAATTTCGTGTGTGTGTGTGTGTGTGTGTGTGTGTGTGTGTGTGTGTGTGTGTGTGTGTGTGTGTGTGTGTGTTTGGGTGTGTGTGTGTGTGTGTTTACATGTTTATGTGTTTGTGTAGAAAACAAGCCCTTGATTCTTCCCACACTTGAAACATAAACTTGTACTTCATATTTATCTCAAACACTTTATCAGGGGCATCAATATGGATGAATTCATGTTTGTAGATTATTTTGAATGATGATGCTAGCATAAGTCCTCGATCATGGCATCGATAGTCATGGCATGGAAAAAAATTAACCTAGAATAAATTACGGAAGCTGGATTAGATTAAGCTGAGTAAGCAAAAGATAGAATAGTGCATAAAATATGGTGTGTAATATAGCTCATTACCATAAACAATGAGCGGAGAAGATATAGGCAAGAGATGGAAATATATCATAATATAATAACATCCATATTCTTTGAATCGAAAATTAAGCATGAAATTATAAATGGAAATTATATATTTTCAATATCAATTTATACCCGAATCAACCTTTTGTATCGACCATTTTATGGTTTATCTGAAGGTGGCGATTACTAACCATTACAATAACTTTCTTCCTTTCCTTAAAAAAAGAAATCTTTCATTCTCTATCCATACTTATAGAGCATTACATATTACTATAGTTTGTCTTTTATGCCACTAGGAACATACATTAGAATGCTACAGCAAAAAAGTATTGAGTCACATCTTTAAGCCACTATATTTTCCCGAAACTTAAATTGTTGTCTCATGTTGAGATAAAATATGCTTCAATGATCTTGGAGGGTTATTTACTGCATATTTTCCTCGGTCTTTCTAGATGTTAGTTGCATTGCATAATGAGATAATTTACAAACGTCAATCGTTTGGCAAAAAAATTCATTTTTTCATCCTTTAACTGACTACTTAAATTCCATTCATTTTTTTGATTAAGAATACTTTCAATAGACCACCCTTTCATGTTTTCAATCTATAGAAAAATATCCCATGAAGAAATCCTTGTAGGTTTTCATTCTACATGGACCAACTTATATAAATCTAACAAAATTTGTCATGATAAAACCTCAAAAAAAAGTATCTACCATAAAATTTTATTATCTTATCATATTGTTGTTGTTTTGGACTTCTCATATATAGCTAGATTATATTGTTGGTGTGGAAGATGGATGTGGTAAAGATTTGAATCTACGTACACCTAGAATTATATGCGAGATTACATATTTAAGATTTTTATTCACCATCTTCATGGTGGGTGGAGAAAAGTTCTACGTTTGTCTCATACACATTCAAAGTTGTAAGGACTTCTTTCCTCTATTGAAGTATATTTGTAAGTCAGACAATAATTGCATGAATTCAAACAGGACCATAATATTCAACATTTTCCACAACTTGGTCATGTAGGGCTATAGCATTTTGTATCTCATGGATTCAACACCTTAATTCCATCCCTCATGCATTGCATTGCACTCTTGAAAATGTATCCATAACATATTGCACTCTCATTCTTGTAGTGGAGTCACTAACATTGTTGTCTCAATCCTTAATGATGTTTTCAATTCCTTTTCCACCTCCCAAATCATTTCATCTATTAAAGCTTTTGATATTAAATTTTGTCTCAGTATATTCATTATGCGGTATTGTTTTTCTCATGGTATCTTCTGTTTGCATGTTCTAATCGAAGAAATCAAATGAAATAAGATTTTTATGGGATTTAATTTGTTAAAGAACTTTTGCGTATTCATTCAAAATATTAGAAAATGTCATTGAATTCCCTTATTTGATTAAACTACTAATTCATTGACCTTATTTATATAGTTTCCTACTCCTACTGAGTTCTCCACATGTTTACCTGACCAAAGTGGTCGGTTTGCATTTCATCACTCATTAACTATTAACTTCTTACTTTGGTGACATGTTGTTGGCACTTATATTTAATTTGAGACTTTAAATTGCACATTGTCTTCTCAAATTTGTATTTTTTGGAGTTGAGTTACATTATAGTTGCACCATTATTTTATTGAGGTATATGTACCCCTACAATCTGTGTCTCTGATGGTAACTTGTTAAGATCGACCTCGGCTATGTTGATGAATACTTGTGATGTTGTAAGGTTACACACTCTCTAGTTTATCTAAAGAGCTATTATGCATACATGTGATGAAGGAGATGTATTCACCTAATTTTTGAATTTTAATCTTTCATATTTATTACTAAATTTCCTTTTTGTAGATAAGGGTCATTGATGCTTCTATTTATAGAGTGGGTACCTTAAGGGGCCTTACGGGGGAATGGGAATGGTTATTCACGTATCAATTATGGGTTAGAGACAATACACAAAGAGAGTATCAGTATTTGGTCTTGGTCTTAGTTTTCCTTTCACTAGGTATCTTTGTCTTCCTATGTCTCATGCCGCCACATTCAAATTTTATTACTTTGCGTCTCATCACTTGGCATCTTGTTTATCCATATACATGATCTATGACACACTATTTTCACTTTTCATGACACCTTACCTCTTATTAGCACTTTTATGGTTACTTAGCGCCATCACCGTGGGTGATGGTGTCGAGTCTGCTATATTTTCTCATGGATGACACCATCGCCTATGATGAATGACATACTAGATATACCCTCACACCTCATTTGAAACTCACAAGAAAAGGAATCCAGATCATTTGGACTACCATTAGCTCTACTCTTTTTTGTACCATCTTTGCATTTGATCACCTAGCTCATGGTTCATATTGCATCTTTCTTGGATTAGATACTCTTCTTCTTAGATGGTTTCTTACATTATTAGGTCACCTATATTGAGTCTAGGATAGGAATAATGTTCCCCTTCTCCACCTAATAGATAGTCTCTCTCGGTGTTTTGCTTCTCTGGAGATACCTTACATGTACAAGGTAAGTGATCTAACCACTTCTGTCGATTATCATGAGTAAGTTCATTTCCTTCTTTATTTCGTTATGTTATCTTAGTACTTTACATGTTTAGATTCTAGTTAGCATAATACTCTTACTCACATAATTTCCTTAGCTATCACCATTTTCAGTTATATTATGCATGTTTGTTGATCCATACTTCTCCATACCCAACTCTACGATATCTCACTAGGGTTCCTTCCTCTATATTATTACGTGGGCATAGGATATCCCTAGGTCTATCTAGTGTAGATATTACTTCCCTCTAGATATGTGACCCTAACATGTAGTGCCCACCTTTTTGTATTTTCATTTTGGTGGGTAACGACTCATTCTATCTAGAATATCATGATAACAGGGACATTATTGCTTATTTTTGTTGTTTTGGTGGGACATTATCACATGATATTATTGTTTGACAGGGATATTATTGCTTTAGTACATTATTTTGATATGACATTGTTCATGATATTGTATCAGCGCTTTAGAATTATGATGATATGTCTTGTTGTGAAGTTGTCTATGGGGCACACGATATCACTATTCATTTATCAGATATTATGTTATGATGATGATATCATGAGTTATTATGGACATGATTTTGTATTGATATTGGATCCATATTTGATGTATGATGTTATATCGTTTCATTCAGTGGATGATTCATGTTATGATATACTGCTAGTTTAGCATGACTTGTATGGATGTTGATTTCGATGCATATGATAGTGTCATATTTTGTTATCATATTGGGAAGATATGAGGTTTGCATTGAGTGTGCAGGTGATAGGAAATTAATCATGAGAATAACATGGGATTCAGGGAACACACATCTTAGCAAAAAGCCCTAATGGACAAACCTCTTCTTCTTATCAATTATGACATCCCTTTCTCATGTTGTGCCATGTCGTGTTGGTTTTCTTTGGTTTGAATTTTTTAGCCTAACTTTTCCTTCTATCATGGTGATGAATTATTATGTTTCTTAGCTACTTGTTAATTTGTTATGTTCCCTTGGTTTATTGCTAGCTAATGTTAAATGTTACCCCTTTTCATGTGGTTCTAACATTTACTTTTGGTTTTGGGATGATGTGTTGGGTTAGGTGGAATTAGGCCACCTAATCATAGATTAGGTGAGCCTAATTGCCCCTCCTAAATGCCACATTTTTCCAAGCTCGGATTTGGGAAAAATGTTCCATTTAGGAAGGGTGAATGGCAAGCAAGGTACCTCATTTGCATGGAATAGAGGCCCTAACCCCAATTCTTATGGGTGGGTGGGCTCTTATCAATGCAAATGAGGCCCATTGGCTCATTTTACCACTCACCACATACTTCATATTATGAGAAATTTTATTTTGGAAATGTATGAGATTTTGGGAAATCCCCTCATGATTGCTTTGAGCTAATTTTGATTTTTCCCTCATTTTATTTTGGGTGCAATTTTGTGGAAAGTTGATTGGATTTGGTTTTGGTGGAGGGTGACACTTTTCACCCTCTCATTGCTTGTCTTGGGTGGTTTCTCTCCTTCTTAACCCCTCATGTCCTTAGTGATGGGGTTATTTTCTTGAAATTTTTTGGTGGGAAGCTTGGGAGCTTGAAGGAGACTTGGAATCTTTGGGAGACATTCTTGGATTTGGCTTGTTTGAGTGCAAGGTAGGATCTTGCAAACTCCTTGTTTTATTTGAATTTTACATTTTGAATCTATGTTTTGGGTATGAAATGTGTGTTGGTTTATTTGGTTTACTCCACCCACCTTGAGGGGGTGTAGGATTTTGGAGATTGGATAGGAAGAGGGAGGAATTAAATCCTCTTTATTTTTGGGAACTTATCACTATATTTGGAGATGTAGGTAGGTATATATTTCCATTTTGGTTGGAAGTTCATCCTAGCCTTAAGAAGGAAACTCTAAGTTTGAAAAGCCTTCTTGGGGAAGAATTTGGATAGATAAAGGGAGTACATGGAGAGATAAGAAGATGTTAAATACATAGTAGGATAAGGGGGTTACATAGTTGTTTTTTGGCATGAGTGTTATGGTTGCACTGAAATGAGAAGTCTCATCCTCTTCTGAAGTAGGCATATAACTTCTTGGCTAGAAATTTCATTGATTGGTTAATTGTGTGTGCTTTGATGTGTATAAACCAGTTTTGAGATGTGTTGGCATTTGAATTTATACCATTGTGCTAGTTTTGGTGTGTTACCTCTTTCCCATGGGATTAGGGAGGAATTTAACATACCACCTTGGAGTCCTTGGTGGCATGTAATGGTGCCGATTGGTTGGAGTGGTCAACCGATAATTTATATTGTGAATTGAAGACCCTTTCATTGTTGTTTTGGAGCTAAATGGAGTGGCCTAGATGATGTAGAGTTGTAGTTTTGGATTTGTAACATCATTTGTGTTTTTGAGCCAAAAAATTAGCATGTTGTCTCCTCTTGTGAGGAGGGATTTTAGTGCTTGCATTTTATCATATTCTTTCATTATGAAAAGGATTTTTTTTTCTAGTTAGTTGTTATGACATGTAATTTTGAATAGTTGAAGCCATGGTTGAAAATGTTGTTGCAATTGTTAAAGGTTACTTAAAGTTGCAGGTTATAAAATACCTCATTTTAATATCTGATTTTTGTATTCTTCTTTTGGAATGAAGAATTTAACTTAGGAAATGAAGAAATGATTAAATGTATGGAATGGAATTATCCTCCTCTTTCTTGCTTGAAATATGGAAATAGTAGCTTCATTTTGGTAGTGTTTATCTTGTTGAAAAATAACATTATATGCATTTAGTTACATTTGGTTATTACCATTGTATGTTTGGGAAAAAAGGGTTGTTGTTTAAATGTCAAATTAATATTCCATGCTTAAATATTTCCTCTTGTTACGGATTTAATTCTAAACTTCTAAGGTATGATGCAGTTTAGAAACCATCATGATATTATTGCTTTATAAGATTGGAAATAATCCATCTCTTTATGTATATTTATATGTTGTTTTTATAATCCAAATAAATCTTATTTCTAATTGATTTTTATCTTCTTATTTGATATAATTGATTGTATATATATATATATGCATGAGTGCATTTAGAATGATGCCTTGTTCTTAAATAAGCTAAATTTAAACTTATGTGAAATCTAGGTATTACGAAGGTAAAACATAAATGTGTTTAAATAAAACAAGTTAGAGAACTTTTTGTAAATGCAGTTTATTCTGAAAATAAGATATTTTTACTAATATATATATATATATATATATATATATATATGTTATTACTTTAAAAATTAAATTGTTGTGGAGAGGCCGTATATAATGAACGTAAAAATTGATATACTTCACCTTGTTCACGATTGCGGTTTAGTGCCACTTCGCAGAGTGGTTTTGACTTAGTCATGTTTATTTAAATTACTGAGTAATCATAATAGCCGAAGAAACAAAAAAATTTAAACAAAAAAATTATTACCACCTTTGTTATGTCTATCTTATTTTTGGGTTGGTTGGTTCTCTTTAGCATTTTGGAACTCGCATTGAGCATGGTGCGAGATCCACAGTATGGAGAGCTTAGTTTGACACCGGATGCTCTAAGGATTTTTTAATAACTTTTGGTAATTTAATTAGATTAAAAAAATTATTTAAATTATTTACAAAAATTCTAACGTATGTCGTTTTTCGTGGAAGTGCGAGGATGATGGGGCATGGTACAACGAGAGTGCTGACATTGACTCGGGGTCATGTGAGGCCATATCTAGATGCTCCTAATACTGATTTTGGGCCACATATCTTAGATGTGCTTCATAAAATGATGGGGGTCCTTCGGGATCGACTTCCTACACACCTGAGAAAGCTGAATTCTGAAAGGTTATTCAATGCACATAGAGATACACCTAGATGAGGGTTCACACTCTGCCACTCGCAGTACATGTCTCATCCATAATGATAGAGATCACCACAACCATCCGAGTTGAGCTTATGACACGATGAGAGAGGTATCATAGTCCATCATTCCATATTTAAAGAGTGGTAGAGACACACCCTCATGGGTAGGCAAAAGTGATGCCATCAGTGATATTCTGCGACTTCACCCACCTACGTATGGAGGCACGATAGATGGATTTGGAATTGAGTCATGGCTCTTGAAAAGCTTATATAGTTTCTTTGGATTACATCATTATGAGATTTATGTCGAAGTGAAGCTTCGCCTTGCCATACACCTCTTGTGATACAAAAGGTGTTTGGTGGAGGAATGAGGAGCGGAAGCTCCATTTGACTTGTGATATTGTCTTTATGAGCTATTTGAGGAGTGTTTCTAGAGATCGATACATTTTGGATCATTTCATTCATAAGAGGATCAACGAGTTTCATGATCTTCGATAGGGCTCTGCGTATGATGGCCCGGTATGAGTGCATATTTTTGGATCTTCTACGGGTATGTAGACTACCTCCAGATGAGAAGCTACTGAGTGAATAGGTTCATCGAGGGTCTAAATGTATACTGAAAAGATAAATTATGATCTTGTCTCCCCAGCCTTAGAGAATGTGGTGGGGAAGGCATACCTCGCGAGAGGAGAACATGACCATGACAAATGAGTCTCGAGATAGTAACCAAGTAAAATTACTGGAGTGAGTTCACTCATTTCAAGATCGGAGATCACGTGGTTACGCTCCACCCTTGAGAGAGGGTTTAGAATTCTTAAGTCGGCCTTAGTCTCCTCCGCTCATATCAGCCCTCTTAGCGTGACAAAGGGCTGGGTTGGGTCGGGGATAGTCAAAGAGGTAGGGGATGTAGTGGCCATAATTTGGGAAGAGCGGGGAGGTGCAGGTAGGCACCTAATCCATCTCGTTCACAACATTCAACTAAGTGGGACCTACGTGGTGAGAGTACCTTGTAAGCACATAAGGGTCTTATTTGTACATGGATGCATCAAGTTGTTTCATTTGTGGGGCCCTTGATCATTATGGATGAGTTATTCCTCAAATACCATGTTTTTTTGAGAGGCAAAAGTAAGCATGATTCATATCATATAGTTGGTGACATAGGGCGTGCTCATCACATCTACACGCGATGGTGAACCGTTAGGATGAGAATCATGCGGGTTCATTGAGATGGCGATGTATGATTAGGGGGTACACTTATTCTTGTGTTATTTGATTCGGGAGCTTCAAAATTATTTATAATGCCCTCTATAGTAGATAAGTGTGGATTAGTGGATTCACAGGTACGTAGATAGATGACAAGTAAGAGTTTGCCACTTAGGGCCAAGCTCACCATAGACTTCGTATGTGGAGAGTTATATTTTAGACCTAGGTGTATTCTCCCTTTACCTTAGACCTCCATGTTTTGTTGTTGGGATTTTATGAGGGTAATTCTTGGTATGGATTGAATTTATTCTCATTGGATAAGGTAGACTGCTATGAGACATAAATTCATTGATTTTGTGAATGACATAGGTAGTCTGCACTTATATATGGAGTTCGAGACCCATGTCATTACATATGATTTACGCTCTATAGCTCGGGGAGCATGCCTGAGGATGTGATATTTTTCTATTATGATCGGTGATAGGTATGAGGAGATTCTGACAGAGTTATCCTTAGATGAGCACCCTATTTTGAGAGAGTTTATAGATGTTTTCCTAGTGATCTTCGGGTATGCCACCATGAGAGGTGGGAATTTTCATAGATCTTGTTTCGAGTTTGCACCTTTGTCTCATGCTCTATATGAGGATGATTACACACAGATCCATGAGCTCAAGATTTGAATTAGAGGAGATTTTAGAGAAGGGACTCATATAACCTAGTGTGTCTCCTTGGGGTGCACCGTTGTGATTTTGTGAAGAAAGAAAGATATATCTTCATTTTGAATTGACTTGAAGACAGTAATGACAAGGTAGAAATGAAGAATGGTTATCCCTGCCCCATATAGATGATTTTTGATCGGATGAGGGGAGCCAAAGTGTTCTTCAAGATAGATCTGAATTCATTTTATCACCGTATGTAGATTGTAGAGTAGACATAAATAAGATAATTTTTAGGACTTAGATGGGAATTCACGAGTTCCATGATAGTTCCTTTCGATTTGAAGAATGTACCTACATTTTGTATGAGCCTCATGAATGGGATTTTTAGGACCATCTTGGATAAATTTTCATTATGTTTTTAGATGACATTATGATTTATTCTCACTCGATTGAGGAGCACCAAAGAGAGCTTGAGATAGGTATTACGAGGTTTTGAGGAGCACCCGATTGTTTGGGAATTTGGAGAAGTGTTCATTCTTTGGGACATAGATTCGAGTATTTGGGGCACATTATCATAGAGTAGGGTGTATCATTGGATCCCTCGAAAATATGTGTTATCATTTTATTTTCAGACCCTACCACAATGGTGAGGTAATGATTTTAAAAAGGTTAGATAGTTATTACCATCATTTTTCCAAGATTTTCTCAGGATTTCCAATCCATCACTTTCCTTGATACGAAGCGAGAAAAAGTTTTATTGGTCATAGAATTTTGAATAGGGCATTTCAAATGATCAAGGAGTGATTGAATATTGTACCCATCTTCGTAGTTAGGATCCTTTGGCTGAATTTTGGTTTACACAAATGCATCATGAGAGGGACTTGGATCGGTGCTCTTCACGGGAGCTTCAGCGTTATTTTTAGTCCCTGAAGTTGAGGACTATGAACTTAATTACCCCACTCATGATATTGAGCTTGTAGCGATGGTACATGCATTAGTTCATTTAAGGTATTTTATTTTTGGTAGGCCCTTTGTATTAAGAACAAATCATTTAATCCCTTGACATATCTTTTCTTAGCCCAACCTCGATTCCAAAAGCGATGTTAAATGGATTTTTACTTTGTAGTACAAATTGGACATCTAATACATCGAAGGGGAAGGATAATGTCATCGTTGATGCTTTGGAAGGCGATGATATAATATTTTTTCCTTGAATTTATGATTTTATCTCATAGGCATTATACTTGGCTGACGGAGATAGATTCTATGAGGTCTTAGGAAAATGGTTGAGTCTCGGGGCCCTTAGTGGCAAGTACATAGTGCACATTAAAGTCGAGACGTTCTTCTTGAGTTTAGAGATGCATCTATGTGCCTAGATAAGGTGATTTGTGTAGGATTTTTTCTTTATGAGGCACATCAAGAACCTTACTCATCCCATCATGTGAGTGAAGAGGATACATGTGGACTTGAGAAAAATTTACTTTTGGCATTAGAGTTACACCACGATATTGTAAAGATTTCCTAGCCCATTTATCTTGAGTGCGGAGGGTGAAGGTTGAGCATTCCCATTAAGTTGGTCTTATATACCCTCATGATATTACGTAGTGGAAGTGGGATACGTTGTCCATGGATTTTATTTTTGGTATTTTCAATTCATTGTTTCATCATGATGCCATCATGGTGATGGTGGATAAGTTGACCAGGTTTTACGCTTATCTCCAACAAAGGTATCATATAATCGATTACCATTGCATAGGTGTTTATGGATGTTTTAGTGAGATTTCATGGTATACCTTGATGGTCATTTGTGATCATGGATCAATTTACATATCGAGTTTTGGACCTCTATTTAGGTATCTTTTGGGCCTCATATTCATTTGGTTTATACACTAACCTCGAGATAGATAGGCGAACAAAGAGGGTGAACCGGGTAATTGAGGACATAGCTTCGGATGTATGTGATTGATAACTAGATGAAGTGGGAACATTAACTTTATTTGGTTGATTTTACATGAACAACAATTTCACAACTTCATCGGCATGCTGACACCTTTTAAGGATTACATGGGAGACCTTACGAGGACACCATTGAGTTGGGACGGAGTTGGATGATAGGATTGTTTATTGGTCTCATGTATCTTCAATATATGGAGCAACATGTTGTTCTCATCAATCAACATTTAGAGTATTCTTGTGCATGTTAGAAGACCTATCTTTGACACGAAGAGGGTAGAGCATCACTTCTTGTGGTGACAATGGTATTTCTTAGGGTGCATCGACATAAGATTCCAATCCATTATAAGATATAAGTTATCCCATCAATTTTTTGGGCCTTTCGAGATTTTGGAGATTATTGGTCCATTTGATATCACTTAGCTCTACCACCATGCCTATCCGTGCATACGACATGTTTCATGTCTCACTTTTATGGAAGTATGTTCCTAATATAACCCATGTTTTTTTGGATTGTTCGGGATTGCAGTGGAGGCCTCAAAGGACAATGGACTTTGGAGCCCATGCATATTATGGAGCAAAGTGAAATTGGCCCTTCGAGTGAATGCTTGGACCAGAATACGATCACCCGGTGGGAAAGGTATGATGAGATTGTAGTTACTTGGGAGGATGTGCCACCTTTTTGGGCCTAGATATCCTTACTTCTTTAATCGAATTCTAGAAGGAAGTTAATTTCTACAAGGAGGGGATGATGTAAAGCCCACCTTTTACGTATTCTCATTTTGGTCAATAGCGACTCATTTATTATCTAGAATATCATGATGACATGAACATTATCACATGATATTGTTTTTTGAAAGAGATTTTATTACTTTAGTATAATGTTTTGATATGAAATTTCTCATAATATGATATTGCTTAACATTAGGATGTTAACTCGATTGATAGATTGTTTATAGGGCACACGATACCATTGTTAATTTATCGGATATAATGTTGACAATGATATCATGAGTTATTATGTACATAATTTTATTTTGATATTGGATCTGGATATTTGATGAATGGTGTTATATTGTTTCATTCGGTGGATGATTCATGTTATGATATCTGCTTAGTTTAACATGACTTGTATGAATGGTGATTTTGATGCATATGATAGTGTTGTATTTTTATCATATTGGGTAGATATGAGGTTTCCATTGAGTGTGTAGGTGACAAGAAATTAATCATGAGAATAATGTGGGATTTAGGAAATACACATCAACTAACACTAAACCCTAATGGTCAAACCTCTTCTTCTTATCGATTATGAAATATCTTTCTCATGTTGTGACATGTCATGTTGGTTCGCGTTGGTTTGGATTTGTTAACCTAACTTTTCCTTCTATCATGGTGATGAATTATTATGTTGCTTAGTAACTTGTTAATTATCGAGGGTAAGTCGATCCTCTTCATTAATAATGTCGATCTAGTGCAGTGTCCAAATGATGTATGCATTAAGAAGAAGATATTGGAAAGTAAATTCTTTAAACGCATAATCCAAACTTGCATAAAATAAATCACACATGCGAAATATAAACACACTTGCATAAATAAAGCTTGCATGAAAGAAATCAAACTTGCGTAAATGAAATTGCTAAATTAAAAATAATTGAAAGATAAAAAGACACCTGCAGGTTCACAACAGAAATTGTACTGAAGAAGGATCACATAACATGAAATCAGAAGTTTACAACAAAGGAGAATGAAAAAATAAAGAAATTAACATAACACATTGATCCATATTCCTTGGAATGAGTGGCCAACTCATTCCTTGGAAGAGGACTTAATTCATACTTTTAATTAAAAACTTGCAGAATGATTTCACTCAGAAGATTGGAAAGAAAGAACGAATCTTTATTCCTTGGGAGAAAAATTACATATCTCAGTGTGGAAGGTTGCATTTATAATTCATGCATCAACCAACTCCTTATTTTAGGAAATACAATCGATATTATCTTTATTTCAATCCTAACAACTAAGATCTCCATCTCCACAAAATATGGAGAGATATATATTATTGGAGTCAAAGTCTTATCTCGTTGTTTTAGGAAGATTTTCTCCCAAATCGTGTCCTTGCTTTTTGGTAACAATAATCACAATGATTTTATTCTCTTAAATTATTAGAAGGAGGTTTTCTCAAAATATTATTTTGACCAAATACCTTTCCTAGATTTTCCATTTGACTTTTCTGTTTTTGATTGTGGAACTTTTGATACTTATCGAGTCACACTTTTTCCTTAGACTACGACTCACTAAAAATTATATTTCTATTCATTGGTAAAACCTTTAGAAACTATGAATGAGGTTTAAAAAAAAAAAAACTATGAACAAAAACATCTCTCAGATTTTCCATTTGACTTTTCTATTTCTATTTATGGAACTTTTAGTGCTCATTTGATACACTTTTTCCTTGGATTACTGACTCACTAAAAGTTAGATTTCTCTTCATTGGTAAAACCTGTAGAAAATATTAATGAGGTTTTTGTTAAAAACATTTCTATAAACAAAAACCTATCTCATATTTCCCTATTCACAATTCCTCAAAACGTTCATTCCGTTGATGCAGGTTCTAGAGCTAACGTTACTCTATTGATGCAGGTTTCGGAGCTAACTCCAATGGTTCTGAGCTAACATTACTTTTTTGATGTAGGTTCCAGAGCTAAATCCAATGGTTTTGAGCTAACATTACAAGTTCTAGAGCTAACTCCAATGGTTTTGGAGCTAACATTGCGGAGTTCGAAGCTAACTCAATAGTTGGAGCTAACGTTGCGAGGTTAGGAGCTAACTAAAACAACTATAAATTTTGCATGCAATCTCGGATTGAGATGATTATTTTTAAAATTGCATAATTTTTTAGAGGAATCTTGATATGAAATCATATTTGAGTTTTGTTGGTCCGAAAATCATCGCCATACGGATAGATCTATGGATAGATGAGCCTTCAGTGTTGCGAAAGGCTTAGCCCCTCTTTGAGGCAACAAATCGAAAGCTGGTTTATTGCTTATTTACTAGCGGGAACCTATACGAAGTCTCACAGATTACGCCTTCGGGGTTGGGATCTCATCCCAGTAGAGTGTTCAGTGAAAAAAAGGAATGAAAAGAGAGAAGAGAAAGAACAAATCAGAAGGGAGAAAAGAAATGAATTCAAAGCGAGAAGGTGAGGAAGATTTATGCTTTTAGTTTGGTAGTAAATGAGCCAAACCTACTTGCATAAATAAACAAAGCAATCTTGATAAACAAATGACGGAAAAGTAGATATGAATCAATGATTAAACACATAGAGATCTAACGTAAGAAAGATCTAATGTATAACTGACTATTGAGCACAAAGTACGAATAATTGTATTACTTGTCCTTTTACATTCTGAGAAAGCTCAAAGTCTTTCTCTCCTCACTTCTATTTCTATCTAAAAATGTTCAGAATCTACAACAAGTATTCTCATATTTATAGAAAATGAGGGAGAGAGAAGGCAAAAGGAGCCAACCACTTATTTCTGAAGATATTTACAAAATATCTAAAAGTCATGTTGACTTTGACATGACAGTGGATGACATCATCCCATGATGCAACATGGATGATGTCATCATTTGTGCAAACACATTTTAGACATTTCGAAAAGAAAGTCGGAGAATAGAGAGAAGAAGAAGAAGAAGAAGAAGAAGGAGAGCTACTCATCATCATCATCTGCTGGCCGAAAAGGGGTTGCTGTTTACGATCTTGCTCGGTGATGATATGTGGAATGAGCGCTTGGTATTCAAAACTTGCTTTGATCATTGGCCCGAATTGATCTGTGATGGATCCTTGTGCCGTTCAGCGATTGCTTCTTGCAAGTCTCGCTCGCTCGTCATGAGCTTTTAGGAGTTTGGAATAATCCTTCTCGCCTCGATAAGGAACGATGAAGTCCTACGAGGCGGTAGGTTGTTGATAGATTCGGTGTCGAATGCGACCTCGGCCTGTCCTTGAGAAGCTATCTCCTTGAAGATCCGGATAGTGTCATCGGCTGATCTCAAGGTAAGGAAGGAGTGAGCAACCACAGAGTCATGGCGAGGACAATTTTCTCCATTTGATGCATTGCATCCAGGGCCTCTTCCTTTACCTTGTCTATCTTTTCTAAAACAAATTCGGTGATCTATCGATAGTCGAGTGGACATAGTTTTGTTGAGGGCCCTTGGATGGCGAAGACTCGAACTTGACGAGATCTTGGTGACGATCGAACATTTGTTGGAAGGTCTCGTCTTTGAGTCAGCATGTTCTAACTCTTCGATATCGGACTGCTAATGCTTGGAGTTCCTTATTCGCCTTCTCGATGTTTAAGTATAAGCCGATATACTCGCGATTACTTTTCACTATCCTTGAGGATCGGCTCCTCAGCGAGAAAACTTGACCATACCTTGCTCGCCGATCTTTGAATACTCATTGATCTTTTCTGGTAAAGCGACTCGGGAGTATCGGGCTTGATTGTGGGAGGTGCACTCCCCATCTTACGTAAGGCTTGAAGGCAGTACTTGTTACTGCTCCTTCGGTAGCCTTTTCTCCTCTTTCATTTCTGAAGCTTTTGCAGAGTGCATCAGCTGCGGAAAGAGCTTCCCCTGGAGGCTTTCGAGGATGTCCCCATTGTGACTTGGGTCACGGTGAAATCTGTCGGGAGCAGATCTTCTTTCTCTTTGAGAGGGTTGGGGTACGCTATTTCCATGACTCTCTCACCGCGGCGCTCTTTGAGAAGCGTGTAACCGGCTTGTGCTTCTTTGCTCCTTTAGCGGAATGACCGAAAAAGTCCATCGGAGCGATGGGGACTTTCCTCTTTTGTTGGCTCAGTTCTTTGAGAGATCCAGCTGGTCTATAGAAGAAGGACCGAGAGAGATAGAGGGGGAGGCAACGGTAGAAGAGGGGAAAAACGTGGAGACACGGCGGCGCGCATGGAAAGAATAGCCGAAGAAATGTCCACGGGAGGAAGGGAACCCATGTGCTGCGAGAAGACATAGGAAGGGAAGGGAGCTCGGAGATGAGGGAAGAAATAGATGAAGACAAATCAGCGAGGGAGGAGAAGATAGATGAAGAAGCGGGGAAAGGGTAGAAGAAGGCGGAGGACGACCACGAAGGGATGGTCGCGGAGTCACTCGAGGAGGAAGGAAGAGAAGAAGAAGGGATAGAAGGGACCTACGAAGTTGAAGCGACGCCGATATCACAGGTGGATGGGCGTATAGGACTATCCTCTGTCGATTCTTTCTCTGGCGAATCAGAGTTATTACTTGTTCGAGGCTCACGAAGGAAGAGGACTTTCGGGGGCTTCCTCTCGAATGGTGCTAGGCTCACCATACGCACCTTTGCCTTTCATTTGCTTCTTTGACCTTGGAGGTGCGTTACCCAAAGGGGAAGTTGTGAAATCTACCCGAGGTAGATTAGTCCGTTCATGCGGCACCGATGCTCTATTCTCCGCATAGTCTCCTTGACCCTCTCCTCGATTGTTTGAGGAGCCTTTGTTCTGTCGATGGCGGGAAGGGCCAATTGTCCCCATCGTGTCATTATACACCTTATCTACTTCATCTTCCGTAGTCACGGAAGCCTTCGGGGACAATGGCCACTCCGTATTGGATGATTTCCTCGATGCTAAGCGCGAATGATCCTTTCTTCGAGTTCCACCTCATGGAGAACGTCGATGTAAATATCCTCAATTTGAGGGACATGGATCGGATCGAGCTTCGCTTTTGGTGGCGGCTTCTTGGGTCGAAGGTAGGCACAGGTGGGAAGTCATGCTTCAAATTGAGTAGCTCACTCTGCGAACATTTCCTTTGCCTTATGGTAGGAGGAGCATGTGTGCACCGGCCCCTTTGTGAGGGGAAAGGAGTTCCGCCCTTCTTTCTTTGAGGCACTTTTCATAGTACGTGACCAGGTTTGTCTTGATAGTTCTAATAGAATCGGCCTTGGTCAGCATACCTCGGTAGCTGGTTGGCTCTCCCAAAGTTAGCAGCCCTTAGATAGGTGAACGTGGGAAATTGGGTGAGCAAGGCCCCCATTTCTCTGTGGCGCCACTATGTTCTTGGTCGTCCGGCTATGAGTCATGTTTGGCCTCAGTAGGCAGATGACATGATAGAAGAATGCATCGTTAACTTTTGCGAAATGTTGGATGCTATTCTCCACCTCGGCTACTGGATAGTAATCAAATATCTTGGCACGAGGCCATACTCCACCAGTTCAGCCGGATAATCCCTTGCTTGTGTGCAGTGTAGACTACATAGGAGTTCATATGGAACACTCTGTTGTGGCGGCTCATTGTAGCTGCTCGAGAGATGATCTTTGCGATTATTTCACCCCCAGCAAAAGTGCTGATCGGGCAAATTCTTATTCATTGTCTCCAGTGCATGACATCCACTTATGGAAATAGTGGGCATCGAAAAGCCGAAGACTCTGCTCGGGGAAGGTGATAGTATCATTTGAGTTCTCGAGAAATCACTGCGGTGGATAGTGCACGAGGCCACGGGTCACCGCCTTCTTATTCTTTAGGTAGACCTCATTCATCAATTGCATGCCTTGGTTTCGTTGTCTTCCCAGGCCTTGATGCATTCTCGTTGGCTATGACCACGAGTTCGGTGGTGAGGATGCAGTATTAACTCAAAGTGACGGGCGTGAGGGTTTATGACTACCTCGCCCTTGCTATTCTCGACACATCTTGTGTCTTTGTTGTAACATTGGGCAATCACCATCATGAATTCGTTGTTTCACAGTCTTTGTGGGATTCCTCCGTGAAGTGTAGAGGCACTTTGCCTATTAACTTGTCCATCCATGGACTCCTTGTGACCTTACGAGTTCTAACCGGAATTCATCCATGTCTCATGTGACCCGATTGAGTCTCGACATCCATCTGCACTCGGCTGTGATTCGGGCATCGACCCTCACGATATTTGTATTTCATCTCTTCTTAAGTCAAACAGCTTTTCCTCTTGGTTTGGTGGGCTTTTTGCTTGATGTAGACATGTGTTCTTCGAACTCGATTCTTTGATCTGCACGAAGAAGAAGTGAGACCCAATCAAAAAGGTTGAATTAGTCATTTGATCTTCCATTGGAAAGCTAGCGAGAAGAAAGAGTTAGAGATTTTAAGGCTCGGGCGCGGGAAAAATGCAAGCGCGAGCCAAATAGATAAGGCGCACGAGAAAAGAGTGTTGCGAGAGGTTATGCGGCGCGAGGCGCGCATGGCGCATGGATGAAGCGGAGTTGCATTTTATAGCAGGCGCATAGGAAGATTGTGTAACATTAGCGCATAGAATAGTGCGCAAAGGCTTTGGCGCGGCGCATGAAGGTTTTACACAACATTATGTTACTGCAATGGAGGATGCGCCCGCGCCTTGATAGCTTTATACTCGCGCGAATAAGGCTTGTGTTGCATGAAAGCTGGGTGCGCCCTTTGGCGCATGGAAACATTATGCAGCATGGATAAAGGGTGCGTCAAAGGCTTTTAAGGAGGCGCGGGATTTAGACTTGTAGCATGCAAAAAGGGCGCGCCATTGAGGGCGCATGAGTTCTAGGTGCAGCATGACAAGAGGGTGCGCCATTGGCGCGGGTTTGGGTCATGTAACATGGCGGGTAAGTGCGCCGAGGGGCGCAACTGTTTTTATTGCAACAAGGCGCGCCAGTGCGCCTAAGAACTATACTAACTACTCAGATATTTTCTTGCTTTCTCCCACTTCAAAAGTTGCTTGGACAAGTAAGGTTTCTCAAAAAGGTTTCAGCAGACCAAGCCAATTCAAAATAGCTCCCTTCCAGCAGATCTGGAAAGAGGAAGGAAGAGGAGGAAAAGAGGAAAAAAGAAAACGAGGATAGGACGAAGGAAGCTAGCTCAAACACATCCATTTAAAAGCCGACTAGCGAGTCCAAACACGAGACCAAGAACACAGACCAAGCACATGAAAGCACGCTTGATGAAAAAGAGGAGAACCTCTTACCTCGAATATATATCACAAATTGGAGAGCGGGTCCACAAGGCGATGATGACAACGGCTGAGCGAGACGAAATCCAATCCCGAGCAATCACGTGCCTTGACAAAAGGAATGAAAATGACATTGGGCGCACAATGATATTTATAGAAAAACTTGTCATTAATGCGCATGACCACTTTTGAAATGGCGCATGAAAGCTGCATTGTCGGCAGGGAAAGTGTGCACCCTTTGGCACGAAAGTATTCGACAATGAAGAATGAGCGCCTTTGGCGCAGTATGTATTGTCGACATGAAGTTAAGTGCGCCCTTTGGCACCAAAACTTGGTGTAACACATAGGTTATGTGCGCCCTTTGGCGCACCGAAGACGTGTTAACATGGAAAACCATGCGCTAAAGGCTTTTAAGGGCGCACCAAAACTTGGTGTTCTGAGGAAAATCCATGCGCCCACCAAAAAAGGCTCAAAAAGATTAAGTTCGAAAACTAGATTTCCCAGGGAAGGGATTTTATGACGTTTGAACGCAGTGAAGGATCCCTAACGAGGATCGAAACAAAATTTTCAGTATGGTTATCGGTAAAATTGCCCTTGTCAATTTTACGGGATAACAAATTAGCTCCTTCTGAGGACTACTCACTGAGCGAACTCGGGGTAGAGAATCCTGAGATCACATGTGCCTATCCATTGGGTAGCAGTCAAAAACAAGGGGGACCAGGAGGAGGCAGAAAGAAACACACGACAAACCGAAAGCAAACACACGAAAGAAGAAAACACACAACAAAAAGCAATTGTACAAAGAAGAGAGCAAGCTCTACTTCTTGAAGATCTTGAGATGTTGCCCACTATAGGGGAAGCGGGAGTTCAGCTCCATCCGGATATGAGAGATAGAAACTATTCTCTCCATTGGCTTGATTTTGAAGGGCCCTCTCCATAGGAATCAAATTTTCCGTGCATGCCCTTTGGCTCTCTTCGCTTGTCCCATAAGAGGCGAGATCTCCCACTTGAAAATTTCTCTTGGCCTTCTTGTCAAAAGCCTCTTTACTTGATTACGATGTTCGGTGATCCTGTCGACCACTCTTACTCTCTTTTCTTGAGTTCCATGAGATACATAATTCTCTTTTCTAGAGAACTCGAAAAGTTTCATCTTCGATCACTCGTGCTGCAGCGTAGAGCGGAAGTTCAGCGAGAAATGGGAAGTTCGGCATCGTGCCATATAACACTTGAAAAGGTGACATGTCGAGAGATCTCTTGGGGGTAATGCGGTCCGCCCACCTGAGCGTGACAAAGACTTGTGCCACATCCGATTCTCATCTACTAATTTCCGTATGATGGTCACCAAGTTCTTATTCTTGGATTCCGCTCCGACCATTTCCCGAGGGTAATAATCCGAGGCATGTGCTAAAGTTATTCCATATTCATAGCAAAAACTAATAACTTCTTGGGAGGAGAAGTTAGAAGCATTATCAAGCACGATTTTGTTTGGAGCATGAACTGACAATGATATTTTCTTTGATAAAACTGCAAACCACCTCAGAAGTGGCATGCTTGACGGGTATGGCTTCCACCCACTTGGTGAAGTAATCCGTTGCTGTAAGGACATAGCTATGTCCAGCGCTCGATTGAGGATTGAGTGCGCCAATAAAATCAATTCCCCATTGCCTGAATGGTTCATTGATGATGACCGGCCTTAGGGGAAGGGCAGCCAACTTGGGCTTGCCGACAAATTGCTGACAGGGCTCACACTTTGCCACCCAGGTAGCCGCATCTTGAAAGAGCGTTGGCCAATAATACCTGGCTCGAATGATCTTATGTGCTGTCACGGAAGAAGAAAAATGGCCTCCACAGGCTGAATTGTGAAAACTTTCCAGCAGTTTTACTTGCTGGGGCTTGTCAACACATCGCAGGAAGACACCATCTATCCCGCGCTTATATAAACCATCATCCCAGATGACATATTTATTGCTCAGAGCTTTATAGTGCGCTTCTCCTTTGCAGTTAGGTGCATTGGGCATTCGTCGTAGGTAAGGAAGAAAGCGATGTCGGAGTACCACTCATCACTAGTTGCAACAAACAGAACTAGAGGCAGAGAATCAGGCTCCTCTAGAGGGCTTTGCTCTTTGTCGGTACAGTCCTCTTTTCCTTTAGGATTTTCTAAATTTTCATTTTCAGCCATTAGCTGACACAGGCCTTTGCCCCTCACCAGCTTGGTAGGTTTAATATCCAGGTCATATTCCTGGACCTTTGCGATCCAATTCCCTCTCAAGCTTCCTAACTCCTGCTGAGTTAGAATTGATTTCACTGCGGTGTCGGGAACCAGCACCACCGTATGCGAGTTTAGAATGTAGTACCTGAAATTCTTCACTGCTTTGACAACGGCAAAGGCATGCTTTTCCAATTGAGTCATCTTGACTCGTGAGGCTTGGGGAGAACTCATGAATGCAATCGGGGATTCAATGTCTTCTGAATTCTTTTGCATTAAGATTGCAGACACAGTATGTTCGATGCGTAGCTATACATGATGAAGTGCTTGGAGAAGTCGGGACATACCAGGACCGGTGCATGGGCAACTGAAGTTTTTATTTCTTCGAATGACCTTTTCCCTTCTTCACTCCATCTGAAAGTTGGTGATCCCTTCATCATGTTCGAGAATGTGGCGAGTCTTCTCGTGCAAAGTCAGGAACAAAACGCCTAAGAAAGTTCACTTTTCCGAAGAAAGAATGAACACCAGTCTTGCTTGTAGGCGAGTAAGGCTCTGAATAGCCTTAACCCTTTCAATATCTATCTTCGTCCCTTCTTTGCTAACCACGTGCCTAGCGACTTCCTTAGTAACTCCAAAATGGACTTTTTGGGATTTAGGAAATTCCATGTTCTTGGCACCGGCCAATACTTGCTCCAGTGATCACAATGATCACCTCATTGTTTAGAGAACACGGTTAATTCATCTAGATAAACTACAATGACTTTTCCCATCATACCTTTAAATGCGAGGTCCATGGCCTGTTGAAAAGTAAGCACTGCATTAGTCAAAGCCAAAAGGCATCTGCTTTGTAGGCAAATGTACCCTCTGTAGGGAGTAGTGAATGATGTTTGAATTGATCTTGGGCGAGACTTCAATCTGATTGTAGCCTGAAAAACCATCAAGCATAGACAGCATTTCTGATCCAGTTACTGCTTGCAGAACTTGATCCATTATCGGAAGAGGGTAGTTATCTTTCAGTGAAGCTTGATTCAAGTTTCGGAAGTCTACGCATATGCGTATCTCGCCATTTTCTTGCGCACTGGCACAATATTGGCTACCCAAGTGCTGTGATGGATAGGGAAGATGATTCTTGCGTCCAGCATCTTCTGAATTTCGGCCTGGATGGTGCCCGAAATCTTCGGATTATAGTGCCTTTGCTTCTGGCGAAAGGCTTTGACATCTTCTTTCAGCGGTATGTCATGCTGAACGTCCTTTGGCTTGAAGGACTTTAGATCGGCATAGGACCATGCCAACACATCTATATATTTCTTCAGCAACTTGACAAATTTCCGCTTCTCTTCAGGCGTGCAACATTTGCCAATGTTTACAAATTGCGGGTGTGCCTCAGAACCTATATTGACTGGTTCTGTTTCTGGGGATGAGTCAGGAACATCTTGCTTCTTCTTTTTCATAAAACAGTCGTGCCTGTCAAACAAGCGCTCCAGAGAAACCAGGCCCTTCGGAATTTTATTTCCTTTGAGCTGACATATGCCGTCTTTCTCCTCTGATTCATGGTTTTGACCGTTGATTGATTCACGGCATGTAGAGGTGGATCCTTCAAAATACAACTCATCAAAATTTTCTGATTTTTCTAGAAAGGCAATGAGGTGATTATCATCATTGAATACCGCCAATCTTGAGAGTTATCAGCACGCTTGGTGGAAAACCACTTCAATGGTGTATTTGTTCGTTTTCAAACCCGGGTGCGGGAGCATGAGAGATGCTGAAACGGCCAATGAATCGGCCATATCATTTTGAGCTCTTGGAATTGCCCCTATCGAAAAGGCATCAAATTCCTCAATGCTGTCCCATACTGCGTTACGGTAGTGCCTGAGCCTCTCATTTTTCACTTGGTAAATCCTTTTGACCTGATTTACAACTAGCTCAGCATCACCTTGGACTTTCAAATTTTTAATTCCTCTTTCCTTTGCGGCTTGCATACCGAGCAACAGAGATTCATACTCAGCAGTATTGTTAGTGTTGAAAAACTGCAATTTGAAAGAAAGAGGAATTACCTCCTCTTCGGGAGATATTAGCACGATTCCGGCGCCACACCCACTAGTCGCGCAACTGCCATCAAATTGCAAGGTCCAGATCTCATTAAGATCCTTTTCTTGAACAAAAACGTCCTTTGTACCCGTCTCGGTAGATAAGAAGTAGTTCCCCAACCCTGATGATTCAAAAAGGATTTGAGCTTTGGGATCTTCAGAGCTAGTGACCAAGTACTTCTTTTGGGATTCCGGCTCTAAAGTTTGCATTACGCCTTTGACTGGAATTCTAGCTTTAGACCAGTCCATGTGAATTTCTCCGCCAACTTCGCTGCAAAAGCTCCTTCCCAAAGAAAATTCCATAGAGCTGCTTTGGAATGTCAAATGACGAGCAGTCATCTTTACCCTCTTTTCGGGAATGTTTGCGAACGCAAATTGCACATCTTTGATTTGGCCAATCAATGGCACTTGCTTGGTTTCAATGAATAACACCTACCGAAAGGCTTGGGTTGATTAGGAGAGAGAGAGATAGAAAGGTTCTATCTTGCTCGATGCGAGATGTTGAAGCAACATTTATGTGGGATTCAGGGGGAGTGGAAAGGATTCCTTTTGGGGAAACCTGTTTAGGCGTGTGACTTGACTCTGAATATATTTAGTTAATCTTACAAGCTGTTCGGGATTTGACTGAAGGTACTCAGCTTCAGACATTTGGATCTTGGTCTTTTTTGCATGATCTATTATATCGAATGCGGCCAAGGGTTGCGTTGGTGAGGGAATGAGTCCTTCACTTCGCGATGGTGGAACAGGGTTACTGATCTTGATAGGAACATGAGGGGGCTGATTCGGAGGAGAGATGGGCGGAAAGGACTTCTTTGGAAAAGACTTAGCAGGAAGTTGAGTAGGAAGGGGATTACCTCTTTTAACAATGGTTGGAGGCGTGTTTGACACGACCTTCTCCTTCTGCACATGGGCAGCAACTTCCGCTTCTTTTCCTTGCGAGCGGGTAAAAACAGCATATGATTGTCCGCTTGCATAGCCTTGAGTACTCTCTTCTTCATCAGATTCATCCTCATCAAATTCCATGTATCCAATAGTGGAGTCGCCAGTCGGCTCACCGACATCTTGATCATCTTCGTCTTGAGGCGAAGATTCTTCATAATCTTGCTCTTCCTCTTGATTTCGGCCAAAGCATTGACCGGAGGAGCTTCAAGCGCCAACCGTGGAGCAGTTGCAGGTAGACGCGGTCTTTGTGAAACATTGTTGGGAACAAAACTCCTTCGTGGAACGTCTCGGTATGAGGAACTAGGAGCCTGGGCCAACTGCTTTTCAATGCGAGCAGATCATTCGCCATCTTTTGGAATGCTTTGGATCAGACGAAGTAGTAGGCGAGGGATCTGAAGATTTGGACTTTGACGATTCCTTTCTCAACTCGCCAGATATTATCAAATTGTCTTCTATCCGAATGGCGGCAGCCTGAGCGAGAGGTAGAGTAGCTACTCGCTCTTGAAGGAGCAAGAAGCTAACTTTTGAGCTCATGGCGTTCACGAAGAAACACTTCTGATTCTCCGGTGTTGGAAGCATGGCAGTAGGGACACGGTTGATTAATGCATTGAACCGGGCGACAAAATCGCGCATAGTCTCATTGGCCTCTTTCTTCAGGTGGGTAATCCGTGATAGCAATGCAAATGCATCTTACGAAGGCTTGATCATGTCTTGAAAGCTTCCCCAAGGTGGCACCTGGTGATAGATGCGGCCGGCAAATGCTGAAACCATTCAGCTGCGGGCCCTTGTAGAGTTTCCAGAAAAAGGTGAACCGACACATCTTCGTGAGTCACGTCCAAAATACTGCATGACATAATGAAAGCAGATATGTGGGAATCCGTGCTTTGATTTCCGCTCCCGTCGAATTTGGGAAAATTCTTTCTGTTTTAAAGTGAGGAGCGCGTGAAGCTGGATGTGGTAATGCGAGAGGACCCATAGCATTTCCCCATGGTACCGCCATTTGAAAGGCTAGAAAAAGCACACGCAGTTTGGGAGGGTGGTTCCATTGAGCGTGAGGCTCTACAAAGGGATGTAGATGTTCCTTGCAAAAGACTTTTCTTCGTGGAGGTGAGACACTCTGGATGACCGGCTAAATTGAGCTTAGCATGGCGAAAAGCGTGCTTAGGTGTCACGCTGAAATTGTGCCTTTGAAGCGGATCGAAAGTAGGATCAACTTCTCCACGGGCTCTCTGCTGCTGCGTAAAGGTTCACTTGCGGCGTACCTTCAGATCTGCGATATTATGGCGAAGATTTAAACTTTATTTTTGGGTGTACTTGCTGATTTTCTGGTTTTACGACAAAAACCAGCGATGCACTTTTCTGGATATTTAAATACTATCCTCTTGAAGAACCGATTGCAGTTAATGACAAATAGCAGTGAGGATAAGATGGCGGGGAAGAATAGCAAGCTGATTTTCGAGATCGATTTTTAATTTTTTTTTTTTAGAGGGTTTTGAACTTTTCAGAAACAATCAAAAACTCAGATCTACGGAAAAATGTTAACTTTGATAAAAACTCAGCGAACTAAAGATCTGTAACTATGCCCGATCTACGGATCTCAGAAGAAAATTTTCAGTTTTAGGCACTTTTGCAAATTTTTTGGATTTTCAACAAAAGTGCAGATTTGCAAACAGGCAGTGATTTTCTTATATTTTCTGATTTTATATTATACCACCACCATAGATCCGATGCAGATCTATTCGATCCCAATGAGTCGCCAAAAGCTGTTAGTCCGAAAATCATCGCGCGGACGAGATCTATGGATAGGCAGAGCCACAGCAGCAGTGTTGCGAGGCTTAGCCCTTCTTTGAGACAATGCAAAGCGGCCCGGTTTATTGCTATTTCTACTAGCAGGAACCTATGCAAGTCTCACAGATTCTGCCTTGGGGTTGGGATCTCATCCCAGTAGAGTGTTCCAGGCTGCGAAAAGAAAGGAATGAAAGAGAGAGAAGAGAAAGAACAGATCCGAAGGGAGAAAAGAAATGAATTCCAAAGCGAGAAGGTCGAGAAGATTTATGCTTTTAGTTTGGTAGTAAATGCAGAGCCAAACCTACTTGCATAAATAAACAAAGCAAATCTTGATAAACAAATGACGGAAAAGTAGATATGAATCAATGATTAAACACATACGAGATCTAACGTAAGAAAGATCTAATGTATAACAAGCTATTGAGCACAAAGTCGAATAATTGTATTACTTGTCCTTTTCACATTACAAGAGAAAGCTCAAAGTCTTTCTCTCCTCACTTCTATTTCTATCTAAAAATGTTCACCCCAGAATACAACAAGTATTCTCATATTTATAGAAAATGAGGGAGAGAGAAGGCAAAAAGGAGCCAACCACTTATTTACAAAGATATTTACAAAATATCTAAAAGTCATGTTGACTTTGACAACTTGGTGGATGACATCATCCCATGATGCAACATGGATGATGTCATCATTTGTGCTGACACATTTTAGACATTTGAAAAGAAAGTCGGAGAATAGAAGAAGAAGAAGAAGAAGGAGGAGGAGCTACTCATCATCATCATCCTGCGGCCGAAAAGGGGTTTGCTTTACGATCTGCTTGCTCGAGGTGATGATATGTGGAGCGAGCGCGGTATTCCAAAAACTTGCGATCATTGGCCCGAATTGATCTGTGATGGATCCTTGTGCCGTTCACGATTGCTTCGCAAGTCTCCGCTTTCGTTTATGAGCTTTTAAGGGAGTTTGGAATAATCCTTCTCCGCCTCGATAAGGAACCCGATGAAGTCCCTACAGGCCAGTAGGTTGTTGATAGATTCAGTGTCGAATGCGACCTCTGGCCCTGTCCCTTGAGAAGCTATCTCCTTGAAGATCCGGATAGTGTCATCAGCTGATCTCAAGGTAAGGGAAGGAGTGAGCAACCCTGGAGTCATGGCGAGGACAATTTTCTCCATTTGATGCATTGCATCAGGGCCTCTTCCTTTACCTTGTCTATCTTTTCTAAAACAAATTCCAGCTGATCTATCTGATAGTCCAGAGTGGACATAGTTTTGTTGAGGGCCCTTGGATGACCGAAGACTCCGAACTTGACCAGATCTTCGACTGAACAGTCGAACATTTGTTGGAAGGTCTCGTGCTGGAGTCTAGCATGTTCTAACTCTTCTGATATCGGACCTGCTAATGCTTGGAGTTCCTTATTCGCCTTCTCGATGTTTAAGTATAAACTGATATACTCGGTGATTACTTTTCACTATCCTTGAGATCTGGCTCCTCAAGCGAAATAGCCATACCTTGCTCGCCGATCTTTGAATACTCATTGATCTTTTCCTGACTGAGCAGCTCAGGAGTATCGGCGGCGATTGTGGGAGTGCACTCCCATCTTATGTAAGGCTTGAAGCAGTACTTGTTCTGCTCCTTCAGTAGCCTTTTCTCCTCTTTCATTTCCTGAAGCTTTTTGCAGAGTGCATCAACTGCGGAAAGAGCTTCCCCTGGAGACTTTCTGAGGATGTCCCCATTGTGACTTGGGTCACGGTGAAATCTGTCGGAGACAGATCTTCTTTCTCTTTGAGAGGGTTGGGGTACGCTATTTCCATGACTCTCTCACCTGCAGCGCTCTTTGAGAAGCGTGTAACCGGCTTGTGCTTCTTTGCTCCTTTAGCCGGAATGACCGAAAAGTCCATCGGAGCGATGGGGACTTTCCTCTTTTGTTGGCTCAGCTGCTGAGAGATCCAAGCTGGTCCTATAGAAGAAGGACCAGAGACAGAGGGGGAGGCAGCAACGGTAGAAGAGGGGAAAAACGTGGAGACACGCGGCGGCGGCATGGAAAGAATAGCCGAAGAAATGTCCACGGGAGGAAGGGGAACCGCAACTGCAGAAGACATAGGAAGGGAAGGGAGCTCGGAGATGAGGGAAGAAATAGAGGAAGACAAATCAGCGAGGGAGGAGAAGATAGATGAAGAAGCAGGGGAAAGGGTAGAAGAAGGGGCAGAGGACACGACCAAAGGGATGGTCGCTTGAGTCACTCGAGGAGGGGAAGGAAGAGAAGAAGAAGGGATAGAAGGGACCTCTGAAGTTGAAGCGACGCCGATATCCTGGGTGGATGGGCGTATAGGACTATCCTCTGTCAATTCTTTCTCTGGCGAATCCAGAGTTATTACTTGTTCAGGCTCTGAAGGAAGAGGACTTTCAGGGGCTTCCTCCTGAATGGTGCTAGGCTCACCTTCTGCACCTTTGCCTTTCAGCTGCTTCTTTGACCTTGGAGGTGCGTTACCCAAAGGGGAAGTTGTGAAATCTACCCCGAGGTAGATTAGTCCGTTCATGCGGCACCAATGCTCTGTTCTCCGCATAGTCTCCTTGACCCTCTCCTCAATTGTTTGAGGAGCCTTGTTCCTGTCAATGGCCGGGAAGGGCCAATTGTCCCCATCTGTGTCATTATACACCTTATCTACTTCATCTTCCGTAGTCTGGAAGCCTTCGGGGACAATGGCCACTCCGTATTGGATGATTTCCTCAATGCTAGCGAATGATCCTTTCTTCTGAGTTCCACCTCATGGAGAACGTCAATGTAAATATCCTCAATTTGAGGGACATGGATCGGATCGAGCTTCGCTTTTGGCAGGCAGCTTCTTGGGTCGAAGGTAGGCCTGGCTGGGAAGTCATGCTTCAAATTGAGTAGCTCCAGCTCTGCGAACATTTCCTTCGCCTTATGGTAGGAGGAGCATGTGTACCGGCCCACTGTGAGGGGGAAAGGAGTTCCGCCCTTCTTTCTTTTGAGGCACTTTTCATGGTACGTGACCAGCTGTCTTGATAGTTCTAATAGAATCAGCCTTGGTCCAGCATACCTCGGTAGCCTGGTTGGCTCTCCCAAAAAGTTGGCAGCCCTTAGATAGGTGAACATGGGAAATTGGGTGAACAGGGCCCCCATTTCTCTGTGACTGCCACTATGTTCTTGGTCGTCAGTTATGAGTCATGTTTGGCCTCAGTAGGCAGATGACATGATAGAAGAATGCATCGTTAACTTTTGTGAAATGTTGGATGCTATTCTCCAGCCTCAGCTCTGGATAGTAATCAAATATCTTGGCCTGAGGCCATACTCCACTTCGGTTCAGCCCCGGATAATCCCTTGCTGACGCTGCAGCGTAGACTACATAGGAGTTCATATGGAACACTCCTGTTGTGGCGAACTGTTGTAGCTGCTCAGAGATGATGCTGCTGATTATTTCACCCCAGCAAAAGCGCTGATCGGGCAAATTCTTATTCATTGTCTCCAGTACCGCAAGCATCCACTTATGGAAATAGTGGGCATCCAAAGCCAAGACTCGCTCGGGGGAAGGTGATAGTATCACTGAGTTCCTCTGAGAAATCACTGCGGTGGATAGTCTGAGGCCACCGGGTCACCGCCTTCTTATTCTTTAGGTAGACCTCATTCATCAACTGCATGCACTGGTTTTCGTTGTCTTCCCAGGCCTTGATGCATTCTCGTTGGCTAACAGCCACGAAGTTCCGGTGGTGAGGGATGCCAAGTATTAACTCAAAGTGACGGGCAGTGAGGTTTATGACTACCTCGCCCTTGCTATTCTCGACACATCTTGTGTCTTTGTTGTAACATTGGGCAATCACCATCATGAATTCGTTGTTTACAGCGCTGACGGGGATTCCTCCGGCGAAGTGCAGGGCACTGCCTATTAACTTGTCCATCCATGGACTCCTTGTGACCTTCTGAGTTCTAACCCAGAATTCATCCATGTCAATGTGACCCAATTCAGAGTCTCTGACATCCATACTGCACTCAGCCTGTGATTCGGGCATCCTGACCCTCTGATATTTGTATTTCATCTCTTCTTCTGTCAGCTTAGCTTTTCCTCTTGGTTTGGTGGGCTTTTTGCTTGATGTAGACATGTGTTCTTTCGAACTCGAGTTGCTTTGATCTCGCACGAAGAAGAAGTGAGACCCAATCCAAAAGGTTGAATTAGTCATTTGATCTTCCATTGGAAAGCTAGCGAGAAGAAAGAGTTAGAGATTTTAAGGCTCGGGCGCGGAAAAAATCTGGCGAGCCAAATAGATAAGGCGCACGAAAAAAGAGTGTTGCTGAGAGGTTATCTTGGCGCAAAGGCGCATGGCGCATGGATGAAGCGAGGTTGCATTTTATAGCGGGCGCATAGGAAGATTGTGTAACATTAACGAATGGTGCGCCAAAGGCTTTGGTGCGACGCATGAAGGTTTTACACAACATTATGTTACTAATGGAGGATGCGCCGCGCCTTGATAGCTTTATACTCGCGCGAATAAGACTTGTGTTGCATGAAAGTCTGGAGTGCGTCCTTTGGCGCATGGAAACATTATGCAAAGCATGGATAAAAGGCGCCAAAGGCTTTTAAGGAGCGCGGGATTTAGACTCGTAGCATGTAAAAAGGGCGCACCATTGAGGCGCATGAGTTCTAGGTGTAGCATGACAAGAGGGTGCGCCATTGGCGCAGGTTTGGGTCATGTAACATGGCAGTAAGTGCGCCGAGGGGGCGCAGCTGTTTTTTTATTGCAACAAGGCGCGCCAGTGCGCCTAAGAACTATACTAACTACTCAGATATTTTCTTGCTTTCTCCCACTTCAAAAGTTGCTTGGACAAGTAAGGTTTCTCAAAAAGGTTTCAGCAGACCAAGCCATTTCAAAACAGCTCCCTTCCAGCAGATCTGGAAAGAGGAAGGAAGAGGAGGAAAAGAGGAAAAAAGAAAACAGGATAGGACAGGGGAAACTAGCTCAAACACATCCATTTAAAAGCCGACTAGCAGTCCAAAACACAGACCAAGAACACAGACCAAGCACATGAAAGCACGCAATGAAAAAGAGGGAGAACCTCTTACCTCGAATATATATCAAAAATTGGAGAGCGGGTCCACAGGGCGATGACAACGACAGAGCAGAGCTGACAAATCCAGAGCAATCACGTGCCTTGACAAAAGGAATGAAAATGACATTGGGCGCGCACTGATATTTATAGAAAAACTTGTCATTAATGCGCCAACCACTTTTGAAATGGCGCATGAAAACTGCTGTCGACAGGGGAAAGTGTGCGCCCTTTGGCGCACGAAAGTATTCGACAACAGAAGAATGAGCGCGCCTTTGGCGCACCGTATGTATTGTCGACATGAAGTTATGTGCGCCCTTTGGCGCACCAAAACTTGGTGTAACACATAGATTATGTGCGCCCTTTGGCGCACCGAAAGACGTGTTAACATGGAAAACCATGCGCCAAAGGCTTTTAAGGGGGCGCACCAAAACTTGGTGTTACAAGGAAAATCCATGCGCCCAGCAAAAAAAGGCTCAAAAAGACTAAGTTCGAAAACTAGATTTCCCGGGAAGGGATTTTACGACGTTTCGAACGCGAAGGATCCCTAACGAGGGATCGAAACAAAATTTTCGGTATGGTTATCGGTAAAATTGCCCTTGTCAATTTTACGGGATAACAAGTTTAGATGTAGTTTTCATGATCGGTTCAATTTTCCCAAAACTAGCATTACTTTTCCTTTATGGCTCTGCATATACACAAGACTTTGCATCTTTTTCGAATAATCAAAAGCATTAGTCAAAAAAATAGATAAAAAAATATTTCTAAATAATTAACAAGATATATATCCTATATTCTATCTTAAAAAAACTATAAGTTCCAATATTACATTTAAATCTACTTTAAAGGTAACTTGGAAGGACAAAATAATGGTAATTTATGGCCAATGTATGGACTCATCATTAATATTTTATATTCCCTTGGTTTATTGCTATAAAATGTTAAATGTTACCCCATTTTCATGTGGTTCTAACATCTACTTTTAGTTTTGGGATGATGTATTGGGTTAGGTGGAATTAAGCCACCTAATCATATATTAGGTGAGTTAATTGCCCCTCTAAAAGCCACATTTTTCCAAACCTCAGATTGGGGAAAAATGTGCCATTTAGGAAGGGTGAATGACAAGAAAGGGAAATAATTTACATGGAAAAGAGGACCTAACCCCCATCCCTATAGGTGGATGGTATATTTTTAATGCAAATTAGGCCCATTGGCTCAGTTTTCCACTCACCACACACTTCATATTATGGGAACTTTGATTTTGGGAATGTATGGGATTTTGGGAAATCCTCTCATGATTGCTTTGGGATAATTTTGAATTTTCCCTTCATTTTATTTTGGGTGCAATTTTGTGGCAAGTTTTCTTAACCCATCATGTCCTTAGTGATGCAGTTCTTTTCTTTGGAAATTTTTAATAGGAAGCTTTGGAGCTTGAAGGAGACTTGGAATCTTTGGGAGACATTCTTGGATTTGGATTGTTTGAGTGCAAGGTAGGATCTTGAAAACTCCTTATTTCTATTTGAATTTTACATTTTGAATGTTATATTTTGGGTATGAAATGTGGTGTTTGAATATGTGTTGGTTTATTTGGTTTACTCCACCCACCCTTGAGGGGTGTGGGCTTTTGGAGATTGAATGGGAAGAGGGAGGAATTTCCTCCTCTTTATTTTTGGGAACTTCTCCTACATTTGGTTTTTAGGTAGGGATGGATTTCCATTTGGGTTGGAAATTCATCCCTACCCTCAAAGAAGGAAACTCTAAGTTTGAAAATCCTTCTTGGGGGAGAATTTGGAGAGATAAGGGGAGTATATGGAGAGATAAGGAGATGTTAAATCCATGGAGAGATAAGGGGTTATATTGTTGTTTTGGCATAGTGTTATGGTTGCAAAATGGGATTCTCATCCCCTCTTCCCAAGTAGAAGCATGGAACTTCTTGGCTAAATTTCATTGATAATTGTGCATGCTTTGATGTATATAAACCTTTTTTTGAGATATGTTAGCATTTGAATTTGTTCCATTGTGCTAGTTGGGGTGTGTTTCCTCTTTCCCATGGGCTTGGGGGGAGGCTAGCATGCCACCTTGGACTCCTTAGTGGCATGTAATGATGCCAATTGGTTGAGTGGTCAACCAGGCATTTCTCTTATGAATTGAAGACCATTTCATTGTTGTTTTGAAGATAAATGGAGTGGCCTAGATGATGTAGAGTTGTAGTTTTGGAGTTGTAACATCATTGTTTTTTTGAGCCAAAATTTTGGCATGTTGTCTCCTCTTGTGAGGAGGGCTTGTAGTGCTTTCATTTTATCATATTCTTTCATTATGAAAATGATTTTTTTTTTTTTGTTATAGTTTTTATGACATACAATTTTGAATAGTTGAAACCATGGTGGAAATGTTGTTGAAATATTTAAAGGTTACTTAAAGTTGTAAGTTATAAAATACCTCATTATAATTTTTTGATTTGTGTATTCTTTTTTTTGAAATGAAGAATTTAACTTAGTAAATGAAGAAATGATTAAATATATGGAATGGAATTATCCTCCTCTTCTTTCTTGAAATATGGAAATAGTAGCTTCATTTTGGTAGTGTTTATCTTGTGCAAAAGGAAAGGAAATTATATGCATTCAATTCTGTTTTTACTACCTCTGTATGTTTGGGAAAAAGGGTTGTTGTTTAAATGTCAAATTAATATTCCATGCTTAAATATTTCCTCTTATTTTGAATTTAATTATGAACTTCTAGTGTAATTTTGGTTTAAAAACCAACATGATATTCTTGCTTATAAGCTTGGAAATAATCCCTCTCTTTGTGTATATTTATTTGTTGTATTTATAATTCAAAGAAATCATCTTCTTTCTAATTGATTTTTATGCTTATTTGATAACATTGATTGTGCTTGCAAACACACACACACACACACACACACACACACACACACACACACACACACACACACACACACACACACACACACACACACACACACACACACACACACACACACACACACACACACACACACACACACACACACACACACACACACACACACACACACACACACACACACACACACACACGCTTTATAATGATGCCTTGTTACTAAATAAGTTAGCCAAACGTATGTTGAATATGGGTATTACAGAATGAAAACATAAATGTGTTTAAATAAAACAATTTAGAGAACTTTTTTGTAAATATGGTTATTACCGAATCAGGTATATTTACTTATACTTGTGTGTTTTATTAGTTTTAAAAGAATTAAATTGTTATGGATAGGGTGTATATGGCCAAAAATAGAATGTATTAAAAAAATATGGGGGGGTGTGGGACGGTTATCCTACCTATCCCCACACTCCTTACACTATACATTGAGGGTTGTGGTGCATGCCACATCCCTAGATGTGGCATGGGCCACATCCCTCCATCCACATTGATACCATGACCAAGGGTTGTCTACCCACACATCCACAGCCATTTGGTCATACATTAACATAGTTGCCCTTCTTTTGGCCCATTTGGTGCATCCAACACTATCAACTATTTAATATATATGTATGCAAAGAGAAATATATACAAATATTTGATAAAATGTATCTACAATTCAATATATAGTAAGTAATATTTCTTAAAATATTTCGCTAGATATAGGATCCTAAATAAAAGCAATAAACCAATAACAATGTAAATATACAAATTTGCAGATCTCTGTGATCTGTCATTGATGAATAAATGAGAAGCTTGATCTTGAAACCTTGATTGTTTGAGCTCTTCTTGATCTCTTCATACCTACGTAAAAACAAAAAATGGAGAAACCCAAATGGAGAAGGAGAAAGAAATGAACTAAAAACTTAGGTTATACAAATATATCCTCACCCTTTTAGATTTTAGGTTAGATTTAATCCTACGGTGGAGATTAAATCAGATCCTGAGGATAGGTTAAGTTGCATATAGCTTAAGTGATGGGGGTGTTTAAATTTATTATGATTTTTTAATATGGTTGAATTAAATAGAACTTAAGATATTTTGGGTGATCTTTACTTGATGGGTAAATTAAATTTAAATGGCTTAATTTTTATAATTGGCTTAGCTTTTATTTTTGGGGTTCCTTTAGCGGGATATTTAAATAAATTAAATCTTTTATTGAGTTTCATATTATTATTCGAGGGCATGGGCCCATTTTGGAGGCAAAATGGGACCCATGACCATAATGGTTTTTTGACTTCCCACAAAACCCTTGATCATTTTTGAAACAATTATAACTTTCCAAACTTTAAACTCTTGAACTTACCCATCTTTCCCGTGTAATAAGTTGTATCGCAAGTGGAGTTTTGACCATACCGCCATCACGATAGGTTTATCGTCGACGCTTATTAAAATAATCGTGAATTGCTAAATTGTGGAAGCATCGTTATGCCAAATATCTCTGTCCCTTAAGTTTAAAATTTTGTTGTTGTAATAACAACGTGAAAATTGATATAATTCACTTTGTTGTTCGCAATTGTAGTTTGGTGTCACTTCACCATTGGTTGCGACTTAGCTGCATTTATTTTGCTATGGGTAATCATAATCTCCAAAGAACTAAATAAATTTAAACAAAAAAATTACTACCACCTTTTTAATGTTTATATTATTTGTTCGGGTTGGTTGGTTGTCTTTTTACTAGTTTAGAACTCACACCGAGCGTGGCACTCACAATAAACCCTATATTTCTATTCCCTAATATGCCGGTACATGTATGTTTCCTACTCATTTCCTTGATACCCTTGTAGAACAGATGATTTAAGAGTGCATGTTATTGAGACACATCTTTGGCTAGGACACATTATCTCGTGAACCCAAAATGAATCTTACAAACCTTCTAGTTAAGAAAAAAATGTTAAAAGCATCCATATTTAAATTTGAGTTCATCTAAGAATAAAAAAATCCTTAAAAGCCTAAAAATATTTTTCTACATACACCATAGACCAGGTGGTGGATTATCTGCATTTCTATCACGTTAGTGCTAGATACCTTCATCCCCTGTGTAAATCCTATTGCATGAGATGATCCTACTTTTTTCTCGCTTTTACACTTTGGAGACACCATCGACCCATGTTTGAGCTTTCTTCCGGGGTTATTTTTAATTTTCTTCTATGAGTCTTTATCATTACATCGTCGGCCCCGTGTAAGCATTCCATAGGTTTAAATCATGTCTAAAGTGTAGATTTTACAATCCTTGTTTTACATTTATACGTTATAAAAATGTCACCTCTGAGAATATTTTTGGTATAATTGAACACCCTAAAATTATCTATGGGATATTCCTTTGTACCTACATCTCCTCTCCATACTCCTAAGTGCTCTAGATCTCATCCACAAAAACACCGATTTTCCTAGTCATACCAACCTCTCTCGTGAAACTTTTTTTTCCCAACCTTGTCCCTTTGATCAATCAGAGCAGGGTCACTTTGTAGAATGTAATGTGGTTGAGATCGAGAAAATAGATCCTAGATCCATTACTAATAATCTCAACAATGAATACTTTAACCCTAACAAAGATGGCTATTTTCAAAATATATCTACCGATGCCATGGAAATGACCATGCCCCATCTTAACCAGGGATTTTCATACCATGATCAAACTCCTCCTCATAGGACTGATCAAAATGAATCTCCTAAAACCCCACTAAAAAACATGGAAATCATGAACAAACACTAAAAATAAAGGTTGTTCTTCTTCCATCGATCCTAACATGGCAATAGTTAAGCTCCTAGATCAAATGGATTTATCCCAAGATGCCACCACAACTAGCATGCTCCAAATGAAAAATCATATGTTATAGATAGCATCTCAAAATGTGGTGCCTATCTTTCCTTCTTATACTATCCCCATTGGTGCATGCACATGAGAATCATATTCCTCCTCCGCTTGAACGGAGAAAGATGTTAAAATTGTCCAAAGTGAGCCTTTAGCTCCTTACATTTTTACCATGGACTTAGGAGAGACTATCCCTACCATATCCTATAATGGCTCCATGGATCTAACCCTCTACCTTAAGACCTTCGGAAATGTAGATAAAGAATGTATTAAAATAAATAGATTTACAATTGCTAAGCTTCTAGAAAATACTTTCGTAGGTGAGGCATTAGAATGGTATAACCAACTTCCTCCCAACTCGATAGTTGACTTAGAAGGCTTAGTCAAAGCTCTCATCTCTGAGTTTCAGCAATAAGACCTTCCTGAAAACACTTTACAAAGGTTTATAAACCTTAAGCAAGGGGCTCATGAATCTGCCCAAGGATTTATTAAGAAATGGAAAACACTTTCCATACAAGCTAATCACAATCTTGATAATCAAAGCTTATGTCAAATATTCCTTAAGGCCCTTACACCCACTCTCCAATATAAAGTTAGTTCTTTCTCTCCTAACATGTTGGAGGAAGCCCTCGAGTAAGCTAAAATACAAGACAATCTCATGTTTGAGTTTAGATGCATTTCCAAACTCAAAAGTACAACACATGTAATCATCCCTTTGAATCCTTCTAGAGAGAAAGGAGTGGGAGAAAATCAAGAATCTTTGTACCCATACCTTCATTCTCCTTTATCTCGTACCAAACTTCTCCAAATATTTCCCACTCTGCGGATAGTTCCTCTTTCAAAACAAACCCTGCCTAACTTTAGGGGTGATCTATTTTTGGTGGCATACCACTATAGGGAATTATCACAGTGATTGTAAAGACATTAGGAAGGAATCCATTGACTTCTTCCTTGTCTCTTATTTTTATTACTCTTCATAAAATCCTTAGATAAATAAGTTATGATAAATATAAATCCTTAGATAAATCCCATTCCAACCATCATAAAATCCCCATGAATAATATTGCGGGCACCATATAGCCTTCATATGATCAAATTATCCTATATTCCAAATATATCAATATGGCTAAGGTAAACAATAGATGTAAACCTTCCCATAAACATCTCATTATCCAAATGAAGAAATCCTCTTATAATCCATCACTACTTGATACTTCCCAAGATCCACCGATGGTCGAGCCTACTCCTATAGTCAATCATCCACTTATGGTGTCACAAAAGTACCAAGGATCCTATCCCACCCTATTCGACATGCTAGCTCCAACCAAAATATCATCACATCTAGATACATCTTTTGTTGTGCCACCAACACGACATCAATATAGAAGTTGTTCCAAGCCTAGTTGGAACTTCTTAGATAAGCTAAATTCCCTTACATGTAAAATACCTTTCATGGAACTCATGCATACCTTGGCTTCGCATTGAAGGTTTCTCCTCCAATAGTTGCAAATATCTTAGGATATTTCTTTTTAGCCCAAAGATTCCTACCACATCCCCAAATCCTTAAATCCACCATATATAGACTACATGACCATCCTTGCAACACGCACATTTAGGTTTCCTAGCATTAGAGCTTGTGGAGGATGTTATGATTGTTGAGGAAGACCTATTTTATGCGGATGACCCGCCCTTACTTAATTAGTGTTGTCATTCACGATGTGAATGTGTGTAGATTCCTTGTGGATGAAGGATCAGTAATAACTTAACTTCTTTCTCCCTCATCAAGAATCTCATCTATTCCATTGATGATATCAAGCCTACCCACTTGACTTTTCATGGCTTCAAAAAAACCCATAAAATGTATATGGCTACCAATCATAGTTAGACCCAAAATGGTCTCACTAAGCTTATGGTTGTAGATTGTCCTCTCTAGACTACAAATTAATAAATATATTTTAGGTCTAAACAACAATGGTTGATGCGAGAGCATAACTTTCAAAGAGCATGAATTTTTATCGACCTTTGGATTTTATTGAAATTTTCTATGACGGTAGATCTTGATTAGTAGTATTTCATGTTAAAATTTGGGTGACTTTTCAGCATATTTTTCAGGGCCAAATTCCTTCATCTAGTTGTCTAAAATTGGCTCCCAATGTTTTTATTGACATGTTGTCTAGAACTTAGAGTTTTAATATATTTTCTCTATTTTATGTAATAATACAATATTTTTCATATGCCTTAATTTATGAAGGCATATTTTATACACAAAAATTAGGGTCCATCCAAGGTGTTTTACTTTTTAGGTTTTTTTGTGTTTTAGGGTTTTTCACATTTTAGGGTTTTCTTAGAGATAGTGGGAAATAAAAGGAAGATTGTAATGTTGTAAAAGATTAGTGTGGATTCAGGAATGAGAAGAAAACTATTTTTAATATTCTAGAGTTTCTAAAAATCATGTGTGTGTTTTGGAGGCATTTTGACCTCTTACAAGCTAGATCCACATCAATTAGTACATGGGAGAGGATGTTATACCTAGATGAATAGGCATATGAAGGAGATAAAGATAAGTTGCTAAGCTCACAAGAGAATTTATGTGACTTAGACGAATCCATACAAATGGGTATGTGAGACCCGCATATAGTGATCTGCAGAACTACCTATATTAAGGAATGAAGGAGGCAATGAAGAAGAAAATGAGAGATATGAAGAAACATTGAATGAGCGGCCATTTGAGGAGAGAATGATCCAATATTTATAGGGAAATAATGACAGTATTAAGATTAATGTTCTTGATTATGGAAGAGGGTTACAACCAGAGGAGTTGATTGACGAGTTGAATCGCATGGAAAAACTCTTTGAGTGGAATACCATATCGAGGAGAATAAGGTTAAGTTTGCATGCACTAATTTGGCTAGACATCCATTTATCTGGTGGGATCACTTGCAAAATGAAAGAAAAAGGAAAGGAAAGGGTAAGATCTGAAACAAGAATAGAACGGTGAAGAAGTTGAAAGAAAATCTTCTTCCTATAGATTATGCATGAGACACTATTTCTAAGGTTTCAAAACCTAAGACAGAAAGATCCCAACATTGAAGAGTATACCAATGAATTTTACAAGCTATCAATTCGGGTGGAACAAGGAGAGTCTAAAGAATATAAGGATATAATGTATTTAAATGGGTTGAGTTATACCATAAGAGATGAATTGAGTATGCTTTGGATCCTTATCCTGGATGATGCTTATCAACTCACATTAAAAGTAGAAGAAAAGAACAAGAGGAGTAATTTTAGAATAGGAGTGAAGAGAGGACCATCATCATCTCCAATGAGAGGGAGGGGTAGATTTGATTCCATAAAATGTGAATCCTCTAATGCAGAAGGGCAAGAAGAATCTAGTCAAGGCTTCGGTAACTACCAAAGAGGTAGGGGTTTTAGAGAGGAAGATGATATGGTGGAGGACGGGGTTGGAATATCCTCAAAGGAAGTATACTTGTTACCAATGTGGTGAAGAAGGAACAAATATTTTGAGTTTCGTACTATCATACACATGATAAATGCAAAGTGAAAAAAACCACAAGTATATCTAGTTAAAGTTAAAGAAGAAGAGGAAATGGAGGTTGCTACAAACTTAGGTGAAAACCTCATGATAAGGAGGATGATGATCATCTCGAGGAAGGATAAATAAAAAGATGGTGCCAATGGTGATTCTTGGTTGTGGAAAAATATATTTCAAATAAGATGCACCTTTGGAGGGAAGGTATGTAAAATTATTATTGATGGTGGTAGTTGTGAAAATATGGTCTCAACTATGATGGTTGATAAACTTAGCTTGAAATCGAGAAGCATTTGTATCTTTATCACATATCATGGTTCAATAAAGGGAATGAGGTAACCATAGATAAAATATGTCTAATAAAGTTTTTGATTGGGAATACCTACAAGGATGACATACATGGTGTGATGTTATCCCAATGGATACTTGCCATATATTATTGGGGAGGCCTTGAAAATATGATATAAAGGTTACGCATGATGGAGGGAAGAATAATTATACTTTTTGGAAGGATGGTGTAAAGGTAGTCATGTTACCCTTAAAAGAAGAAGAAAAGAGTGAGGTCTTGTTGGCTAAAAAGGATTTTATTGTAAAAATGGAAGAAGTGGGTTGGTGTTATGCATTGATGGTAAAGAAGGTGGAAATAGAATCCTTTCGTACATACCCATTACGACATGCAGAGGTACTAAAATAATACATAGATGTCATAACATATGGGTTACCTATGAAGAGGGATATATAACACTATATGGATTTGATCCTAGGACCAACCCTTCCGAATCAAGTTTCCTACATGATGATCCCAACATAGAATGAGGAGTTGAAAAAGTAAATGAAAGATATGATACAAAAATAGTTAGTGAGAGAAAGTATGATTCCATGTGGAAATCCAACACTATTGACTCCAAAAATGATGGAGACTGGAGAATGCATGTGGACAGTAGAGAAATAAATAAAATCTCAATTAAGTATCAGTTCGACTCTAAGATTGGAAGATATGATGGATGTGCTAGTGGGAGCCTACTATTTTAGTAAGATTGGCCTTCAAAGTAGGTACTAACAAATATGAATCCGTGAAGGGGATGAATGGAAAATGAATTTCAAAACAAAAGAAGGATTGTACGAGTGGATGGTGATGTCATTTGGGTTATCTAATACACCTAGTACATTCATGAGGTTGATGAACAAAGTACTACGAGAATACAATGGTAAGTTTGTGGTTGTCTATTTTGATATTCAAGTAGGATAATGGAAGAACACTTTTTCATTCGAAATTGGTGTTACACTGTTATTTAAAAGATATTTTATATGCAAACTTTAAGAAGTGTACATATTTCTCCGGAAAAGTATAGTTTTTGGAGTTTATCATATCGAGAGGATGGATGAAGAAAAAGTGAAGGAAATTTTGTAATGGATTATTCCAAGGAATGTGACAGAGGCTCATAGTTTTCATGGCTTGGAATTTTTTTAGGAAGTTCATTAGGAATTTAAGTAATATTGCTTCACACATAACCGAGTGTATGAAGGGAAAGGAATTTGTATGAACCAAGATAAAAATAGATAGTTTTGAATTGTTAAAGAAAAGAGTGTTAGAGGTGCCTATTTCGGTATTTCCATATTTTAGCAAGCCTTTGAGGTTGATTTTGATACCTCACATGTTAATATTGGAGTTGTACTAAGTCAAGAAGGGCGACATGTAGCATTATTCATAAAAAAATATAAATGAATTCAAGAGGAAATAATCTACTTATGATGTGGCATTTTATGCTATTGTTTAGGCATTAAGGAATTGGAGGCATTACTTGGTAGCCAAGGAATTTATACTCTTTCTTGAGAATAAAGCATTGAGGTATGTAAACACATAGAAGAAACTAAAAATTATGCACACAAAGTGGGTTTCATTTTTCAAGAATATATTGTTGTGTTAAAGAATAAGTCGGGTAAGCAAAATCATGTTGATGATGTCTTGAGTAGGCATGTAGCACTTTTGATCAATGGAAAATGAATTCATATGGTTTGAGGTAGTTAAGGAATTATATGAAAGTGATCCAAATTTTGGTGATGTTGTGAGACAATGTAAGGACCCTAAAGTAGGTAGTGGTTCTTCTGATTATTTGATGCAGGATGGTTATTTATTCAGGGGAAAGAAATTGTGCATCCCTGTTGGTTCAATGAGAGAAAATATTATAAGAGAATTACATAGTGGGGGTTTGGCTGGACACTTTGGTATAAGTAAGAAAATTTCTCTTGTGGTAGAGAAGTATTATTGGACAAAGGTAAAGAGGGACATAAGTATGATCATATCAAGATACTACCAAATGGATAACGGTCGTGTTAAAAATACGGGGTTGTATATGCCATTAATTGTCCCTATAAATGGGATTGATTTGAGTATGGATTCTTTTAAGGACTTCCTAACACATGACGGGATATTTCTATAATTGTTATGGTAGATAGGTTATGTAAAATGTCACATTTCATTTCTTGTAAGATAACTAATGATGCTTCTAGAATTATAAATTTTTTATTTTAGAAGTGTTTAGGTTGCATGGAGTTCCGAGAATGATCACTTTAGATCGGGACACAAAGTTTTTGAGTCAATTTTGGAAGAATCTGTGGAGGAAAATGGGGAAAACTACAATTTAGTAGTGTATATCACCCCAGATTGATGGACAGAGTAAGTAGTGAACATAAGCTTAGGAAATCTTCTATGTTCATAGTTGGAGAAAATACAAAACAATGGGATTTCGCTTTACTTAAGACTGAGTTTGCTTATAAAAACTTGGTAAACAAATAAATAGGAGGTATCCATTTCAGATTGTCATTGGTAGGAACCCCAAGGAATTTATAGATCTGATTTTCCTTCCCGATGAAGATAAAACTAGTGATAATGCGAGAAGAATTTGCAAAACACATGCTATAATTACAAGAATAATGTTGAGTTGTGGAGCTTAATTGCTTCACAAATAGTTGATTTACAAATTTTTAGATTTACACAATAATCGACATCGGGTCGAATGACCAACATCAGTCACCCGAGAGCAACCGGAATTAGTTAGGTAAGCGACATCGGTCACTTGGGAGCAACCGACATTGGTTGGGTAACCGACATCGATTACCTGTGCATTTATGTTTTTATTTTACATGCAGATTAGATCCAACCTTTGATTAAAAGGTGATCTAAAGGTTGTAAATGCATAGCTAATATGCCCTAAGTTTGTATATGCTTATATAAGCTAGAAAACTAGGGTTAGAGGTAATAATTGAGTAAGAATGTTGATTCTACTTGGTTGAGAGGATGAAGAAGAAGAAAAAGAAAAAAGGGTTGCATGAAGACAATACTTCAATAGAGATAAGATGGATAGAAGGAAATAAAAAGTACATCTAAATGGTGAGAAGAGGTCAATGTCTTCTACTATATTTTCTTTGTATTAAAATGTCTCAATGTAATGGCTTTCATAAAGATGCAAAGCACATATGGTTTCTTCTTGTAGATCCACATGTTATTGTGAGATCTTGTATTATAGATCCACGAGATCATGTTGTATTGTTGGTCCATATATATCTAGTATTGTATCTCATTGGATAGCTTGTGGGTACGTGATAGTATCCAGATTTTGTAGAGGAGTTTGTATTCTTGTTTGCATAGGTTGATGCAAGTTGATTGAGGAGAGACTTATTTCTTGGGGCACAATTATGGTTCCACATTAGTAGACCCATCCGAGAGGTCTTGTTTTTAGATTCATAGGAGATATTGGTTTACACACAGTTTAGAGATACGGTAGTTCTGGTCATGTGAGATCCGGTGGGGTTTTGAGGCATGGTTATAGTGCACTCATGTAGATCCATTTAAGGATCCGGAGGACGAGATACTCGAGGTTGAGATGTATTGTACTCTTGTATGGAAGAGTTTGTTTGTTCTCTTGTTCGTTATATATATTGAGATCTCTATCTTTGGTAGACGTAACCCACATTGTGTGAACCACGGTACATGTTGTGTTATGTGTGTGTACTTTGTTTTGATTTGTATTTTCTAGTATATGTTTCCACTTTGTCAGAGACACCTTTAATTTAGCTCGAGCAATTTAAATACTTAAATTGCACTAATTATACCCGCTCTCCGCAAATTGATGATGTATTGTCCATATCACACATTTTCTCTTCTATCATTGTTAATTAATTACATTAAGTTAGTTAATTAACTCTTCTATCCAACAATGACGCCAATTAACGACATTCCATTAATCATCTCCCTTTCTATCTAGATTAATTAATTATTTCTAATTAATTAATACCCCTTTCTATCTAGATTAATTAATTATTCTTAATTAATTAATTATCTCTTCTATTTAATCAATAAATCATCATTTATTTGATTAAAATCCTCTCATAACATAAATCATACTAAATATTCCTCTAAAAAGCTTATATAAGCTTGCACACCTATTAATTAATCACTTTGGTTAATTAATAAATCCCTCAAACCCCAAGAGTCACTAAAGAAAAAAATAAACTCTCCTAAGGTTGAATCAACCCTTTCTAAACCTCCCTTATCCATAACTAACCCAACCTCTCCATTTATCCCACATGAAGAGGGATGTAGAGATTCTTCTATCCATTGGGCTATATAAGGAGCCCTCTTCCTACCTTTCTATTTACACCTACACTCCTAAATGAGCATAGAGCATACACTATAGCCATTTTATCATCTTTGAAGCATTCTTCCATTAGAAGAGCTAGCCTTATCCATTTCGAAGTCATATCGAGATATGTCAAGTGGTCTTGTAGCCATAATTTGACAAGATACCATTCTTAGAAACCTTGGGATTTCAAGCATATAATCAACTCTTTAATTTCTAGAGATCTACATAGGTTAAATCTTATCTCATTTAGCATTCAATAAGATATAGAAGTTAATTTGTTTAGCATATTAGCTTGAAATGTTCGTTTCATGTTTAATGTAGAAATGTTGATAGGTTAGCTTTGTTTAAGATCTTTGCATGACGATCCATAGGTTTAGTTTAGCATTTTATTAAAGCTACTAGGTGTTAGTTTCAATTCTACTTACATAGCTAAATAACCCATGCATACATTTGGCACGTCCGGTGGGACTTGAACCTAGGTCTTAATTGTCTCTTCAAAGAGTGTAATAGTTGTAACAAAAATAGAGAAGATGTCCCCCTTTACTTGACTACTATCAAAAGAATATGAGAATGTTACTAGATTTAAATTAACCACATTTAATATTAGCTCAAGACATATAAGTTATCTAACCATGTTCCGACTTGTTACTAGTCCATAAATATTGATAGATAATAAATAAGCACCTAAAATAAGTGCATGTTTGAGCATCATGAGCTATATTCCTCATTAGGGATTATAATCCAGAACAGAATAAGGATAATGTATTGGCGAGAATGTTGGAGCATAAGGAAGCTATAATATCTCATTTGAGTTGGGCTAGTTTATTCCTAGGTTTTCATACCTTGGGACTTTATGTTCATAACGATGTTATGCTTGCTTTTGGTACTCCAGAAAAACAGATCTTGATCGAGCCTATATTTGCTCAGTGGATACAATCTGCTCATGGTAAGACTTTATATGGTTTTGATGTACTCTTATCTTCAGCAAATGATCCAGCATTCAATGCTGGTAAAAGCATATGGTTACCTGGTTGGTTGAATGCTATTAACGATAATAAAAATTCACTGTTCTTAACAATTGGTCCTGGAGACTTTTTGGTTCATCATGCTATTGCTCTAGGTTTGCATACAACTACATTGATTTTAGTAAAAGGTGCTTTAGATGCGCGTGGTTCCAAGTTAATGCCTGATAAGAAAGATTTTGGTTATAGTTTTCCTTGCGATGGTCCGGGACGGGGTGGTACTTGCGATATTTTAGCCTAAATATTGCATTACCAATGGAATCATCTAGCACAATCACATTACCAATGGAAGTAGGACCCACTTGTCATCAGATGAAGTTTCATGTCTTGGACTTGGAACTTCCATACAATATGCTTCTTGGCCAACCATGGATTCATGCCATGCAGGTCATGCCATCAACATTCCATCAATGCATCAAATTGAAACATGAGGGACACACTATCACAATACAAGGAGATCTAGAGCCCTTCGCTCACTATAGAGCTCTCAATAGTTTTGTGCGTAAGGGTGCCTATACATGTCCCTCTACTGATATAGTTGTTCCTCTTCAATATGAATCCATGGAGTCATGGGTAGATTGATTCCCCGATTTCTTGCACCTGTGAGGCTTCTACATCAACTTCTCCTTTTGATTCATGGGAGATGAAGGTTCTGGAATACGGTTGTGAAGAATATAATGTATAACAAGCTCTTTTGGTTTCAGACCTATTATTGTCACCTAAAACTAGAGGCCAACTCAACTATAATTTTAGATGGCCTAGAGATGAGCGAACTATTGGGTCCTTTTTACCTAGAGGGTTACTTGCTGAAGAGAAGTTGTTGGACCCACCTATGACTTGGGTCTCAAAAGATACTTAACCAACTTGCTACCAAATCCCTGAGTATGAGAAGTCTATCCGGATGATGTATTCCATGGGTTACAAGGGTCTAGGATGCGGAAATAATAAGCAAGGACTGAGAGAACTAGTTACTCTTCCATATTTCAAGACAGAAAGATATGACATCAACATTTGACCCTATGGATCGCACCCCAATGATCAAGATGCCACCTATTCTGAGCGTGAAGATAGCTTTGATTATTTAGACAATGACACAGATTCCCACTATATCCAATACGAGGATCTTGCCTCCATGGACCTATTCATGGATATCGTTGTCCTTACCATAACCCCTACTGAACCTAAAATTGACCTTATTTACCCTTGCCTTGTCGAATGGGACCAACAACATCACGTACCACTGGATCTCTTTGAAAGTGATGAAGCCATTGTGGAATTTATGGGCATTCGAGATATAATTCTGATTGGAGACCATAAGAAATGTTTCTATATTGACTTAAATACCTACGCATACTTAGTGAGGAATTTGAGCTTCATGTTTAGCAAAACTTAAGAAAAAGCGAGGGCTAAAGTTCCAACGAAAAGCCTCAAAGAAAAAGAAGTCCAAGTCACACAGTGAAAACCTCTTTGAGGCGTTGGCTAACAAACAAGTGCAAAAATCAATGGACAAGAAAAGTGACCATGCCAAGGGTGAAAATATCATAGAGATACCCTTGGAAGAAGATCTCAATCTTCCTCCTAATCCTACATGTATGGAAGATTTGTCAAAAATGCTAGTGGAAGAAACCATTGATGTGAATATTGGAATAGAAGATGATCCAAAGATAGTCAAACTAGGAGCTTCACTCTCAACATGGGAACATAAAACCTTCACCATGCTTCTATGGGAGTTTTTAGATGTATTGCATGGTCCTATAAGGATATGTCGGGCTTGGATCCAACCTTGGTAGTGCATAACCTAGTGGTGCATGCAAATGCCAAGCCCATCAAACAAAATCTCAGAAAATGCATCCACAGGTGGCTCTTCTAGTTAAAGAAGAACTAGAAATATTGCTAGTGGTGGGCTTCATTAGACCTATTGATTACTTAGAATGGATATCAAATATAGTCCCCATAAAAATAATCTTGTCAGATCAGAATCTATACGGATTTTAGAGAAATTAATAAAGCATGTCCAAAAGATGATTTCCCATTGCCCAATATTGACATGATTGTTGATTTAACTACAGGATATGAAATGTTATCTCTTATGGATGGATTTTTAGGTTACAATCAGATCAAAATCGTAGATGAGGATCAACACAAGATGACCTTCACAACCCCCTAGGGGAATTTCTATTATCAAGTAATGCCCTTTGGCCTAAAAATGCAGGAGCAACTTATCAAAGGGAAATGACTGTGATTTTCCATTATATGATTCATGACATCATGGAAGACTATGTGGATGATATCCTCAGGGAAATCCAAGACAAGAGCAGATCACCCTGAGATTTTGCGGCGCATATCTTCGAATGCCTACGGGAATACAAAGTTAGATTGAATCCAAAGAAGTGTGTGTTTGGTGTACTGTCAGGAAAGTTTCTTAGATTCATTATATCATGAAGAGGGATTGAGGTAGACCCAACTAAAGTTACCACCATTACTGAAATGCCTCCTCCCAAAAACATCAAACAACTACACAACTTGCAAGGAAAAATACAAGCCATCCACCGCTTCATTTCCCAACTTGCTGACAAATGTCATTCATTCACCCATCTACTTAAAAAGGATGTTTCCTTTATTTGGGGACTAGAGAAACAATAGGCCTTCACCTTACTTAAGAAATACTTAGCCAACCCCTATCCTCATGCCTCAACTCCTCATGCCTACCAATTTTCTGGTGAGCTCAACCCAATATGACCTCGGCCATAAAGAGAAGGTTGTGTACTATCTCAGTCGTACTCTCATTTCTTATGAGATCAACTACCCTCAAATTGAAAAAGCTTGTTTGGATGTAGTTTTTAGGTTGCAAAACTTCGCCATTACATGTTAAATACTAAAACCAAGCTTATATCCAAAGTTGACCCACTTAAGTACATGTTGTCAAAACCCACCCTTATAGGTAGAATGGCTAATTGGATCATTCTACTAAGTGAATTTGACATTGAGTATGTACATCAAAAGTTGGTAAAAGGACAAGTACTCGTTGATCAATTAACAGAAGCACCATTACCAGGAATAGAGCTTGTGAGTCTGGATCTGCAGATGCTTCATTAATGTATATTGAGGAATATGTCATGTGGCAAGTAAAATTTGATGGATCTTTTACTTTTCATGGTTTGGGGGTAGGTGTGGTATTAATTACTCCTTCAGGGACCCTATACCTCAAGATTTTCACCTTGGTTTTCCTTGTACAAATAATATTGTGGAATATGAGGCGCTCATCATTGGGATGAAGCTAGACAATAAAATGGGATATCCATCATGTTAAGATCATTGGTGATTCATAATTGATCATCAAACAAGTTAACGATGAATATAAATTCAAGGATGAGAAACTCATCCCCTACAAGAAACTGGTGGAAAATTTGAAAGAGTATTTTGTGCGTATTACATTCAAACAGATTCCAAGAGCACAAAATAGATCCACATACGCTATGGAAACCATAGGTTCTATGTTGTGAATTCCACCAGAGAGCAATGATATGCCATTTTTGTTGAGAATCTACGCTAGCCTGCGTATGACATGCCAGAATCATGTTTGGCTTGTGAAGTTGTTGGTCCCTATTCCCCATGGTATGCACACATCTATGCCTATCTTAAACACAACACCTTCCCTCTGGACATCTCCCATTCTGAAAAGTAAAGCCTTATCCACCAAATAGCTCATTACACCCTCTTAGGAGATATGCTCTATCATTGTGGCTATGATGGGAATCTATTGCGTTGTCTAGATGTAGCAGAGTCAGTCCAAGTGATCAAAGAGGTACATGAAGGGGTATGTGACACCCATACAAACAAAATGGTTCTAGCTAAGAAATTGTTGAGAGTAGGCTACTATTGGCCTACTATGGAAACATACTACTGCAACTATGTAAGGAAATGCATACTATGTCAAAATTATGGAAATTTCATCCATGCGCCATCACATCGTTGCAACCAATCATAACCCCATGGCCATTCTCCAAATGGGGAATGGATTTAATAGGAAATCTCACCCCTACCTCATCTGATGGTCATACTCACATCATCACACTGAAATATTTCACTAAGTGGGTGGAGGTTGTTCCTTTGACTTATGTTACAGGAGCTCATATTTCAAAGTTTATCATGAATCACCTTATCTGCTAGTATGACATTCCCTGACCATGGCCATAGTTCTATCGACAATGGAAAATCATTCAAGAAAAAGAAAATGAAGGACCTTTGTCATCAATTTCAAATAAAATTGAAGTGGTCTATGCCATATTATCCACAAGGTAATGGGCAAGCTAAAGCCACTAACAAAACATTGGTTTGAATCATGGAAAAGATGGTGAGTAAGACAGGTTGCAATTGGCATTTACAAATTCACCCAACCCTTTGGGCTTATAGGACCTCCATTTGCACTCCTACTGGTGCGACACCATATTCCCTAGTATTTGGAACCAAATCCATCATCCCATTAGAAATCGAGCTTCCTTCCCTGAGAATATCTCTTAGGGATTACCTAGACAAGGATGAGGATTACAGAGTGGCCAGGTGGCAAAATTAGAACTCCTGGATGAAAAGTGCATCCGTGCCCTTAACCATATTAAAGTGTATCAGAACAAAGTCTCCGAAATTACAACAAAAGGATCATACCTCGTTAGTTTGAGGTCGAAGATTTGGTCATGAAAGAAAATCAGTTCAACACAAGGGTGGAAAGAGAGAAGAAAGGCAAGTTTGAACTGCATTGGTTAGGACCTTACATCATTATGGCCAAATATGGTATGGGAGCATAAAAACTTTCCCATCCCAATGGTGATGAGCTCTATGAACCTATGAATTCCATGCACCTTAAACGGTTCTATGCTTAAACATGGCACAAAAATCAAAAAAGCAAACCAAAAAAAGAGTAAAAATGATCAAAATACAAAAAAATAAAATAAGAGAAAAAGAAAAAGAGAAATAGGTCATCCATATGTGAAAACCACGCAATTTTGGCACTTTGGATAGGTCCCTTGGTGAAAACTGGTTTCTGGCACCTTGGGAGGATTCGTTGTTCACAAGCATCTTGCATCTGGAGGGTACTTTTACTTAGCCTAGGGCTAGTTCCACACTTGCATCCAAGATTCCCTGTGAACCTATCCTATCAAGCCTTGATCCATATTTTTCTCCTCTTGTAAATTAGTGAAGGGATGGTCTTTTATATTCCCCATCTAACGTTGGGGGCACTTCCCGACTTCACCTTCCTATTTATAAACACATGGCATCTGCCCTTATATATTCTTCCATCTAACGTTGGGGGCATCCATGTTTCTTAGTTACCTATGCATAGCTTCAGAAAACCTTAGAAAATCATAAAAACATTCAAATATGTTTGAAAATAAAAAAACATTCAAATATGTTTGAAAATCACAAAAACATTCAAATATGTTTGAAAATCGCAAAAACATTCAAATATGTTTGAAAATCGCAAAAACATTCAAATATGTTTGAAAATCACAAAAACATTCAAATATGATCAAAATCCAAAATAATAGAAAAACACAAAACAAAAAAACAGTAGAAAAGTGTTTCACAAAACAATCTTACAAAAACATAACTTTAGTTTACTTACTTTATCTTGTTTCTTGCTTTGTTTGTGTACATTGTTTGCTTGTATAGTTGTTGCTTGTTTGTACATTTGTATAGTTTGTTGCTTAGACATACTTTGATAAGATTCATCTTTTCTTGCTTAGATTAGATTCATTCTTACTTGTACATATGAAGTGTGTTTTTGCATGCTTGTAAATAATTGTACATGGTTATGTTAATTCATGTTGGTTAGCACTGTATATTTGGTTAAGTTTGTTAACATTTGCTTGTGTTTGTTTGTCACATGTACATAGTTTTGTTATCACATCATCATATCTCCATAAATATCATCACATCTAACATCATCTATACATCATATATAAATAAAATTCTATGTGTACATCATACATGTATGCTATGCTAATCATCACGTATCGTATCATCAAATGGGGGCAAGAGGGATCACAAATATCAAAATCTATCCCCCCACACCAATATCATCGTGTCATCCCATCCACTAATCTAGAGCATCACATGTACAATACAATTGATATCATCTATGGATCTATCATGTAAAAATCAAACACATGTGGTAAAACATCTCAACTATCATCATGATACATACAAAGTGTGAAATCAAACCATATAACATCACACTCTAATTTTTCTTCTACTCATCGTGAATAATTATTTTATTTATTTTTTGTCGTGTTGGGGCATTATTTTCCACATGGTACTCATTTCTTCTCACTAGGACAATTTTATTGCTCCTAGGTGATGTCACTTCTTCTACACACTCCATCGAATAATTATTTTTATTAAATAATTATTTTGTTAATCTTTCCATTGTGCTGGGGCATTATTTTTTACATGTTGCTTCTTTCTTCTCCTGGGGCATTTATTTTGCTCTTGGGAGATTATTTCTGATTCTTATAACTTATTCTCTATCCAAACTATCAAAAGTCTAAAAAATATTTAAAAATTAAAAAAATCAATTCAAAATAAAAAAAATCAAAACTTTTTCAAAAATCCTAAAAATTGTAAAATTTACAAAACTAGGTAAACCAACTCATAGCGGTTAAAACTTGTGTCTTACGCATGGTATTCATTCCATATCTTGTTGGAATTTTCACATGTTCATGAATTAAACGACTCACGGATCATCTGATTTACAACCATTTACAAAGCTAGCCTGCTTGCTTCGTCGGTACTCTGGGGCACATCTAGTTTCTTGATATTGTTTCATTTGCACACGAACACTTTATCATTGGACCCAGTGCATCCTTTATCATCTCCCCTTGCATGTATCCTTGCTAGGGGCATCATTTTTCACCCTTTTCGTCAATCACAAACATTTGGGGATCTTCATCTTGATAACAAAACATTTGTACAATCGTCTTGACCGTTGTTGGTTGGAATATGTGTGTTTGTACTTATTTTCCCTGTTAAATGAGTTTGTTTCCTTCTCATATTGCATTGTTTTTGTATGTTGCATTGATTGAGTGGGTGTTTTCAGCAATGGACAAGCTGTTTCATAGTATGATTTTCATGTCATTCTACTTTTTTTATATGCTTATATTTTTAATAAGGACCGATGACATAGATCTTTGGCAATATGATGACACTAAGGTTGTTGCCAATGCAAGGGATGAAAGCTAGTTCTTCTCTCTGCTTCTCCATATTTCTTCTACATCACCCTCCTATCAACACTATTCTTCTTGATTCACCTGGGGCATCCTACCCCTACCCATTCTTCTATCCATTTCTCTCACCTTTTTTCGATCATCGATCGCCTTCTTTCATCACCCCATCAACACTCGAGGGACATCTCTCACTTCTACTAATTTTTCTTCTATGCCTTCAAAATTTTATCTATCTACTATCTTTGAAGTGGTGTCACTTATGCCACCTCAAAGAGGGGAAAATGTAGACACCTATAATTTAGCTCGAGCAATTTAAATACTTAAATTACGCTAATTATACCCTTTCCTGCAAATTGACAGACATATCGTCAATATCACACATTTTCTCTATTATCATCGTTAATTAATTACATTATGTTAGTTGATTAATCTATCAATGATCAAATAATTACATCAATTAACGAAATTCGTTAATAATTAAGCTTATTTTTTTCTATCTACATTAATTAATTATTTCTAATTAATTAATATCCCCTTTCTATCTAGATTAATTAATTATTCTTAATTAATTAATTCTCTCTTCTATTTAATCAATAAATCGTCATTTATTTGATTAAAATCCTCTTATAACATAAATCATACTAACTATTCCTCTAAAAAGCTTATATAAGCTTGCACACCTATTAATTAATCACTTTGGTTAATTAATAAATCCCCTCAAACCCCATGAGTCACTAAAGGACAAAATAAACTCTCATAAGGTTGACTCAACCCTTTCTAAACCTCCCTTATCCACAACTAACCCAACCTCTCCATTTATCCCACATGAAGAGGGATGTAGAGATTCTTCTATCCATTGGGTTATATAAGGAGCCCTCCTCCTACCTTTATATTACACCTACACTCCTAAATGAGCATAGAACATACACTATAGCCATTTTATCATCTTTGAAGCATTCTTCCATTAGAAGAGCTAGCCTTCTCCATTTCTTGCATTCATCCACCCAAGTTTTTGAAGTCATATGGAGATATGTCAAGTGTTCTTGTAGCCATAATTTGATAAGAATCCATTCTTAGAAACCTTGGGATTTCAAGCACATAATCAACTCTTTGATTTCTAGATATCTACATAGGTTCAATCGCATCTCATTTAGCATTCAATAAGATAAAGAAGTTAAATTTTTTATCATATTAGATTGAAATGTTCATTTCATGTTTAATGTAGAAATGTCGATAGGTTAGCTTTGCTTAAGCTCTTAGCATGATGATGCATAGGTTTAGTTTAGCATTGTATTGAAGCTACTAGGTGTTAGTTTTAATTCTACTTACATAGCTAACTAATTGTGCATACATGATGTATATTTTGGGGATTGTTTACTTCCGTATTTGCATGATTTGATTTGTTATTAAATCATAGAACTATTTCAGATTAAGTTCTCAATTACTAGTATCGGAGCGATGGCTTCGGTTTTGAGCAAGGGTTTGCTTTAGGATTTTCTTAGTGGTATTACGATAGTTGTATGAGAGCATGGTTTTGTTTTTCGATGTGTAAATATCAGGGATAAATTTAATATCAAATGGGAGATGGAAATGTAAGGTTGCTTTAGAAAATGACAGGTGATCAACTTTGGTATGCTATGTTGATGTCGGCATTATTATGATGTCTTTGGCACCACATTCGGTTAGTTGACAAACATACGGTATCGGTGACCTATTAAACAAAAAAATCACATATCTAAGCAATTTGAGAAGATGTAGTGAATGTATCTTGATTGTTGAGGTGTCCCTGGTTCTTGGAGGCACAATCATGTTGGTCGATTGCAAACGGATTATAGAGGTACAATTTTGTTATCTTGGTATTGCAGTGCTTATATGTTTTGGTTGCACATGCATGTTTAGGATTACAAATTTGAGTAAGAGATAGAGGAGCAGTTATGCATCCTTGGTCGTGAGATAGATACACGAGATTCATTAGAGAGGTAGAATATAATAACACAAAATGAAGATAGGGATTCCAGCAGAGAGGCAAGTAATTTGGTTGAATATCTTTGGTGAGTGTCTTAGTGTTTGTAAGGTTATATATTTCATCTTGGTGTAGTTTTATTGCATGTATTATTGTTATAAAGTTTTTGTGCAAGATTTGGGTGCTTCTTGAAATGATGGCTTAGCAAAAATATCAGCTTTGGTCGGAGTAGGCACTGGTTTGGTGTACTATGCCAATTTTGTGTCGTTGTGTTCATTCTAGAGCACTAACATCGGTTAGTGAACTAACATCGATCACAAAGGGAACTGGTACTAGTCAAATGACCGAGGTCGCTCTCTGTGATAGTAAGTTTGTATTGGTTTTTGCAGCAGAAGAGGGCATGAAAGGTTTAGTGTCTATTTTGGAGGATCAGGTTTCTTGCACATAGTGTACATGCAGAAACGGAGTAGATCACTTCAATGTTTGAATCAAAAAAAGATGACAGAGTTGGCTCGGTGAGTCTAATGAGACTTGGGTCAAATTCAAGTATCTCTATATGGTTCATGTTTTATTTATTTTGTTTGAAGCAACTGGTATTATGTTTGGATTGTGTGCATGAGTAAAATATGCACCATGGATATTTGGTGAGTTTGAATTTTATTTCCAAGATGTGTTGGAATCTTGAGGACAAGGGTATCTAGTCTAAGGATGAGATCCTCAATGAAAATTCATGTTTAGACATAGTTGCAGGTAACGAGAGATGTTGAGTACACATGGATGAAAATAAGGTGGTTCAACCTACTTCACAAGAAGTCCAAACTTCTGTGATGTAGAAGTATTCTTTGATAAGAAGGGAATCAATTTTATATTTTCTTTCATCTATTTTATTTCTCATTGATATATATTGGAGCTTTTGAGCTTGGTGATTAGAGGTAGTGCGGGGAGTTCATGTTGAGTGGGAACAAGCCATGGTTGTTGGCATTGCAGGTTGGACACATATGCACGTGCAGAGTGAGAGGAGAATGCTACTATTCAAAGTGGCATGAGGCACAAGTTGTTTTGGAGGATAGTCATGGTTTTGCAGGTATTTTGTGTTTAGTGCATGGTGACGTCACTTCTAGTTTTATTTTTAGTGCCTGGATATCCTTATGGGATGGAAGTTGATGGTTTTTTTCAGTTGGGTTAAGAAGAGAGAGAAATGTTTTAGAGTTTGAAGGGTGAAAGTAGGAAAATCATTTGTTATAGTCACGGATGTGACAACAATGTGTATTTATGGTTTATTAATGTTTCCCTTGCTTTCTTTCATCTTGGATGGTTGTGTAGTATGTTGATGAAATTTTTCTAGTATTTGCACTAGTTATTAGTAGCATGGTTAGCATGGTTGTTTTTGTTGACATTGATTAACATAGGATTCATGTGTGGCCTTGGAGTTAGTCGGTGAAAGACTTGGAGCTTCTGGAGAGCCTGGTGATATGGATGGATGTACATGGTGAGTTTATACATGTGGATAGATTATGTTTTGTGAGTCTATGATGATGCATATATTTGTTTTACACATGGATACCTATGAGCATGGTTTATATTCCCTTGAGCATGAGTAGGGATGTTTGTATTTCCTCTTATTACTATGTTACTCCATGATATATATGTTTTCTACATATGGTTGTCTTAGACATGCAATTTGTTTATGCAGGTTGGATTTATAGAATGCAGTGTTTGGATTCTTTGAGTTATGCAGGTGTTGTGGATTGATCACCCACTAGTTGCATGTAGAACTCATTTGGGTTGTCTTTACCCAGGATCTTGTTTTTCTTATGCATATTCCAGTTTGACTTGTCTTTGGTTAGTTGCATTGGTGGTTGATGGATACATGGATATGGTTGGAGAATATGGTTGGTTTTATAGGTATGGCTATGGTTGTGATTAAAGCTCAATATTTCAGTTTGAGTGGGAGATCTTGCAGGTGTGTTAGTCATGGTGGCTTGGTTGCATGAGAGGCTTGGTGTTACGATTCAGTGGGAGCTTGATGTATGGATAGCTCATGTATCACAGATCGTAGTAGCTTCCGAAAGGAACAAAAATAAGATTGTTCCAAGCCGCGATCTTAGATGATAATAGCACACCACATTAGATTTACAAAAATAGAAGAGCTAAAATACCATATATGGAAATCCATCATAATCCATAATGCTCAATACATTACAATAGAATGACTTGAATTATTCAATAAGAAAGATGCACATATAGGAGGAGGGAAGTGCAACTACTACCTAAATCAATGGTGAAGAACTCCCACTAATCGATCTTGGTAGTTAAGTTAACTCCATAAGACTAGTAAGTTAATTCCTCATAACTCGAGAAGCTAACTCAACACAACTAGTAAGCTAACTCCACACAACTAGTACACCTAAGCAAGCTAACCCAACAAGTGTAGGGCTAACACAAGTGTAAGAATTATCCTAATAAATAAATAAAAGGATAAATAATAACCTACACTAACACCCTCTCATAAGCATAGCTTAGGTGGGTGGAAAAGAAGGTGGGTCCCAACAACAAGGCCTAATGAGGTACCCACATACAATAACTGGGAAAATTAGACACCGTAAGGTACCCAAAACCAATAATAACAAAGTAGAGAGAAAAAATACTACTGCAAAATATCCTTAGAAGCTCGGCTCCAAAAAACTTGTACAATGTTGAAGAAGTGTGGTGCATTGTGGTCTAAATCATTACGCTTGATCATATAACTCAAAAACAACTGACACTGGGATTCACCAGAATAGCTCCATGCAAGGAGACTATCAATGGAGTGATGTTGAAAATGTAAAAAAATACCAAACATAATTTGATCAACTGCTACAAATAGGTGTGCCACGATCCAAGAACAACCAAGGCAACAAGACAAGGACACGAGATCTAAATAAATAGGAGTGCCACGATCCAAGAAAAGCCAAGGTAACAAGGAAAGGACACGAAACCCGAAGAAGTAGTATCAACACCACACCCTCCCATACTGCTGAATGAGTAGAGTGATACCATAGATCTATATGAGTTGCCAAAATCAACTACTTAAACACTGAAAAAACTAACACTGGGCTTCACTAGAATAGCTCCCCCATAAGAGAGACTATCAACATGCCAAAAAAAGTGTCAAAAATATAGATCCAAAATATCTCAACAAACAAGAGAGATATAAATGTATACACTCATAGATATAAGAATGCAACACCCAAAAGTTTAGGACGTCGGGCTCAACCGAAATTACATCCACAAGTGATCACAACACCCTCCCAAATTTGACACTTTATAATTAAGTGCATGTAAATATTACAATGAGTAACAATACCTTTTACATTTGAAATATGTGTATAAAAATGTCACCAATGTGTAGATCTCGAAAAAAATACACAATTTCAAAAAAATATCACCTTAATCCGAGCTATAGATCAAAAGTTATGAGCTCTAGAAGGTTTTGCTATTATTAAAATAATATTTTAATGCTGATTTTTTTTTTAAAGGTACACGTGACACCCAAATGTCCAAAGGGTAAAAGAGTGCATCCACATGATACATGCTTAACCAAAGGATAAAAGCCTGCGCCCAAAACCTAAATTCTCCGAGGGTAAAAGAATGCATCCGGAAGGTACACACTTATATCTAATGGATAAAAGAATGCACCTAGAGGGTACAAATTTGCGTCCAGTGGATAAAAGACTACATCCAAAACTGAAATATCCAGAGGGTAAAAGAATGCATCTGGAAGGTACACACTTATATCCAATGGATAAAAGAATGCACCCAGAGGGTACATATCTACGTCCAGTGGATAAAAGACTGCATCCAAAACAGAAATATCTAGAGGGTAAAAGAATGCATCTGGAAGGTACACACTTATATCTAATGGATAAAAGAATGCACCCAAAAAGTACAATTGTGAATACAAACTTTGACTACAAATATCTTTTTTTCTGGCACTGTATCAAAAAATAAAGAGAAACCCAGAAAGTTTCTTGAAAACCCCTAGAAAGCTGATATAATTTTTGAGCCAAAAAATATGTTTGTACATAATTGTATGGATTTTTTGAGAAATGTGTCAAAAACCTTTAAAATGTCCAAATTTTACTGTCTCAAAACATGACCGAGTTTACAGTCGATTTTAGGGTTTTGCACCTTCGAAATCCAATGGCACACTCTATTTTGCATAAAAATGCATGCTACATAAAAGTGCTAACAAAATCTGAATACATGAAAATAATAAACCCTTACTTGCAAAGAAAAACTTACAGATGGATGTCTACATCATCTATAGCTCTGATACCATGAAAGGAACGATAAGAAGATTGTTCCAAGCCACGATCTCAGATGATAATAGCACACCACATTAGATTTACAAAAATAGAAGAGCTAAAATACCATATATGGAAATCCATCATAATCCATAATGCTCAATACATTACAATAGAATGACTTTAATTATTCAATAAGAAAGATGTACATATAGGAGGAGGGAAGTGCAACTACTACCTAAATCAGTGGTGAAGAACTCCCACTAACTGATATTGGTAGTTAAGTTAACTCCATAAGACTAGTAAGTTAACTCCTTATAACTGAGAAGCTAACTCAACACAACTAGTAAGCTAACTCCACACAACTAGTACACCTAAGCAAGCTAACCCAACAAGTGTAGGGCTAACACAAGTGTAAGAATTATCCTAATAAATAAATAAAAGGATAAATAATAACCTACACTAATGGACTTCATGCGGGTATATGGTAATTCATGGTTTGTTATCTTCTTAGTTTTACAAGATGGTTTAATCTTCCTATTTTTGAGGGAATTGTCAAAGTAAAGAATAGTTGGTCTTCACGGTATATGGAGCATGGTAATGTACAGTGCAAGTTCAACAATTTATCTCCAAGTGGGAGATTTTCGAGTTTGGGAGCTTAATTGCTTCACACAACATATTTACAAACTTGAAGATTTACACAATAACTAGCATCGGTCGACTAACCGATGTTAGTCACCTAGAGAAAATGACATTGGTTGGGTAACCGGAATCGGTCACACTGGGAGCAACCAACATCGGTTACATGTGCATTTATATTTTTATTTTAGATGCAGATTAGATCCAACCTTTGATTAAAATGTGATCTAAAGGTTGTAAATGCATAGCTAAGATTCCCTAAGTTTGTATATGCTTATATAAGATAGAAAACTAGGGTTAGAGGTAAGAATTGAGTAAGAATGTTGATTCTACTTGGTTGAGAGGATGAAGAAGAAGAAAAATTAAAAAGGGGTTACATGAAGATAGTGCTTCCATGGAGAGAAGATGGACAGAAGGAAATAATAGGTACATCTAAATGGTGAGAAGAGGGTAATGTCTTCTATTATATTTCCTTTGTATTATTTTGTCTCAATGTAATGGCTTGCATAGTATGCAAAGCACATAGGGTTTCTTCTTGTAGATCCACATGTTGTTGTGAGATCTTGTATTGTAGATCCATGAGATCATGTTGTATTGTTGGTCCATAGAGATCTAGTATTGTAGCTCATTGGATAGCTTGTGGGTACGTGATAGTATCCAGATATTGTAGAGGAGGTTGTCTTCTTGTTTGCACAAGTTGATGCAGTGATGGAGGAGAGACTTACTTCTTGGTGCACAGTTATGGTTGCACATTGGTAGACCCATTTGAGAGGTCTTGTTTGCATATTCACATGAGAGCTTGGTTGTACAGTTTGGAGATGCAGTAGTTCCTAGTTATGTGATATTTGGTGGTGGTTTGGAGGCACGGTTGTAGTGCACTCATGTAGATCCGTTTAGAGATCTAGAGGAGGAGATACTCATGGAGAGATGCATTGTACTCTTGTATGGAAGAGTTGGTTTGTACTCTTGTTCATTATATATATTGAGATCTCTATCTTTGGTGGACGTAGCCCACATTGGGTGAACCACGGTACATGTTGTGTTATGTGTGTGTACTTTTTTTTATTTAGATTTTCTAGTATATGTTTCCACTACTATAGATTTTGGGGGATTGTTTACTTCCATATTTACATGATTTGGTTTGTTATTGAATCATAGACTATTCCGCAGATTAAGTTCCTAACAAAGAAGTGAAGGAAAAGATGAAAGTTAGTAATGTAAAATATAAAGTAGTTGTGGATGCAAGTAGGAGAGTAAATGCATTTGAATAAGAAGATATGGTGATGGTTCATCTCATAAAGGAGAGGTTTCCAAAGGGGCATATAAAACTGAAGTATAAGAAGATTGGGCCATGTATGCTTATGAAGAAAATGAGTGATAATGCCTATAAGGTGGAGCTACCTGACAACTTTGTTATTTCACCAATTTTTAATGTTTTTTTCTTATATAAGTTTTTAAGTCGAGGAGGAAGAAATAAAATAGGCGCAGTAGATGTCGAATAAGAAAAATGAGAGGGTAATGCATGTCTTAGAACAAAAGACAGATCCACTACTAGGCAAGGGAGCTACAACAACTATTTGGTATAGTAGAAAGGTTTGAAGTAGGAAGAAAATACTTGGATTCTTGAGTAGGAGTTAGAGAATATTCATCAATGGAAAATTGAATGAATTCCATCAACTGAATTCATAGGCCAACATTATTTTCAACCAAGGGAGAATGATGCGGGAGCATAACTTCCGGAGACCATAACTTTTGATCGACCATTGGATCGTCTTAAAATTTTCTAGGGTGGTAGATTTTGATTATTAATACGCCGTGACAAAGGGTAGGTGAATTCAACATATTTTTGAGGCCAAATTCCTTCGGTTGGTTGTCGAAAATGGTTTCGAATGTTTTTTTGGGTTTTTCTAGAACTTAGGGTTTTAATTTATTTTAAGAAATAATCCAAGATTTGGTATATGCCTTAATTTATGAAGGAATATTTTGTATGCAAAATTGGGGTCCATCCGAGGTGTTTTAATTTTTAGGGTTTTTTTGTGTTTTAGGGTTTTCTTAGAGATAGTAGGAAATAAAAGGAAGATTGTAATGTTGTAAAAGATTAGTGTGGATTCATGAATGAGAATAAAATTATTTTGAAGCTTCTAGAGTTTTGAAAAATTGTGTGTGTGTGTTTTGGAGGCATTTTGACCTCGTGCGAGATGGATCCACATCAATGGTTCCTTTTTGCAAATAAAAATTAAAAAAATGTGTGTTATCGATGGAGGACTTCCTTTACACACACTTTTCCATATTTAAATGTGGAAAGTACTTAGATCATCATGTTGATGGAGAAACGAAGAACCATTTCCATATGTTATGTATAAAATTAAAATACATAAACCTATTATGATGTTAAGGGGAGAATTTTATAAATTATGAAAAAATCCATTATACTCTTATGCAATGAGTTCTTTGAATTATGATTTCAGCATTTGGAATTTAATGTCCTTTCTTTATTTTGTATCTATTTTCGCACATTTATATTATTGTTTCAATTACAATTTTAAGTGTAATTGATAGTTTATTTTGGGTTGATAGAATATCATACGATGAAATTATTGTTTGAATCACTTATTAAAATAATCATTCAATTAATTATGTTGATTTGTATTTCAAAATTAATACATAGCGAAGATTTTTTTTTGACTTTAGACTACTTGGTAAAAAAGGGGTTAGCTACTTTGCTTTAAATAAGAAAAAAATATCAGTCAACATTTCTCATTAAATTAATTGGTAAAGAAGACTACAACACACACATCCAAAATTAATTACTAAAGAATAAACAATAGGCATTCAACATACACAACACACACTTATTTAATATTAACGATTCTATTAGCATCGCATGCCGACCATGAATGATTTCTCTTCCCATTTACGGGAGGAAGTTTCTAATGGTCTAAAGTTTGGCTTGTTTTTGGAGCTTATTCACTTGCTATTTATGAGTATTACAATCCAACTTCATCTCATACGAAGTACGAGAATCAAAATGAGCATGCCACCAACAAGAACGAGAAAAACATGTGCACCATGGCCTACCAACTAAAATTAATGCAAGATTATGTAACTAAATACCCCATTTTACTTTGTTTTATTTGATTATGCTTTCTAGTAGTCCTTCAAAATTTCTTAATACTTGAACCAACCATTCTTATACTCAGTACAAGCCATTTTGTGTGTTTGTCGAAAAACAAAAAAAAAAAAAAACAAGCTCATGGGATGCTCAAATAATCACTTTTACTTTGTTCATACATTTATTTTTTATTTTGTTGGCATCGTGAATTGGGTTGAATTAATTGATATTTATTAACAAAAAGACATGGCATAAAAAATATGAATAAATTTTATAATGAATTTCACTCTACTCAAAAGATGAAGGGCAAAAACAAGTTGAATTATTAATTAACCAATGAAAAAACCACCCACAAAATATTAAATAGCCTATGTTAATCAACATTTAAACCATTACCACCACTTTAAATTCAACTTCACTTCAAGTATGACATCCATTCGCAATAATAATCGGAAAAGAAACCAAATTCCCACTAGAATGATGTTTCATTTAGCACAACCAAAAATCACTAGTAGTATTGGTTTTAGATGATCCTCGTATGATTACATTTGCAAAGTTGTATGATAATAATCAATATCGAAATATGAAATGCTTCAAGAGGATGACAATGAATATTGTAACAATAACATATTCAAAACAAACAACAATTCATTATATCTCCCTTCTCTAGCCAAATTTGGGCCTAGTTCTACCTTGTTTTCAATAGATTATTTTGTGCTTGGCCCCATTATTGAGTTCCCTAAAAGTCTTATATGCTTGTTAAATCTAAAATAAGAATTTTCAAATTTATAGTTGAAAATTCTCAATTCTATTCAAATTAGATATAATACATAGAAAAATATGCACTTTAAATCAGCTTGAGGTTACCAATATGGAGGAGATTTCAAAATTTTATGTTACTAAAGTTTTATGTTTTAAGATGTTGTTAAGTTACTAAAAGTGAAAACACAATTTTTCTTGGATTGTTTGTTGCATGTATGAGGCACAAAATGCTAAAGCAAAAGCATCGAAAATGATAGAAATAGGGTGGTCAAAGTATGTGATGGTAAAATATGGTAATTCTACCTTAGGAAAAAATCAATAAGAGTAAATACAAATACTTAAATAATTTTTGAAAAATTAGAGATTAAGTATTTACATTTATGCACCATTGACTACTTCTCCCTCATTTTCTATTGCATTTGAAATTAAGGGAATAGAAGAGTTTTACATGAAAGATGTATTATAGGGTTGTTTGGTTGTGTACATACATGGGACAGAGGAAGCTTAAGGGAGCGATGGTTGTGTTAATTTCATTAACATGTATTTGAAAAGGATACCGAGTTGGAGTGTGATGGAGTAAGCTATTCGAGTTGTAATTGACTTTAAATTTGACAAATATAAAATATTTAGTTTCAAATTTTACATCCAATTAATTGTTATTTAAATGTATTTATTTTCCACTTAAGAAAAATGTTAATCTTTTTTTGCATACGATGAAGTTCGGTCTCATTTGTTATTTTACTCCATACAATGAGAAATTGGTCAAGAAGCTATTTAATAATTTATTAATCATACATGAATTATTTATGATAAAAGTAACTTTTAGATTATTATTTCTCAACATATTATAAATACTTGTATTTAAGATATCAACTAATTAGATATTGATGTATGATACAATTAATAATTATAATTTATTTTATTTAATAAATAATTTGATTATAATATTAATCATGTTGAAGGTGTTCCCCTATGGGAAAGGCCTTTATGGACATTCACGGGACTATGTTAAATTTGACAGTTTTGATGGTCGTTAAGACATTTTGGCTTTTTAAAATTGTTTTTAGTTGTTTTGATCAGCCGTTGCATGTTTCAGGCTTTTGGTATTTAGGGATTTTGGTAATTAGGGTTTTTTTGTTGCAAGAGGATGTATATTGGATTTGGGTTAGGGATTCCATGAGTTGTGTAGAGCATGAGAATGTTTGGCTGCGTGTTGGGCTGAGTCATTTTCTGCCATGTTCAGGTGCGAGATGAAGATGTTGAAGTAGCTAAGAGCACGGACTGTCGAAATGCCGAATGGGAGATCGGTTATAGATATACGCTGAGGAAATTTCATCGTAGTTTAGAGAGATGCAAAAGCTCACAGGGAAGTGTTTCACCTATGTCGATCTGGACTTGTGCTGACCATAGATCTACGGGGAGCTGAGCCTTCAATCACTATGTCATATATGAGCTACCACTACCAGAAGATCCGAGTTACAAGCAAGGGTTTGAGCTTTTGGTAATTAGGGTTTTTTATTTTGGGTATTGCAGGAGGATGTATATTGGATTTGGGCAGAAGATTCAAGTTACAAGCAGGGGACTCATCAATACCACATAGGAATGGGATCGGCTAAAGTAGTGAGGTAAGATAGATCAAGAGCTCACCAAGGTAAGACATCAAATGTTATATAGGCGAGACATATCAAGAGCTCGCTCAAGGAATGAAAATTGATATTGTGACCTGTGATTGAGTAGTAGAGAATGATCTGGATATAGAACAAAAGAGCTAATGTAGCTTGTAAGTTGATCGAGACATATTTGAGCTTTCCTTAGACATGCAACTCGTTGGAGGGGGTTGCAGGATCAGTCACGAAAGAGCCAATGATACCAATTGTCTTCACCAATGTCATTATTGCACAGAAATTTGGTGTATGTCAGCTCGTGTAGGTGGAGAAGCGGAGGTCAAAGCTCATGTTGAAGAAGTGTGAGCCTAGGAGTATGCTTGAGACGTGAGCACTACTGAGCTAGATCATGTAGAGAGCCTAACTAGATAAATAAACCTCATTCGCAGAGTCAAGTCTATGTGATGTAAAGGAGCCCTGTTTCAGTAAATAAACCTCATTCACAGAGTCAAGTCTATATGATGTAAAATATATGTTTGCATACATTATTTTAATCCACCCATCTTTTGTGGCAGTATAAATCATTCCATTGTTGTCTAGAGTTGAATCCTCATCTTTTGTGGCAGTATAAATCATTCCATTGTTGTCTACAGTTGAATCCTCTGGACCATCCAACAACCCTTCCCCAAATTTCTCAATAGTCTACACACAAACAATTTAAACCATAGATTTAATGCTTTCAGTCCTTGAAAATAGTAGTTAGATTTTTGGATTGTAGTTTTTTCAACTCACGAATCATCTCTTATGATCCATCATCATGAATTTGAAATATGATCCATTGAAAATACTACACAGAGTTATCCATTGCATAGACGATTGATTCAGTGAAAACTTAATTAGTTATACACAACTATTTTCTCCATGATAAACAATTGAATCCTCTGGACCATCCAACAACCCTTCCCCTAATTTCTCAATAGTCCGCACACAAACAACTTAAACCATAGTTTTAATGATTTCACTCCTTGAAAATAGTAGTTAGATTTTTGGATTGTAGTTTTTTCAACTCGCGAATAATATCTTATGATCCATCATCATGAATTTGAAAGATGATCCAAAAATACACGAGTTATCCACATCATAGATGATTTATTTAGTGAAAACTTAATTAGTTATACATAGCTATTTTCTCCATGATATTTGTAATGTGTTATGTCCAATTCTTTTCTCATCTACAATATATTTTGGCTTGTCATTTGTAGATTGTAAACAAATTGAATTGTGTAGAATTACTTTATAGCTAAAGAAATCAAAGATTGTGCCAATTGCTAAGGATTTATTTTTTATTATGATGATTTTTGTCTTCTTATATTTGAAAATTTTCTTCTCTATTCTAGGAGTATCTGTCGAGATTGCATTTTGGTGACTTTCTAGAAAAATAAGGTGATTTCATCATAAATTTTGTTAATTCTGTTATCTAATTCCTCAAATCCATGTTTTTTCTTCTAACGTATGTATTCTCACTTCTACCTTAATTTGGTTTTGCATTTTAAGCTCTTAATTGGCAGAAAGAAATTTCAAAGTGAGATATTAATCAAATATTTCAAGTTGTAGAATATGGGAATTTTTATTTGTTTACAACTACCTTATTTTTCGTAATGGAAAAGATTGCATGTGTTTTCAATTATTCGATGGTAATCCAAACTGAGCCTATTTATTTCTCTTTTAAGGATTTCATACAAAAGTTGATCTGAAGTTGCAGCAACCTACAGGGATCTTGGGATTGTATTAATTTTGTGAAGTCAAGAATGACAAAGTGGTTGGGGATTTAACTAAAATTTGGAACCAATTTTTAAATGCAACATGTCATGCTCAGAGCCTTCAGTTATCTGTCAAGTATCAATATCATCCATATTCTACTATTGCATTTTTGGGAACATGTTTTCCCAATATCTATGTCATTTCTATTAAACAAATAGCATGTCAATAGTTTTAGCCTTAGGAATTGTTTTGGGAGTAAGTGGAATTGTATAGACATGGTTACTTCTAAATCTTTCTGAATTTATTTTCTAACAAGATGGGTACCAGTCATGGCATATCTTATTTGTTAGCTCATTTTTATGTTTTATGAAGATGCTTCTTAGAAATTTCAAACTCCGGAGAGGGAGCCGTTCTAGTGGTCAATTGATGTGATTGGGCTCGCTGTATCTGCACTCATTTGTTAAAGTCACTCTGGTATAATTTGGTTTATAGGTGGATTATTCCCTAGCTAGTTTAGGCCCTACCAATTAGGTTTTAGTGAAAATAAACTAGGTATATACCTTTATTCTGCAAAATTTGTGAGTATCTCCTTGAAACTGTTTGATTTTTTTGATAGAATTATGTATATTGGTGTTAATTGTATGACACTGATTTTGGAGAAAACAATGTGGTTCACTAGGGCTACGAATGTATATCATGTATATTATGAGACAAAGTTCTCCATAATAATACTATATTTTTGAATTTTTTGTTTCCTTAGAAGAAAATTTTTGATATGCAGAGCTCTTTGTGCCCAAAGAAGACGTTTCTAATGGAAGGTGGGCACTTATTCAAAACTTACTTTCAGATCATTGTCAGTTTATGCTCATACCCTTGTATTTATAGAGATATTCTAAAATCTGGTACTATTTTGTTATGGAAGATACAATGTTACATCTAGCAGATTGTAGAAGTGGATTTTCTAAATATATATATTTTTTGTTCATTATTTGTAACCCCTTCTCATGGAGTATTATAATTGCAACTTATAGAAGACATGAACATCCTCATGAAGCATTGACTGTTTCACCAAATGCAACCAAGCAGTAGCCAACTTGAATATTAGTTCCCCTTTCATGAGCATACTGTCAACCTATGTCAAAACAGGGGATGGACATTCACCAAAGAATAATAGATATGGGACTTTTGCCAGACTCCACAACCTTTGCCATCATCATCCCAACCTGTGCCGAAATGGGAGATTTAAAGCAGGACATGGACATCCATCAAAGTATAATGGAAAGCTGATTTTTGTTAGATGTAGTTGCAAGTGTCATGGTAGACATGTATGAAAAATGTGGAAGCATACACAAGGCATGTGAACTGTATGATAAAATGCCTCAATGAGATGTGATCTCATGGACTTAAATGATTGTAGGATATGCATAAAATGGGTTTGTTGAAAATGCCTTCAAAACTTTTAGGCGAATGCATTTTAGCAAGTGCAAACCCAACCTCTACAACCTTTGTCAGCATACTCCCTTTCTATACCAATATGGGAGCCTTAGCACAAGGTATGAACATCCATCAAAGTATAATGGAAAGTGGATTTTTGTTTGCAAAATACCTTAAAGAGATGTGGTCTCATGGAATGCCATGATTGTAGGATATGCACAAAATAGCTATAACAATGATGCTCTCAAACTCTTTGAGGTAATAAAGCACTTTGGAACGTACCCTAACCATTTAAGCTTCATTTATATATGCTTGCATATTTTGTCTTGTTTATGTTTCTTGGAGAGCTAATATGTTAAAGCACTTAGTCGTTCTTTCAATCTACTTTGACATCAACACTTCACATTCACTATATTCTCGAGAGTGAGTGTTAGCAAACTTACATGTCTCACTTGCATTTGTATTCGATTATTACACAACTATTATTTAACATCCCTTCGATGTACTTTGCAACATTTGTTTTGGCTTTAATAGAAAATCAGAATTGTCAATCACATCCCTTATCAACATCAACTACAAAAGTAATAACTATCACTCTAAATCAAATAACATATACCGTTTGGCGTTCACATTGCATTGTACACATGTGATTGCTAGTTTATAAACCATTAGTATTAATTACACATGTATTAATAATTACACATGTATTAATATATGATGTATATTTCATGGAAATGGTTTTCCATTACATAGAGAATTATTGTGTTTGGAATTGATGTGCTTAATATTTTCAATGTAATTTATTTCACCAACATTAAAACTAAACGATAAAGTCTAAATAAAACAGAAACACCATTGCTAAAGGTCAAAAGAGGGCCATATAGAGAATTTCATTGGTATTCTTCTGGCCGTCATGGATCTCTTCCTCTTTCCACATTACCCTTCCTCGGTTTCTGCTTCATTATATATATTTTTGCCCTCTTGATCTGTTTATGAGTGAAGAAGATATGTAGGAATCATATAATAGTTGTTACTAACATATTTATAATTTTTAAAATTTAATAAAATTTTGTTTATAAAAATATTGAAAGGGCATTCTCTATAGTCTTTGTCAAATTCAAAGGCTTAAGATGATATTATTTGATTTTAAACAATATAAACCCTTAAATCTTAAAATCAGATCCGTTTACTTTATAAATATAAACTCACCGAAACACCAAACAATTCAAAGATAATATTATATAATTCAGTGATTCTTAAAACAAAAGAAACAATAGAATTGTACATAGAATGAATATGTATTAATTCAGTCACGAAACCAAATACAGTCTCGAAAGCTCTGTCAAAATTATGACCGTATTACATGCACATATTCATCTCTGAAGATGGGCTTACATGCCAGCAAATTCCTCCGCATTTCTCTCCAATTGAAGACTTAAATGTGATGCCACTTGTGATCCTGTTTCTTCTTCCAAACAAACGAATAATGGCCATCCCCACAAGAAAAACCAGAGTAAAGCATCCAGATATCATGAGCAGATTAGTCTCTGAGATAATACGCCGCCATATATCATACTCTGTGTGAGAATTGCATTGATTACCCACAAACTTCTCCAACTAGAAAGCAAGAATCCAGCGAGCTCAAAGCTTTTGCTCTCCATTATTTTTCTTCTTCCTCGCCAACAATCAACTGTTTAAATCTGAAAAGGGGAGATGAGAATATAAAGAGATCGTGCAGTTAGCTGGCTTGTTAAGAAACCAAATGATAGGCGTGCTCCGTCTTATATCTTATTCATCTGTGGAAAAAATCAATGAGATAGAGATCAAAATGTGATGTAGTTTTTGGTTGTAGAAGAATAGTTCTCGCTTCCTAAATGAGAAGTAGATTTTTTTAAGTATGTTTGAAAAATGGTTCAATGGTTAATAGATAATACCCGAAAAAAGTTGTTGAAGTGTCAGCATTTTATGTGAGTTGCGAAGTTTCCTATCTTCCCGTCTTCACGCGTTGGAATTTTCAAGTTGTTGAATGGGTTTTTTTCTCACGCCACGGGCGTTGAATTGTGGCCTATCGTTGACTGGGATACACCTAAATGGAAAACGAAATGGAGAATTAAATGACATACTACTAGCCAAAAAAAGATGGTAGGTTGGCATTTGTGTTTGCAAAATATGTACATTAGAATAAGACTAGCAATCGCATTGAAGTAATGTAATGGATATATTGATAGGGAGACGTTGAAGAAGTTAAAGTGGAAGGAGCATAGGTGAAATAGTGTAGGAGTAAGAAAGGTGATGAAGAAGTGGATATGGGGAGTAGAATTACGGGGGAAGGGAAACTGGTGGGAGGGCATGTAGGTGACCCTTTTTTTTTCTTCAAATAAACTATGTACGAGACCATGTGTCTTTTGTGTGGACTACTCAAAGGAAAAGGGGGTGCAATGCACAAATACTTGAAGCAACGTACATTGGACAAAGCTTTGAAAGAAAACCCTATCATTCAATACTTGCAATGTCAATGATTGAATTTTGCGATGTTAGTGCCTATGTTTTGTTGATAGTTAGAGCCAACAACGTTTTGAGAGGAATTTCGCTTGTGCTTGTCGCTACGAAAATTTATAGAGATATGGACATAGTAGGGGGAACCAACATCCCATATCAAACCGATACAATTGTTGAATTTAATAACTAAAAAGAAGGTAGGCCGGTTGTATTGAACCATCTTTATTGACAATAGATTTAACTTGGTCAATTGCACCATCAATAACCCTAACATCTACCCATAAGTTGGAAACAAGAAAATTGAACCGCAATTGATATTACGAGAATGAAAAGTGGAGCTTTCTTTTGAAGAAAAAACAAACAAAAAACACGTAGGTGGAAAAATGTACAAGAATGCATATAAGTAAGATATGTTAGTGAGTGTGAAAATGATCGAAACATCTACAATATCTTTTCGAGAAAGGGGGAACAACAACTCAATTTGGAAAGGTTAATCTTTCCAATCTACATGCACAAAAATGTACAATTCTCTATTATTTTCCATATTCTAAAAAAAAGAATACATGTTTTTGATTTTTGTAGATTATATGAATTTGTTTCAACTTAATGGATTTCATAACATTGCCCAATCATATTGGTGAGATAATAACACTTGGGAAATGGGAAAATGTCTCACAATGATTGTGAAGGAGGATTTAGAAGAGAAAGTATCAAATGCACAATTTATCCAACTATCCATTGATGAAGTCACAACAAGTGACAACACATTATGGGTTTACATGCATGTTTATACTTTTGAGAACCGTTGAAGGAAACCTCATCTATTGTTATTCATAAAATGCTTGAAAATTGTAATGCTAAAAACCTTTACTGAGTGGTTTTTTCTAATGTGAGGGATATAGTTTGTATGGATGATTGTGTTATAGCTACCAAGTTGGTGTGTGTTGGTGTTGAAATTCCATGAATAATGCAAGGGCATAGAAATAGTATTTTTGTTCCACTATCGATACAGCTTACCCTATATATAGCTAGAGAAAAGACAACGACAAACTTATGGACCATATTAGAAATTCTTTAATGATGAAATTTGTAAAAATTGTATTTACCTAAAGAGGCAGTTGTATACATTGTGGATGAAAGAAGGTATGAAATTTGTTGATCATTTAAATATTTTCAATACTGTTATACCAATTGACTAGTATTGGTGTGAAAGTGGAGGATGAAGACAAGGCAATCACCTTGTTATGTACTTTACTAGATTCTTGGGATCATATAGTAACTTCTATCATTTTTAGTACTATTGATGACCTTGACTATGATTATGTTGTGGGAGCATTGTTGGCTAAGGAGATGAGAAGAAAATCTAGTAGAGAGACCTCTACACCTGAAGCCATGTTTGCTAGAGGAAGATCTAAAGAAAGAGGTCAAAGCTCAAGAGGCACATCTAGATCTAAGTCACAAGGTGGGAAGAGTAAGGCAAGGTGTTGGCACTTTGTGGCAAAGAAGGGCATCTTAAGAAGGATTTTTGGAAGAGGAAAGAATTAGAAAAGAAGGAAGATGTCACCAAGGAAGAAAATCAAGTAGAAACAAGTGAAGGTATGACTGATGAAGTTTTATCTATTTGTAATGTTTCCTCTTATCATCATGAATGGTTGTTGGATTCTGGTGCTACACATCACATGTGTCCACATAGAGGTTGGTTTTATTCTTACCAAACCCTTGACGGTAGTTTTGTTCTTTTGGGAAATAATGTTTCTTGTAAAATTGAAGGGATTGGTAGCATCAAGATAAAAATGTTTGATGGTATAGTAAGGACTCTAACAAAAGTAAGACATGTACCAGAACTACAAAGAAATTTGATTTCCTTGAGTGAATTAGACTCTAGTGGTTATAAGTTCACAGGTCAAGGTGGAGCTCTAAAGGTGTCTAAGGGTGCCTTAGTTGTAATGAAGGCTCTAAAGGTAGGGAACCTTTACATATTGCAAGGGAGTACAAATATCAGTCAAGCAAACTGTGGTATGTAAAATAAAAGAAGATTCTAATCATTTATGGAATATACATTTGGGGCACATGAGTGAGAAAGGATTAAAGGTACTAAAGAATTGTGAGTTATTCCCGATTTAAAGTTTCTAGACTTCAATTTTTACAAGCACTGTGTTTTTGGGAAATAATGTAGACAAAAGTTTAAAGTTAGAAGTCATGTAAGTAAAGGTATTCTTGATTATATTCATTCGATCTTTGGGGTCCAACACCTTTAATTTCATATGGAGGAATATTGTATTTTGTTACTTTTATAGATGATTACTCCAGGAAAGTATGGGTCTACTTTCTTAAAAGAAAATATGATGTTTTCAATACATTTAAGAAATTTAGAGCTTTGGTTGAAAAGTGCACTGACAGAGTTTATCAAATGTTTAAGAACAGATAATGGAGGTGAGTTCACATCCTTGGAGTTTCAAAACTATTATAAGGAAGATGGGATTGAAAGGCATAAAATCACCAACTATACTCCACAACAAAACAAATTTGTTGAACGCATGAATAGGACTCTTTTAGAGAGAGCAAGGAGCATGCTCAACAATGCAAATTTGGATCAACATTTATGTGCGTACGATTTCTAATGTTTTTAATCTAATAAATCACTCACCATCAATTGCAATAGATTGCAATATTCTTGAAGAGGTATGGACATGTCATCCATGTGATTATTCAAACTTGAATTTTTTTGGTTGTAATGCTTATGCTCTTACTAATAAAAATCAGTGTTCAAAGTTAGACCCAAGATCCAAGAATTACATCTTTGTTGGGTATGGTGAAGTAGATGGTGTTAAGGGATATAGAGTGTGGGATCCTACTGCCCACAAAATCATCATTAGCAGAGATGTAGAGTTTGATGAATATCCTCTCCTAAAATTAGATGTTGAAATAAAAGAAGAGCAGAACTTGAACATCAACATGTGAAGGTTGAAATCCTAGCCATCTTCAAATATTGAAAAGGAAGAAAATTGTTTTTCTTTCAATGTTGAAGATTTTGAAGATGTTGAATATTCACAACAACTTGAGGAAACACCTGAGAATTCGATATGGAGATAACAACAATATCAAGAAACATCTCCATATATAATTTGTATATCTACTCGAGTTAGGAATCTCTAGTAAGTATAGTCCCAATATTTCAATTGCTTTGATTTCTAATGATGGGGAACCTAGTTGTTATCAGGAAGCATTGGAAGATGTGGATAGTGCCAAATGGAAAATGGAAATGTAGGAGGAGATGGATGCCTTGGAAAATAACAGGTCATGGGACCTAGTAGAAATTCCAAAAGGTAGAAAATTTGTTGGTTGTAAATGGGTTTACAAATGAAAGATATGTGTTGATGAAAAAGTTGAAAGGTTCAAAGCTAGGATGGTAAGAACATGATTTTCATGCAAATAAGGTATTCATTTTCATGAAATATTTTCACCAGTTGTTAAACTTGTTTCAATTTGAGTAGTCTTAGCACTAGTTGCTTTACTTGATTTGGAGTTGGATAAATTAGATGTGATTTACTTGATTTGGAGTTGGAGAAATTAGATGTTAAAACAACATTCTTACATGGAGATTTAGAAGAGGATATATATGGAACAACCTAAAGGATTTGTACAAAATAGCAAAAAGGATTTTTTTTTCAAGCTTAAGGAAATCATTGTATGGCCTAAAATAGTCACCCAAGAAATGGTACAAGAAGTTTGATGCTTTCATGATGAGCCATAATTTTCTAAGGAGTGAGTATGACCATTGTGTTTATTTCAAGTTTTTGGACAATGGATTATTCATTATATTAGTATTGTATGTTGATGATATGCTTTTTGTAAGAAAAGCATGGTAGAAATTGTAGAAACCTCAAATCGCTTACGCAGTTTCAATACATAAATTGCACTAACTATTCTCTTCCCCATTGCTTCGACAATCGATTGGCGACACTTCATCAAATAAACACCTCTTCTCCTCTCATTGGGTCAATTAAGGACACTTCATTAATTAACCATGATCTTCACTCTCTTTTGGTCAATTGATGACACTTCACCAATAAACCACCATTTCCCCTCTATTCACGTTGATTAATTACATTTCGTTAATTAATTAGAATTCTATCACTCAAGATGTCAATTAACAACCTTTCGTTAATTAATGTTTGCTTCTACTTGGGTTAATTAATTACACTCGCTACTCTAAATCAATAAATCACCATTTATTGGATTAAATTCCTCTCTTACATCCCCCGTATCAAGCTAATTTTCCTCTAAATACCCCCTAAATAGCTTCTACAAGCTTATCCCTACCTATTAATTAATCACATTTGATTAATTAAACCCCTCTCAACTCCCATAAAGTGCACATCCTTTATTAAACATGCATATCCTTTGCATTTCCTCTTTGGGGTTTATCCCACATCCACCAAATTTCTAGCCTTTCCCAAACAAACAAGCTATATAAGGAACCCTCCTCCTTCCCTTTCTTCTTACACCTCATTTGCATTAGTGAAAACTATAGGCATTTTGATCTTGAGCATTCTCCATTGATTTGGATTAGCCTCTTCATCTTGCATCCATTCACTCAAATTTGAGTAGTATGGGAAGATCCAAAAATGGCCTTGTAGCCATTTCTTGGTGAGATTCCATCCTCAATTCTTGAGGCAAACAACAATCAACTTTGATTGCTAAATGATCTAACTAGGTTCATGTTTAGTTAGCAATCTAAAGAGTAGGAATGGCTTAGTATGTTAGTTTGATTCATTCATGTTTCATGCATTTGAAGAAGTTAGTTTCTATAAGATCTTATCTTGATGGTTCTTGTTTGATTTGGCTTAGCTTTAGACTACTAGGTGTTAGTCTATTTTAATTAGCTTTACAAGTTTAACATGAACACATTTGGCATGCCCGGTGGGACATACTCCATTGTCCTTAGCATTTGATTTCAAGTTTTTTTAGTTTTGTCTCAATTTTGGCTAACCCTTATTGTGCATGTTAAATAACTTGAATTCCATGATGTATTTTTCTAACTTTACATGTGTTGAGTCTCTCTTATAGGTTTAAAGGAGATGGGTTATTGTTAATTTTGGGCTAAGATGACAAAAATTTGACCTTTTGAGTTTGATGATGTCAAATCTTATGTGTGTTTATGATATCATTCCATAAGCCCGCACTAGTGTTAATTTTCCCCGCATTGTTTTCATAAGTCACGTGTTGATGTTAGAAGTGTCTGTGGTGTCACTAGGGCCACACTACCGTTATGATGACCGCGCCACCGTGATGATTTCATCCATCGCTTTTCCATTGATCACCCCGATGTTTGGTGTGGCCCCCGTGTTATTGCTTCTATGGCGCGCTCACTCTATGTTTCTAAACTACTTTCTTGTCTCAAAATCTGTGCTAGTGTTATTAAGGGTGCGTATATTTATCTCTTCCCATGTTGGTGTCATTCGATCTATTTTTAGTCCTATTTTGTATCGGACATGTTTGATGTGTTTTGGGCGCGTATTTTTGCTAAGGGCATGTTGTTGTCATTTGGTCCGTGCTACTATTACAAGGGTCACGTTGGTGTACTATGTCAAATTTGGGCTCTATTTTCAATGTTTACAAGATTTGATCTTGGATATTTCTAACATCTTTTGTAGGTTTTCAGTGCTAACCTATGTTTGCAGGGTGTTTTGAATCATCTTTTGCTAACTTGTTTGATGATCTTTAATGAATGTCGTGCTTTCATATCTTAGGATGGGGTTGTGTATGCTCTTCCCTCGCACCTTTTAGGTGATCTTGGGAATCAGAAACAACTCTATGCCTTCTTGCATTTACAAACACTTCATTAAATTCATGGTTAAGGGAATGAACAACAATTGGTTAAAATGAGTTGCTAGTCATTTGGTTTACAAGATTTTCCATTTTTTTAATATAGTTGGATTACTTGTTACGAATGCTCTTCTCTTACATCTTAGGATGATCTTGATAATTAGAAACAACATATGAAATCCTCTTTCATGATATTTTGATCATTTGGAAAACTATTAACCTTCGTGTGTAGGACCAATACTTGCTTGTCAAAGAATCAGGATCTAAACCAATACTAATATAGTTTGTTGCAGGTTGCCAATGGTGTACAAAACCACACTAAGATAAAAGATAAAAAACACACCACTATTCAAAACATTGTATTTGCAGGTTTGGTTAAGAGTTACGGCTCATCCACTTAAAAGGGGAAGTGCCTTGGCATAAGCCATAAAAATCAATATGAGGATTACCCCAAGAACCCCAAAGTAGTCCACACCTTGAGGGAACCGGTGGAAAAAATGGGAAGTGCTCGCTTACCCACTTGACTAGTATGCCTTTGTGAGATTAGTGTCAAAATTATCTTCACGCGACCCAGTGAGATACAACTGAATGTAATTTATTACTCATTGTATCAAAGGGGGTAAATTAAATTTGGGATACTCCTTGATTTAGTCAATGTGACTTTCTTAGAAAACCGCACTCGTAGAGATAGTTTTTGACACCTAGAGAGTGAACTAATAGGAAACCATTTTTCATAGGAGCCAACTTAACCAAAACCAATCATGTTTCAAAGATATCTCACAAAGTGACAAATTTTTTGAGTCAAAACCTTGTTATTCGAACAAGGGAGAGTCCATAAAAGTTAGATCTGCGTGACATTCATCACAAAATTTACGAAGTGTTACTTTTTCTTATTTTTTCACTTGTCTTAAGATAAGGTGAAACTCTTCCAAAGTGACGCCAAGTATTTTTCACCCCCACTTGGTCTACTCCTTTGTTTTCTTGTTTCCCTTTTGGGACAAAATAAAGCATACATATGTAGTGTTACTTAAGATTGTGTCCACCAATTTTGCACCCACTTACATCCTTCCTTATTGTGACTGTGATAGTAAGCATTGAAAGTGTGTTGGTACATCCTCAAATCTGAATAGCCTTGTCTTGATACCCACATTAAGACATTTCATTGTAGTTAGGCTTGCTTCATCATCAATCTTCCCTTGAGGTGTTAATTTTCTTGCATCATCTTGATACAATTTTGATACTTACATCTTGTTTCTCGTAAACTTGATTTAAGTGTCTAGATTGTACCATTACGTTGCTCACACCTTAAACAACTCCTTGGTATACTTTGACCTTATTTCCTTCCAAACATTTCCTCAACCTTGAAAAGTGTTGTTGTTATATTTTTCACGTCGTATCAATATTATTTTGATACTAATATCTTGATTTTCCACAAATATTGATTAACGTATCTAAGTGGTATTGTTGCGTTTACTCGCATTTGTAACTTCCACTTTTTGGGATTTAGGCCTTGTTTGTATCTAGATTGGTTATAGTATACTTTGCATTGGAAGTCACTTCAACCCTTTGTTAATACTTATGCCTTGTTTATTTTAAACTTGACTTAAGTGTTGACATTGTGTTGATCATTTTTCATCAACCTATCATTGAGACACATTTTGCATAGGGAGTAGTTTCTTGTAGATTGGATTTGTGTGCCAAACTTGCGTGATTGTTCCTTGTGATCTTCCATCTTGTAGACTTGTTTCCTAGGACAATCCTTTTTGATCCTTTGGTTCTTTATTCTTTTCCATAGACATTCTTTGGCCATTGTTTGACATTCATAGAAACCTTCGCAGACTGTCACGATTGCTTGATTTTTCCTAGGTTCATTGTAGTACTTGTACACATTTTTCAAACCTTAGGAAAAATGTTTCCTATCAAGCAAATTTTGAGACAATCTAAACATTGGAAAATTTTCCTTTGTATCCATTATGTTGCTAAATTTTGATCAACCATTTTGACATTTACACTTGCAACTTGTTGTCCAAACCTTATTGGATTGTCAAAATTGTGTCATCAATATGTTTTTTTCCTTAGATCCCCTTTGGAAAATCACACAAGCATCCCCTATTTGTTTTCAAAATGTCTAGTTGGTCATCATTATACTTCCCGAATTGACATGGAACTTCCTTGCATTTGAAGGAGTTCAATCATACAATCTAGGTCTAGGCATTTAGAACCAAACAATGCCAACCATGACTAACTATCACATGGTTCCTCACATTTATGACAATAGGGAACCTAGGTTTAGGCATTCACATTAAAATATTCCCATCATGACTAAACCTTGATTAGTTATTTGCTAGAGAACCCATTCGCTACCCCTTTCCCCACCTTTATCTCATAGTCAATGGTATGATTCTGATGATTCTAATCCATGTTATTCTTTGATTCCTCTCAATCTTCTAATTATTCTAATCCAAACTATTATTTTGATTCCTCTTAATCTTCTAATTATTATAATCCAAACTATTCTTGATTCCTTTCAGTCACTTGATTATTCTAATCTAAACTATCTTTCAAATTCCTCTCAATATCCTAAGCTTCATCTAATCAACTTTATTTTAAGGAATAACCAGTCTCCTAAATGAAATTTTCCTCCTCTAAGGATTTATGTCACCAAAATTCTCCCCATCATTCCTCTAATTTGAATCCTGAGTCGTGGTCCTCCCTTTCTTCACAAGACCCCCTTTATCAGTCACCTCAATGACATCTTCCTCCATTGAAGATCCGTGTGACTCAAAATCCTCTAATCCAAACATCCAAGTCTACCCCTATGTCATAATCCATTTGATCAAGCTATGCAATCCTCTTTGTCTACCTACACTATGTCATCTTATAGGTAATCAACTACTAGGATATTTCAAATCCATGTCTTCTTCAACTCGCAAGACATCCAAATCCAAATCTACTTCATCTCTTGATTCATCTTCTTCTATCAATCAAAATCCAATTCGCTCTTTGGCCCTTGGGTCATTTTAATCATTCCTTATTCTATATTCATTAATCTTCTAAAGATCAATGTTTGCATTCATGTCAAACACTTCACAAGAAACAATGTGCTAAGATATATTTTGAAGCACTATCAAATTCCTTTGTGGGAGAAATAAGGTCAAACCTTCCCCTCATCTACATCATAAAGCATCTCCTAAATCTTCCACAATTTTTGGACTCCTTTCTTGAATCAACCTATTATGGTCCAATAACAATGACCCATACTTTTTTATTTCTTTCAAAATGAAGAAGCAATAAGAGAATTCATGGGGATACACGATGACATTCCTCTAGAGGATCATGAGAAAAGATTATCTTTTGACCTCGATGTGTGCACCTATTGTGGGGAAGAAGTTGATTCCTTTTTTTCACAAAAAATAGAGAAAGATCCTAAGATCATCAAACTCAAACCCCCTCATGTTCTTCCCTCTTCACATTACCCATTACATGGAGAAATGTCTGGGTTTGGCATTAATCCATGGCCTATATTTTCATCACCCCATCATTATTTACATATAATAATTCCACAATTACAATCTTGCCTCGGGTCACCTCACCGGTATCCCATCATCTTCTTTTGTATGTGGTCAACTCCTAGTATCCCTCCATATTTTATTTGTGGTTCACCTCCTAGGTATCCCAATATCCTATAATCTTGGGCCACATCCTAGTAGTCCCTCATCTTCTATACGTGGGCCATACCCTAGAGCCCATTACCTTCTATACTTGGTCCACATCCTAGTAACCCCTCATCTTCTATCTATGGGACAACTTCCGGTAGCCCATCATCTTCTATCTATGGCTCACCTCTTGGTAGCCCATTCTCTTCTATCCTTTGGTCACCTTGGTAGCCCATTTTCTTCTATACTTTGGCCACATCCTAGTAGCCCATTATCATCTATTCTTGGGCCACGTCTTAGTAGTGCCTCATCTTCTATTCTTGGGCCATGTCCTAGTATCCCTTCATCTTCCATCTATGGGACACCTCCTGGTAGTCCTTCATCTTCCATCTATGGGACACCTTCTAGTAGCCCATTTTCTTCTATACTTGGGCCACATCCTAGTATCCCTTCATATTCTATCTATGGGACACCTCCTGGTAGCTCATTATCTTCTATACTTGGGCCATGTCCTAGTAGCCCTTCATCTTCTATATATGGCTCACCTCTTGGTATCCCATTCTATTCCATCATTGGGCCACATCCTAGTAGCCCTTCATCTTATGTCTGTGACTCACCTCCTGGTACCCCATCCTCTTCAATCCTTAGACCATATCCTCTTTGTCCATCATATCATCCTTCTATCAATAACTATGGAAAATAGCCATCATTCCTAACATTTTTATCATCAATCCTAAACATCCACTTTCTTCTCCCATTTCGGAGATCAGAAAAATCATGCACATTAACTTGTAGGAAACACCAACAATTTCTTCATCAAGCTAAAATAAAAAATCTGAAGATCTTCAAATCTCCCAACAATTCAAATAACCATAAATTTAAAAATCAAATGCGTGATTCAAGAATTCACACCAAGACAACCATCAAGTATGGCGCAAACTGCATAAACTCATGGGTAGGGAGCTCAATCTCCCACACACAAAATCCATGTTTCAATATAAGTTGCACTCATTTGTTGAGTATGAGCTCACCACAATCATCAAGATTGGAGATAATATGACTATTGATAAACAAACACTCCTAGTCTCCCTTATAAAATAAATCGCAAACAATTTTGTTGGATCTTATCATGTAGAGTCTTATTGTTGGTCCCAAGTTCCTTAACAAAAAAAAAAATTTAAAAATATAAAAAAATGAGAAAACATTAAAACATTACCAATTTTTTTACAAGGATCAAAGATCAAACATTGCAATCAGGTATTGCATTCACATGGATGTTCTTCCCTTTCTTTCCATTCCTCTACAAGTCACCCACCATTTTCATCCCTTCGTGATCTTTTGGTCAATCTATTCACTCATCATGTGACATTTATCTCTATAGTATCTATTTGACCTTGGTCTTTTATCACCTTGGTAAATTAAGAATGATTGACCTCTTAGAGATCCTATCACTGTCTACATATAATAAATTTTTACGAATAAATTTTGGGTGTATTTGTTGACACTAGCCAATGTCTTCATCACAATCACTTCCACATCCTTCTATCAAGAAATCAATGGTTCTTAACCCTTATCAAAAACAATTGAGAGAGCTGAAATAGTTTTTAGAAAGTGACAAAATCAATCAAAACATCAAAATTAAAAGAAAATAAATATATAACTCTCTCTTGGGGTATTTCAATATCTCTATCGGCTATGAACATGCATGGGGTGATAATAGAGAAATGTTGTGATTAGAATCAAATACATCTCCACAAGGCTATGGATGCTTGAATGGCAGCATGAGAAATTTATGGCTCTCCTTCCACCCTCCATTCACAAATCACCTATCAAAATAAATCATTCCTACACATTGGCTAGCGTGTCTTCACTTGTTGTTTATCAAATCTTCCCTTCAAGAAGTAATTAATTTCCACATGCACACATTGGGTCTCTATGAGAAAACATGATTAGTATGTTACTAGGTGTTGTTTGGACCTTGTTCAAACTCTTACTTTAGTCCTTATTTTGACTCACGATTTGTGCCTTTGGCTAATCACCTTTTCATTGCAAGGATTCTAGCTACATTTTCCATAGCATTCACACTATTCTTCTACTTTGTTCAGAACATCCATGTGTATAAGATTTCCTTTTACCATGTTTACGAGGAACCTTTGTCCCCTTTTAATAAAAAAATCTTCTACTTCTTTTCTATCATATGTTTCTTGGCCAGCTTACACTAGGGGCATGCTCGCTCCTTCTTAGCACTTCATTGGTTTGAGTTCATCATCATGTTGAACCTATCCTTCGTGGCCTTGATCCATGCTACACCCTTAACATATTGCTTGTATTAGGATATGAGTAGCCAACTTGTGGCTTACCATATCATTTTATTATATCATTTATACTTTCTCATGCTAAATAGGTTGGCCTTGGTGATGGCCATAGCATATGAATAGTATATATAGGGGATTATAGGTAGTATTTCATTATCATTTGAGCATTTGAGTCTTATTATATGGTTTGGAGGTTGCCCTCTCAAGTGGTGGAAAAGCTATTGTAATTGCATATTGAGATCATTATTTGAAATATTATGTTATTTGGTGCTCTATTGTTGCTCATAATCTAAATTATACAAGTAATTTCATTACAAGTGGTATCGAGTTGCGATTCGGGCAAAATTAGGCAAAACCCTAATTTTTGTTTCTATATATATTTCTAACCAGAGAAAATTGGTGGGAGATATTTTCACCAGAGTTGCGAAACATTTCAAGTAAGGTTCCCTGAAAATTTCAGACTTTTTAAAATTTATTTTGCAAAATTTATTACAAATTTAGGGTTTTTCATAAAATTTCTCCCTAGGGTGCAAATTGTGGAATATTTTCAAGTTCTTTACATTTTCGGAAAGATCTCAAAAAAAATAGTATTAGTATCTTCTTTGTGTTTTTTCCTATTTAGCTGAATTTGTATCAAAACCCTAAACCCTAAGGTTTGACATCATGGCGGGGCCTTCCACAAGAGCAAAAAGAATCTAGTTACTCCGAGTAAAACCCTAGATAAAGATGGGGTAGTGATTGAAGAGATGGAGTTAGAAGGGGTAAATATAGATTCCTTAGCACTAGGGTTTACCTCAGTTGATCATAAGGTGAGCCAACTTGAGTATGAGCTATGAAATGTACAATCTGAGATGGCCTCTAAAGGAGACATAGACCAAATCAATCATCGGTTGGATGATATCATGCAACATGTAAAGGGTAAACAAGTATGGCCCAAATCCACCCCATATCAACCAAGGAGGATCTTCAGTTCAAAATCATGGACAAAATAACCATGTTGGATCACTTTTCTAGCCTAATCAGAATCCAACTTATTCGCAACCATGGAACATGATGTTGAAAGTGGATATGCACAAATTTGATGGTAAGGATCCCCTGAATTGGATAAATCAAATGGAGAACTTCTTTGAGTTACATCAAACACCATCAGGACAAAAGGTGACATTGGCATCCCTATATCTTGAACCAAGACCAATTTGTTTGGTATCGATGGTTATGTGCTCAGAGGCAGAAGAATGGTCTCAATGTCACTTGGATAGTTTTTACCGAGGAGTTGCAATTGCACTATAGTTCCAGTGTTTCAGAGAACTACTTTAGTCAATTAGCAAAGTTATGGAAAACAAGATCAATCAAAGATTATGTGCATCAATTCCATAACCTATCCTTAAGGGTGGAGAATATTCCAGAAGAGAATCTGAATGACCTATTTCTTGGGGGTCTTAAGGACCACATCGAGCATGAGGTATGTATGTTTAATTCCTCTCAAGATTTTCGATTCTATTATCATGGCAGGTTCGAGAATAGGAGGAAAAAATTCTTTGTAGTAGGAGGTCACCTTTCATTAACACCAAAGACCATAGTATCTCTTCCCCTTCATTTGCTAGGCCAATTAGAGTGACTCCTCAACAAATGGAAGAAAATAGAAGCAAAAGGATTATGTTTTAAATGTGATAGCAAATATGGACCAGGACACAAATGTGCTTTGAGAAGAAGTTGTTCTATATTGACGGAGGTAATGAGGATGATGAGGAAGCTAAAATTATATGAGAGGTTGAGAACCTAGTAGAAGATGAAGTAGAGGATCACCAACCTACAATTTATTTTCATGCATTATCAAGTATTAGTACTCCTCAAACACTCAAGGTTATTGGCTATCTCAAAAAATAGAAGGTGATAGTGTTGATTGACTCAAGGAGTACTCATAACTTCATAAATAGTAAGTTAGCTGCCCGCCTCAATTGTTTTATTTACCCATCTCATAAATGCAAGTTATGAGTTATGGATGGTGGGGATAATCAAGTGCACAGGAAAGTTCCATAGTATCAAGCTTTCCATGGGAGACTACATGTTAGACTCACCTATGTTTGTTATTTCTATGGGAGGGGAAGATATTGTTTTGGGGTGTCAATGGCTCACAACCTTAGGTACTATAGAGATGAATTTCAAGAATTGTTCATGTCATTTCATTTAGATGGAAGGAAAATACAATTGAATGGGATGGTAGCTAAGTCTCCATGGATTATTATATCTCATCAGATGTAGAAGGTTCTCATAAAATGAGTAGATGGATTTATAAAGAAAGTTATTTTCCATAGAAGTACAAGATACAGAGTCTTCAATGCCACCCGATCTTTCAGAAGATTTTGATGCTCACTCATCTATTTTGATGCAATTCCAAAGGGACTACCACCAGTTAGGGATCATGATCATGCCATTCAGTTGATTCTAGGGAGCCAAACACCTAACATCAGACCATACAGATACCCATATTCCTATAAAAGTGAGATTGAGAAAATGGTTAGGAAATGTTGAAGGCAGGTATCATTAGGCATAGCCAAAGTGCATATTCTTCACCAGTGGTCATGGTACGTAAGAAGGATGAAACATGGAGGATGTGTCCATTACGAGAACTCAACAAGTACACCATCAAAGATAAGTTTCCTATTCTAGTAATTGATTATTTACTTGATGAGTTACATGGTGCTATTTATTTCACAAAATTATATCTTCATTCGAGGTACCATCAAATTAGAATAAAAGAGGAAGATGTTCATAAAATGGCTTTCAGGACTCATGAGGGCCATTATGAGTTTTTGGTAATGCCTTTTGGTCTTACAAATGCACCCTCAACCTTTCAAAGCTTGATGAACATTTTTTTAGGCCATTTTTAAGGAAATTTGTATTAGTTTTCTTTGATGAAATATTGATTTATAGTAAGACATGGGAAGAACCAATTACAACATGTAAATAAATTTTTGGAAGTTTTGGAGAAACATGTTCTCTATGCAAAGCCATCCAAATGTTCTTTTAGTGTACAAGAGGTAGAGTACTTGGGTCACATTGTATCCCATGAAGGTGTTAAGTTGATCCTCGAAGATCAAAGCTATGGTGGATTGGCCAAGGCCCAAAATCTCAAAAATCTTCGTGGGTTCCTAGGACTAACATGGTACTGAAGATTTGTGTGGGGATATGGTAGAATAGAAACCCCAATCATGTTTCTAGGTCCCCCATTTTTTTTTTTTCTAACCCCCGGCCGAAGAAGGAAAGAGCAAGCTCGAGGAAAGGTGAAAAAAGTAGTAAAAACAAGCTTGGGACAGAAAATGTGAAAATTGGCTAAGTCCTAGTCCTCGCAAAAGTTGGAACATTTGGGACATCGAGGCGCGGATCGGCCGAAAAGCCTCCAGGCGGCCCGCGAAGCAAAGGGACATCCGGGACATGGGACGCGTGGAAAGCCAAGCCAGCCGATTCGGAAGGAGAAGAAAAGGAGAAAATCGACTAACTCCGGGGGACATTCGGGGACATGGGACGCGGGCGCGAAGGTTTACGAAAAGGAGAACTTTCACACTAAGCATTTGGGACATCTCGGGCCGACCGAAGGACGCGAAAAGGCAAAGCAGCGGCCGAGAGCAAAGGAAGCCCATTTCGGTGGTTCGAAGAATTTGTCCTGCATACCCGGGACAAAGTTGGAACAAATGGACGCGAAGGACGCGAACCGGCCGGTTCGGCCGAAATGGGGAACTTCAGCACTGGGACAGTTGGGACAAAGGGACGCGTGGGACGCGGATAGCCGAAGGAGCCGAAAGCCAATCAAGCAACGCCACGTGTCATCGGCCAATGAGGGACAAGGAAGCCCATTTCAGGTGGATCAGGGAGTTTTTGTCCCAAACAACACTGGGACATCCGGGACAAATGGACGCGGTGGACGCGAAAAGCCGGCAGACCCAAATACCAATCAAATCACGACACGTGTCACAAGGGAGAAAGTCCAAAAGTCAAAGGGCGAGGTTTCAAGCACTGACCCGAACCAATGAAATAGTGCCACGTGTCCAAGTTTAAGGGCCCACAAGGAAATTTCAAAGGAAAGCCCATGGAAAGGTGGAGGAGAGAGAATTGCTCAGCTGAATCAGAGCCTGCCACGTGTCATCCAAGTGGCAGAGCGTGGGAAAGTTCAAATATTTTTCCCCGCCGACCTATTTTTGCCTGTTTTTGCCCTAAATCTTCAGATCGTCATATCTTTCGATCCAGAGCTCGGATTTGCACGTTCTTTATATCAATGGAAAGCTGTTGAAATTCTCTACATGATTCTAGGATCAATCTTGCATTTTGGTTAGTTGGAGAGAGAAAATTGAGAAAATGTCCCTGACGCGTGGTAATGCCAGAAGTGACGCTTCAACAACCAGCTTTAATGCAAGCATGGGCTTCGCCGCTTCTCGTTAGAGAAACCCCACCATTTTGCCAGATCCGCCACTTCTCGCCATAATGAGATGATTTAAAATATGACCTAGAAGTGGTGGGGTAGATTCTAGATTTCTCTCTCTTTCCTCTCTCATTCTTTCTATATATTGTAAAGAGGAGCTTCTTTTCAAAAGGTCGAACATTTTCTGCTTTTGCTCCTCCCTTCTTCTCCTATCGTGTGAATTTGTGGAGTTCGAACCTCTCATTTGAAACTGTAATATGACTCTACCTCTCGCATTCTCAGTAGTGTATTGTATCAATCTTTGGAGCAAGTAATACATGTCTCTGTGGATGATTCTCAACCCTCTCTCGTGTTCATTTTGCATCCTCCCGGTCTTTCACCGCAAGTTTTTTTGTTATCGTGTGCATGATCTTATATCACATTTGAATGGTCTCGTGTTTACCGGCAAGATAGGTGTTCTTCATTCCTCGGTGCATCACCTCTATTAGCTTAGATTTATTTTTATGCATCTTCTTACCCCTCTCCTGGCAGATTAGATTAGGTTTCGAGCAAAACCTCTCGCATATTTTTGTGCATCCGAACAGAGGAATAGAACCAGCCTTTTCTCGGAGAATCCTTTCTCACTTTTCAAGTCCCACACTGGAGAAAGGATTCAATGTTATGCAATCACACCGGATGATAGTATGGTCAACCTAGAAACCCGACCAAAGCATCCGTGGGGTGCCGTGATTTTGCACTAAGCTTTTGGCACGCCGGTGGGACTAGAGGTCTCATTTTTTTTATCAGAAGCAGGTTGATGTGCATCTCGCTGCATTTTTTTCTTGCTTAAAAGAGCTATTATTTGCATATCCGTGACTCCAAGGGGAAAATCAACTGGTTTCAAAGCAAGTGCAGCCGAAAACTTATGAGAAGAATCACAAGGTCAAGAGTCGAGAAGAAGAAGTGTTGTTTGAATACCCGCAATTATCTCCAAGAAGAAGGCAAAGAGGAAGAAGGATTCAAAGGTCTCCATCTCCACCAAACAGTAACTCTCTCAACTCCTCCACCGAGTAGGCCTTTCATTCACCAACAAGGGTTTTAAGACCAATTAGAATGGCTCGTAACAACCCCTACGTCAACTTCACAGCAAAGCAGCCCACTTGCTCTCAATGCACAACATCCAGCCTTCCTATGCAGCCTCAAGAACATTCCCTACTTCACCGGAGAAAATCAGACTACCTGTGATCATGTTAAAGATATTGCTAACCTTTGTGCAATCCATGAAATCAATGAAATGCAAGTGGTCACAAGTTATCGCATCTTCATTCAAGGGTAAAGCATTACAATGGTTTAGGAGCCTTGAGCTGGTTCTATCACAAACCTGGAATCAGCCGTGGTATAGCACTTCATGAGCAATTTGGAGAGAAGGGAGACAACTTGTCTCTTTTGGAGCAGCCGACAACTATCAAGAGAGCTCCCAATGAGCAAATTGACCGATTTCAACTTCAGATTTCAAAAACTTGGGAGAGGATTCCCAAATGGCAGGTCAAAGCCAACAACAGAAGGTGCTTTTTCTACTATCTCAAAGCTTTAAATTCTGATATTTCTATGTTAATTCAGTCCATGGGAGGCACAACTATCCCTATGGCTTATAGCATTGCCATTAGGGCTGAAAATTGTTTGATCCAAGCTGGCAAACTTGCCCCTAGGCCTCCCATGCCATTGTTTCCAAGTTTAGAGAGTCCAAACACTAGTCAAGCACCTAATTTGGCTCCTTCTCCCACTCCTAGAAATCAGAGTTCAAATGAAGCTTCCACTTCATCTCCAAGTGCCCCAAATGAGCTTCAAGAGGTCATGAAGCAATTGCAAAACCTAGGCAATGAGCTAGTTACTCTCAAGAGGCAACAAGCCCAAGGTTTTAGACCTTCTTATCAACCCCAAGCTCAACCTAATAGGCAGCCATACCAACCACAAAGACCACCTAATCCAGCTGCAAATATGAATCAAACAAGGCCTCCTGCCAATAGACCATTCCAGCCCTATAATCCAAATGTCATATCTCGCCTCTAAGGCATTAGTGCCAACACGTAACAACATTGCTCAGAATATGATTGGTGCTTTCCATGCAACGAGCCTCATAACCAATCCATGTGTTTCAATGGTGCCTCAATCAAGCATCGATGGTGACAACCATCGGTGTGGAGGGTGAGGGCAGTCAAGGAAACAACAACAACAAGAAACATTCCAACAAGCAATCAGCCCAAATGACACCACATTGGTGAACCGGCAAGCAGAGGATTTCGTGGCATGAATCAAGTGAGTTTCTCAAGGTGTGTGCAGCCAACACAAGGTCAAAAAGGAGAAATTTGGGTGAGGAGCAGCCATTAGCTCCAACCAGCCCACAACCTTCTATGACTCCACAAATGATCGGGCAAGCAAAGTCCATTTCAAATGCACAAGGGCAGCCAAGAACAGCCCCTAGGCCAACTCAAATGCCATGCCATTGCTGCCCACGTACAAGGAGTAAATGTGCAAACCAAGGGACAACAGAGAGATCCTTCATCACCATTCAAGATTATTGATCGATGAAGAAGACAAACGTCAATATATCTATGTGGGAATCCCTATCCATCCTGTGCCAAAGAGATCTGCTGCAAGCTGCCATGAAGGATTGGCCAACTTCAATCAAGCAGGTTCGATGCAAGACAAAGTGCTTACAAATGCTGCCCACCAAGGAAGTCATGGAGCACAACAAGGTAAAATGTCAAGCCCCCCTTTCTATGTTTCGTTAATCATTGGAAATCAGCTAGTACATAATCGCATGATAGACTCGGGGCAAGTAGCTCAAGAATGCCTAAAACAGATAGCTGATCACCTAGGGCTCCAAAGATGAAATAACATCTAAAGGGGTAGTGCAGCTAGATGGGACAGCAATAAGCAATAGCTGGAGTGATTAGAAATTTGAGTCTTACCTCGCATGCATGTCCAAATGTTGTTGTTTTACAAGATGTATCACATCATAGACCTTCCACCACTTTTTTGCATTGTGCTTGTCAAGAGACTTCACCGCTAAAATCGAGGCTATCTTTCATGGATTGGTCTCACATGCTGTTTAGAACAAGGTATGGAACTAAGGCTACAATTAGGTCTGAACCTATTGCAAACTTCCATATTGAGCCTTACACTCCAAGTCAGATTAATGCCAATTGCTCAGCATTTGATCAAGAAGATCACCCTAGCACTGACGAGGCTGACACCAAGGTTGGAAGTATCCCGGATTTGACTCTTGATGAATGGGCAAAGCAAGGTGCATGCTTTTGATCCTTATCAAGAAGTAGAAGAATCTGAGCTAGGGGTTTATTGTTTACATGAAGAGGATCAACCTCTCCCCAGCATCACCAAGCCAGATCATAAGGACAAGAATGAAGTATGGCAGCTGTTCTTTGATGGATCAAGGAGTAGACAAGGTGCAGGAGGAGGAGCTATGCTCATTTCACCACAAGGTATAAGGTATTACTCAGCCTTCCGTTTCCAGTTTTCCTGTTCAAATAACACTGCTGAATATGAAGCCTTGGTGCAAGGGATACATTGGGCAATCAAGAAGAAAATAAAGAACTTGCAAGTCTTTGGTGACAGTGAACTAATCATCAATCAAGTCAGGGGACAACATGCTACAAAGAATGAACTGCTAAAGAACTACAAGAATAGGGTATGGGACTCGTTGCTGAGGATTTCAAGCTTTCAATATCGCGTCCATACCTAGAAGAAAATGAAGCCGCGGATAGGCTCGCACTGTTGGAGCAATGTTTGATGTGGTTGACAACATCAAAAGGAAAAACACAGCCACATGTCCATGTGATTGTGAGGCCAAGCAGTTAGCTTCAGATAATAACACCACTGGTGTGTGTTTGAGAACGATCAACAGATCGTCAATTTCTTACAAGAAGAGGCTGAATTCTCGCCTAGAATCAGACAGATGATTAGAGCAGCAAGATGGGGATCAAGTAGTGCAAACTCATGACAAACAAGCTTCCTAGGGGTTTAGTAACATCGAGTCTATCTTCAACCCTAATGACCAGCCTCCGTAAGGAAAAGGCTAACATACAGGTCAAAAGAGAAGATTCAGAGCCAATTCCGGTTGGGGAAAACAAAACACTTCAAATTGGCAAGGTAGCCACTGAACAGGAGAAATCAGATTTCATACAACTTTGCCAAGAATTTCCAGATGTCTTCGCTTGGAGCTATGAAGACTTGAAAGGTTTCAATCCCAACCTGGCTCAGCATACCATAGAATTGGATCCAGATGCTAAGCCCATCAGGCAGAAGCAGAGACCATCAACCCTCACATTGAGCCTCTAATGAAGAAAGAGCTAAATAAGCTAATAGAGGCAAGCATTATATTCCCGATCAAGCACTCAAGCTGGGTCGCAAACTTGGTTCCAGTCAGGAAGAAGAGTGGAGAAATCAGGTTGTGTGTAGATTTTCGAGACCTAAACAGGGCATCTCTCAAAGACCATTACCCACTTCCTTCAATGGAACAAATATCGCAAGTAAGATCCGGTTCGAGAGATTCTCTCTCCTAGATGGCTACTCGTGGTATAATTAGGTAATGGTGAAGGAAGATGACCAGTTCAAGATGGCTTTCACCACCAAATGGGGGACCTATGCCTACAAGAAGATGCCATTTGGGCTATCAAATGCTGGAGCCACTTTCCAAAGGGCAATGGATATGGCATTCAAGGGGTTGATCAATAAAATAGTTTTGATATACCTTGATGACATCACTGTATTCTCCAAAAATGCAGTGGATCACCTCTTTCATCTGAGGCAGGTATTTCAGAGGTGTAGAAGATTTGGGGTATCATTGAATCCCAAAAAATGCATATTCTTGGCTCATGAGGGAAAACTTCTTGGCCATATTGTTTCAAAGGAGGGATTGATGATCGACCCAGTAAAGAGTCAAGCAATAAGAGCACTGCCATTGCCAAGTCATAAGAAGGCTCTTCAAAGCTTCTTAGAAGGATCAATTTTGTCCGCAGTTTGTTCCAAACTTTGCAGCCTCTCGTAAAGCCAATAACACCGATGTTCAAGAAGAGCATGGCATTTAAGTGACATCTCTCAAGGCAAGGCAAGTTTTGAGGCAATAAAAGAGGCTATATCTCAAGCTCCAACTCTCGTCAATCCAAACTTCTCCAAGGATTTCATGCTATACGCCTTTGGTGGTGGAGATACAATTTCGCAATCTTGGCACAACAAAACAAAGAAGGATTAGAACAACCATTGCTTTCTTCACCAAGGCTTGGAGGAATACGAAACTAGGTACTCTTTCATCAAAAGCATGTACTTGCAAAGTGATCAGAGTTTAAAGAAATTCAAGCACCTAGTCTCAAACAACAAAATCCAATTATTGGTCTCTCATGGGAGTCAAGGACTTCCTTCTAAACAAGGATCCGAATGAGAAACGGGCAGATGGATAACTCGTGTCATGGAATATGACATCGAGATCAAGGTCACCAAACTAGTACGTGGAAGGGACTATGCGAACAACTAGCCTCGAGTCAACAAGTGAAGCAGGTGTAATGAAGAAGATGTTGTCTTGGTACTACAGATGGTCAAGAATAGAAAATGATAATGTGCCCACTCCCCGTTGGACTCAGTAGTATGATACACTTCCTACTGCATGTGCCTATGCCCTCCGTAAATGAGCAAAGCGAAGAGGAGATACTTCAGGTTGCAGCTGTTCCATATGCCATTGTTGATGGAGTTTTGTTCAAGAAAGATGTGAATGGAGTGGCCGCCTGAGATGCATTAGCACAAATCAGATTCAAAGGGTGTTGGAAGAGTTTCATGGTGGACCACCTGGTGGTCATTTTGCACCAAGAGTGACAAAGCTCTAAAAATCATGAAGGCTGGTTATTATTGGCCTAAAATCTTCAAAGTGATTGCTATGCATGGATCAAGAGGTGTAAGAATTGTGCATTCTTCACAGAAAAGAAAGACTTGCTGCCCTTCCATTACATCCAATCTCAGCTGACCAGCCATTCATGCAATGGGGTTTGACTTCACTGGAGTCATTAATCCCAATTCAAGCCAAGGGCACAAATGGATTTTGACAACCACTTGACTACTTCACCGATGGATGGACAAGCAAAGAGCACTCAAAGAGGCAAATGAGTCTAAAGATCTTAGACTTTTATGAGGGGATAACTACCAGATTTGGTGTACCGCTACAATAATCTCCGATAATGCATTGGCATTCATGGATCTAAGGTGACCGAGTGGGCGTCAGTCAAGAACGGATCTACCTAAGCACTTCATCAAACTATTACCCTCAAGGTAATGGCCTGTGCCGAGTCTACAAACAAGAACTTGTTGAGGATCATTAGGAGGACTCTTGATGAGAATCGAGGTCTTGGCATACCAAACTGAAATCAGCCTTATGGGCTGATAGGATAACTCCCAAAAGATCATGTGTAACTCTCCATTCAGCTTGTTCTATGGAAGAGAGGCAATCTTGCCCATGTCACTTGAGTTGCCAAATTGGAACTCATGAAGCAGCTGGAGTTGCTTGAATTTGAGCCCATGGAGGTGAGGTATGCAGAGTTGATGGAGCTGCAAGAGATCGAAATCGTGCATCCCAAGCAATGGAAAAGGATCAAGCTTTGATCAAGAAGACCTTTGATAGAAGGCCAAGGATAGATCTTTTCAAGTCGAGATCTAGTGTTGAAATGGGATGTGGACAGAGCAAAACCGGGAAGGCATTCAAAATTTGATGCCATTTTGGAGTGGCCCATACATGGTCACAAAGTGCAAGAACAACAATGCTTTCCAATTGGCCTCATCGATGGTGAAGAACCGCAGATTCCAAACCAATGGAATCTATCTCAAGCGTTGCTTCTAGAGGGAAGTTCACTACCTCTCAGTAAATATTAGATTAGATTTTCTTTCCTCCAAGTGCTTTGCACATTGTTTTCATTTGTAGTTAGGTTAGTCTTGTTTTCCTAAGTGCTTTGGGCACAGCACTTTGCTGTCCATGGAGATGTTTAGCAGTCCTTGAGTTTTTTCATCAAGTGATATTCCATCTTCCTCCTTACACATTCTTAGTCAGTGCTGGGATTCTAAATGAATATTTGATGACTCCATGCCCAATGGATCGCTAAAAGGCCACCGATCTTCTACCTAAAGCAGCAGTGTACCCCCTAAAAGTCACCAAATTGTTATCCAAAATTCACCCCCTGTGGTTAATTTGATAACATGCATCGAATTCTCAAGTCCTGTGCAAATGGATTGATTCAGTGGCAAAAATCATGTTTCTAGTGGTCCCCCGCATTTTTTCTAACTCCCCCGTCCAAGAAGGAAAGAGCAAGCTCGAGGAAAGGTGAAAAAGTGGCAAAAACAAGCTTGGGACAGGAAAAATCGTGAAAATTGGCTAAGTCCTAGTCCTCGCAAAAGTTGGAACAGTTGGGACATCGAGGCGCGGATCGGCCGAAAAGCCTCCAGGCGGCCCGCGAAGCAAAGGGACATCTGGGACATCGGGACGCGGGACGCTGGAAAGCCGGTTTCGGCCAAAGGAGAAGAAAATCGACTAACCGCTCGGGAACACATTTGGGACATGAAGACGCTGGGACGTGAAAACCGCCTGGGTTCGGCCAAAAAAGGAGAACTTTCGCACTAAGCATTTGGGACATCTGGGCCGCGAGGACGCGAAGGACGCGAAAAGGTGAAGCGGCCGAGAGCAAAGGAAGCCCATTTCGGGTGGTTCGGAAGAATTTGTCCTAGACAGTCCGGGACAGTTGGAACAAATGGACGCGAAGGACGCGAAACCGCCGGGTTCGGCCAAATGGGGAACTTCAAAGATCGGGACATTGGGACAAAGGGACGCGTGGGACGCGGATAGCCGAAGGAGCCGAAAGCCAATCAAGCAACGCCACGTGTCATCGGCCGAATGAGGGACAAGGAAGCCCATTTCGGGTGGATCGGGAGTTTTTGTCCCAAAACAAGTTTGGGACATCCGGACAAATGGACGCGGTGGACGTGAAAAGCCGGCAGACCCGAATACCAATCAAATCACGACACGTGTCACAAGGGAGAAAGTCCAGAAGTCAAAGGGCGAGGTTTCAAGCACTGACCCGAACCAATGAAATAGTGCCACGTGTCCAAGTTTAAGGGCCCACAAGGAAATTTCAAAGGAAAGCCCATGGAAAGGTGGAGGAGAGAGAATTTCTCAGTGAATCAGAGCCTGCCACGTGTCATCCAAGTGGCAGAGCGCGGGGAAAGTTCAAATATTTTTCCCGCCGACTGTTTTTGCCTGTTTTTGCCCTAAATCTTCAGATCGTCATATCTTTCGATCCAGAGCTCGGATTTGCACGTTCTTTATATCAACGGAAAGCTGTTGAAATTCTCTACATGATTCTGGGTCAATCTTGCATTTTGGTGTAGTCTAGAGAGAGAAAATTGAGAAAACGTCCCTGACGCGTGGTAATGCCAGAAGTGACGCTTCAACAACCAGCTTTAATGCAGCAGCAGATAGCTTCGCCGCTCGTTAGACAGCCCGCCATTTTTTGCCAGATCCGCCGCTTCGCCATAATGAGATGATTTAAAATATGACCTAGAAGTGGTTGGGGTAGATTCTAGATTTGGATTTCTCTCTCTTTCCCTCTCTCATTCTTTCTATATATTGTAAAGAGGAGCTTCTTTCAAAAGGTCGAACATTTTCTGTTTTGCTCCTCCCTTCTTCTCCTATCAGGTGAATTTGTGGAGTTCGAACCTCTCATTTGAAACTGTAATATGACTCTGCCTCTCGCATTCTCGTAGTGTATTGTATCAATCTTTGGAGCAAGTAATACATGTCTCGTGGATGATTCTCAACCCTCTCTCGTGTTCATTTTGCATCCTCCCGGTCTTTCACCGCAAGTTTTGTTATCTCGTGCATGATCTTATATCACATTTGAATGGTCTGTGTTTATCGGCAAGATAGGTGTTCTTCATTCCTGCATCACCTCTATTAGCTTAGATTTATTTTTATGCATCTTCTTACCCCGTCTCCTCGTAGATTAGATTAGGTAAGAAAATGTAGTAGTTGATGTGTTGTCCAGAAGGGATACATCCGCAGATGCCTTACTATGTGGAATGTCCATGTTGACGGCCGATTGGGTGGATGAAGCAAGATTGGAATGGGATCAAGACAAGGATACACAATCTCTAATACATAATATCAAGCAAGGATCTATGACATCTAACAAATTTGAGTGGAAAGGTAATGCCCTATGGTATAAGGACATGTTATACTTGAGTAAAGATTTTGAGTTGAAGCATAAGATTCTTGCAGAGCTACATGCCTCGCCTATTGGAGGACACTCTAGGTTTTTGAAGACATATCATAGAATAAAAAGAGAATTATTTTGGGAAGGACTCAAGGGGATGTACAAAATTTTGTATCAGAGTGTTTAGTGTGCCAATAGAACAAAGGGGAAACAATTAAGACACCAAGTCTGCTTTGTAACCCTTACCCATTCCTAGCCGAGAGATGGGAGGAGGTCTCCATGGATTTCATCACCGGATTGCCTTGTTCAAAGGGTAAGAATGTTATTTTCATGATTGTGGATAGGCTCACAAAATATGCCCATTTTTATGCCCTATCACATCCATTTATAGCTAATACGATGCAACTATTTTTGAGATAGTTTAAAGGCTACATGGAACCCCAAAGATAATTCTAAGTGTTCGTGATCATATTTTCACAAGTAATTTTGGGATGGAATTATTTTCATGTTTGGGTACTCAAGTATCTCACAGTTCATCTTATCATCCTCAAAATGATGGGAAAATGGAAGTGGTCAACAAATGCTTAGAGGGGTATCTACGTTGTTTTGTATTAGATACAGTAAAAAGGTGGATTAAATGGCTACCACTTGTAGAATGGTGGTATAACACATATTTTCATACCTCTTCTCAAATAACCCAATTTTTAGCATTATATGGTTACCATCCACCTTCTATCACTTCCTCCTTGAGAGTGAAAATTAAGGTCGAAATGTTGAGGAACACATTCAACATCAACAACAGAGTTTTGGCTAGTTTGAAGGAGAATTTAGCATTAGCACAAAACAGATGAAACAACAAACAAGATCAACACCGTAGTGAAAGACATTTTGAAATTGGTGACTAGATTTTTACATCTCCATCCTTACAAACAAATGTCCCTAAAAATAAAAAAGGAAAACAAACTTGCTCCTAAATATTATGGACCTTATCGAGTTCTATAGAAAATTAGCGGTGTTGCTTATAAACTAGAGTTGCCTCTATCCTTCACACATACACCCAAGTATTCCATGTTTCATGCCTGAAGAAGGTTATTGGACAAAAATTTGAAGCCCAGACAGAGTTACTAACTTTACGAGGAAGGAAGAATCATTTTGGATCAAAGTGGATTCTGCAAACACGTACTAAGAGGCTAAGAACCTAGAGACATTAAGGAATATTTGATCAAGTGGAAGAATTTGAGCATAGAAGATGCAACTTGGGAGGATGAAGGTTTTCAAAGCAACATCCAAGATTATTCAATTGAGGAAACATTGGTTTGAAGGGGAAGGGCATGATACGCCCTTAACCTATTGCTTGTATTAGGATATGAGTAGCCGACTTGTGGCTTACCATATCATTTTATTATATCATTTATACTTTCTCATGCTTAATAGGTCGGCCTTGGTGATGGCCATAGCATATGAATAGTATATATAGGGATTGTAGGTAGTATTTCATTATCATTTGAGCATTTTAGTCTTATTAAATGGTTTGGAGGCTACCCCCTCGAAGTGGCGAAGCTATTCTAATTGCATATTGAGATCATTATTCTGAAATATTGTGTTATTTGGTGTTCTATTATTGCTCATAATCTGAATTATACAAGTAATTTCATTACAATCCAACATATCTTCTTCTTGTACATATGCGTAAATATTTTCCCATCTCTCATTGGGGGAATCCTTGCATCTTCATTTTCCTATACATAGCTTCGGAAAAATTTCAAAAAACCCTTAAAAAAACTCAAAACAATCCAAAAATCCAAAATAAAAAAAATTTCAATTTTTCAAAAATTGGTAACAAGCATGCACACGGTTGAACTTTATATCAAATGCATTATGCTCGAACATAGAAAATTATCCTACAAAACATATTTCTTTAGTCCTCACTTGTTCTTGTCATAATGACTCGCGGATCATTCGGATCTACCCTCCAACAAAATTTGGTTTTTGCTGGTTATATTTGTCTTCCCTTGTATGAATGCATTGCTTGGGGTAGTATCATCTTTACGACTAGTTTTTCATGTGAGTTATACCTCCTTCGCTTATTCACCTCACATGTATCCTTGCTTGGGTTGTTATTTTAACCCTTTTCATTAACTCAAACATTTGAGAACCAAATTTTGATAACAAAAACATTTGTGCAACCATATTGAACGTTGTTTGTTTGAGTATGTGTGTTTATACTTGTTTCCCTATTAGGTTAGCTTGTGTACTTTATCATATTGCATTATGTTATGTATGTTGTATTGGGTTAGTGTTTTGGAAATGAACAAATGTTTGTATTATGTCTTTTCATGTCATCTTACACTTTTGTTGTATGTGTATATTTTAATAAAGGGTCGATGACGTAAATTAACTGGATGAGAGTTATTTCCATTCCCTTCATCTTCATTTTCCTTCCTATCATTTTCTTCTATCAAAACTATTCTTCCAAATCACTTGGGTCAATAGGGATCACCTTTTATCCCCCTCTCCCCCTCATATTTCTTCTATTTGTTTCCTTCATCTTTTCGATTGTTGATCGACCTCTTCCATCACCCCATTGACACTCGAGGGGGCATCCTTCATTCTAATAATTTTTCTTCTATCCCTTCAAAATTTACTTTTCTGTACTTTTCTACTATCTTTGAAGTTGTGTCACTTATGCCACCCCAAAGAGGGGAAAATGTAGACACCTAGAATGCGCTTTACGAGTTTCAATACTTAAATTACACTAACTATTCTATTTCCGTCATTTTGACAATTGATGACACTTCGTCAAATAAACACCTCTTTTCCTCTCATTAGGTCAATTAACAACACTTCACTAATTAACCACAATATTCACTCTCTTTTGGTCAATTGATGACACTTCACTAATAAACCACCATTTTCCCTCTATTCCTGTTAATTAATTACATTTCACTAATTAATTATCTTCATATCACTCAGGATGTCGATTAACGACCTTTTGTTAATTAATGTTTGTTTCTACTTGGGTTAATTAATATAATAATTAATAATTATTTATGCTCGTTGTTCTAAATCAATAAATCACTTTGTTTATTGGATTAAATTCCTCTCTTACATCCCTCATATTAGGCTCATTTTCCTCTAAATACCCCCTAAATAGCTTCTAAAAGCTTATCCTTACCTATTAATTAATCAAATTTGATGAATTAAACCCCTCTAAACTCCCATAAAGTGCACATCCTTTATTAAACATGCATATCCTTTACATTTCCTCTTTTGGCTTTCCTCTTATAAACCATTTAAACTGCAAGTTTAACATGAACACACAAATTAGTTTATAGCCTCATTTTCTAACTACATTAGCTTCTTATTCCCTTCTAGCTTGCTAACTATTCTTATTGCAAAGCTCCTAGAATATCAATCCACTTTCATTTGGATTGATTGATTAGCCTTATTCCCTTCAGAAACCCTTAGAACCCTAATTACTCTCTAAGAGAGATTAATTAGTCTAACCTAGGTTAAATACCCTAAACATAGTCAAATCACACTTTGACTTGCTAAAAGTGCTTTTTGGACTTTAGCCTTTGTCCCACATGCACCCAAATCTCCCATTTCCCAAACCAAAAACTATAAATAGGGCTATACCCCCTCCCTCATTTCCTAAGAATTCTCTCTTCTTCTAGCATAGATTATAGCAATTTGTTTAGGCTTTAGATTGTATTTCATCTTCTTCCATTGAGCTAAAAGCATTTGATTTTGTATTTCATAGCACTAACATGGAGTAAAAGGGAAGATCCATTGGCCTTGAAGCCATTAATGGGGAGATCTCTTTCTCTTAAACACATAACTGAATGCTTAGATCCTCTTAGGTTCATTATTTCAAGCTTTCAAAAAGAATAGAGGTTAACTTCATTTGTTTAGTTTGCATGTTTATTTCAAATTAATGTATGCAAAGAAGAAAACCTTGCTCATTTCTTATCACATGGTCCATTGATCAGATTGTTAAAAGCCTTTGGGGTTTCTTTAGAGATTCTTACCCCAAATCCATGGCTTTTACAACTTTTCATTGAACACATTTGGCATGCCGGTGGGACACTTATGTCCATCCTCCATTAATGGAGGTCTTTTAGGTTTTTCAAAGTTCATTTTCAAGTTTTTGGGTCAAATCACTTGTTATTTCCTCATTTTTGTTTCTAACCCTAGATAAATGACCTTCATTTGCATGTATTTTGTGGGTTTGATATAGAAATAGGACACTTTGACTAACAACTAACTTGTTTGCTCTTGAAAATTTGAAAATCCATGTTTTTTGCAAGTTTTTCATAGGGTGCGCGTAGGTGTAAAACAAGGGGCACGTACACATTGAAACCCCATGTACCCATTGGATCAGGTGCGTACCTATTAGGAGGACTTCATCATTTGCACATTTTCTCTCTACAGAGATGCGCATGTGTCTCATAATCTAGGGATGCGTATATTGCCTCTCTGGCACATGTGCATGCGTAAATGGTCTGATTGTGTAAAAAAATTTTACAATTTTCTATTTCAAGGCTTGGGCGTACACGTCAAAACCTGAGTGTCCATGTCAATATGGGCACGTCTCTATCATGTTGCAGTGTATGTGTTTTACTGCATTAGGTTTCATTAATTTTTAACTGCAGGTGTACTCGTTAAGTAGGGTGCGTATCCATCGGTTGGGAAGCACTGGTGTCGGTATAGGTGTGTGGTGTCTGTATTAAAATTGGAAATTTTTATAGTCTACAAAATCTTTTCTTCTGACCCATTACTGTAGGTTTTAGAACTAACAATTTAAAAAACAGTGTTTTTTTCTTAAACATTTCAGTTTGCATAGTTAAAGTGTTTTGTTCTTGGCTTAAAATTAACTTTGTAGAAGTGTGTATGCTCTCTCCTCGCATCTTCAAAGGTGATCTTGGAGATCAAAAACACTTATACAAAACTCATATAAATTGTTCAAAAAACACTTGTTTTATAAAGGATGAAGTAAAACTTTCATGTGATTTCAGTAGGATTTTTCACGTTGCGTATGCTCTTCCTTCGCGCCTTTTGGTGATCTTAGGAATCAAAAGCAAAGTGTAAAATTCTCTTTCTTGACATCAACCTATGAATTGGAAAATTACTAAAAACTTGTTTCTACAGGACCTAATGATTGTCAAAGAAAGGTGTCGAAAAACAAAAACAAAACTGCTAATACACATGTTGTTCTTAGGTTGCCAAATGGTGTGCTACTTAAAACCACATTAAGTTAAGCAAGATAAAAAACACACCATATTCAAAACATTGTATTGTAGGTTTTAGAAAGGGTATGTCCCTATCCGCTCAACTGGAACATAACCCCTTTGGCATAATGCCTTAAGCTATAACAATGGGGGTGGTTCGGGAACCCTAAAGTAATCCACCATTTTGAGTAACCTCGTGGATGAAAAAGAAGCACTCCACTTACCCACTTGACTAGTATGCCTTGTGAGATAGAGTTACCGGTTGTCCGTATGGCGACCCTAGGGAGAGCACACGTGGATGCACTAGTTGCCCTTTGTGCTCGAAGGGGGTAAAGTAAAGCCGAGATACTCCCAAACTAGTCATTGTGACTTTTGGGTAAATCGTGCTCGCTTAAGACAACTTTGTAGCACCTAGGTGAGAGAACTTATTAAGGAGGCCATTCTATCTTGGAGCCCACTTTACTAGTCCATTGTTGTGTCAAGCCATCACGAAGTGACAACTCATCTGGAATCTAAACCTTGTTTTTGAACAAGGAAAAGAACCCTTGTGAGTTTTATCTGAGTGTCTTTCATCATGAAACTAAACTACGTCCCACCTTGCTTAGTTTTATTCTTGTCTTTGGATGAGGTGAAGCTCTACCTAAGTGGCTCTTGGTTTATTTCCATCTTTTGATCAATACCCTTGCATTCTCACCACCCATTGTTTGGGGTGAGAAAGGTGCATACATTGCACATTTTTATTAGAGATAGTGCTCGTCACTTTTTTGTCCATTTACGCCCATCCATGTTTGTGGTTGGGTTGTTAAATGTCTAAAGTGTGTAGGTACTTTTCGTATCTTTGATAAAAGTCCTTCCATCTTGATTTCAAGATCATCTTCACCATTGTGTGTCGGTTCATCTTTTGTCTCTTCTTGAGTTGATAGTTTTGTTCACATCCTAGATGCACAATCTTAGGTACTTACATCATATTCTCATTTTGTGAGAAGATGGTATAAGTCCCCTTATTGTGTGGTTACGCTGCTCACATGATTAAAAACTCCTTGTTATACTTATCACTTAGTTTCAGTTTTGACGTCATCTGAGTCTTCTTGAAAAGTGTCGATAACGCCTTATATATATCATAATAAAGTTTTCATGGTACTAACACCTTGCTTGCTCGGTTAATGTATCACGGTGACGTTATTACACTATATCTATTCATGACTTCCATTTTTAGAAGGTTGGCTTTCATCGGCATTCAAACTAGTTTTAGGTATACCTTGTCGAGGGACTACGACAACATCACGTCAGTGCTTAGGCCTTGTTGGGGTTCTAACTTGACCTACATATTGATACATCATTGTCACTATCTATTTTTAGGGCATAGACTTGGTAACAAAAATTGAGTGATCATTACATTTAGGTGTGCATATGAGTGTTCCTTGATAAAGATGATTGCATAACACTACATCTAGGATACATTGTAGTATAGTTCCAACATCACCTTGAATGGCTTATAAAAACCATACACTTAGGGAGGTTACGCTAGCTACATACAAAATGTCTGCTAGTAATGCCTAAAATCATAAAAATGGCAGCCAAATCAAATGAGCATGATATAGGAGAAAACCCTTTTGACACCTTCCCATTTAGTGGTCACAATTTAGGACCACTCTTTTCTCAAGTCAAAGATACGAGAGGCGTTAATTGATCATAGTGGAGAAGAGTCAGACTCTTCCGAAGAACAACAAAGGTTAGACCTAAATAGATTTGATGAACTCCTATATTATAATAAAGATCAAGTACTCACAAGAGTCTTAGCATTAGGAGCTAAACTTCCACATGAGTGTGAAGAAGAAACAAAGGTCATTAACCCTAATTTAGGAGAACAAAGATTCATCTTAGACATAGATAACCCTTTTGATGTGGGATATGCTTCCACTTCTAGGCAACATAAGGCCGTTGTCGAAGGTGAACCATCATGAAAACCTCACTATAAAGCTTCACGTAAAGTGAAAACTGAGTGGAAAGCTTCCTCCTCTCGAAATTTGATGAAGAAGAGGACCCCTTGGTTGAGGAGGAGATCCTCCAAAAATAGATCTTGAAGTTGAGTAGAAACTAGCAAACCTAGGCTCTTCAAGAAAAAACATATACAAAAAGACAAAGAAAAACAAACCTAACGAGTTTCAATTTGATCCACATATAGACTATACCTTTAAGGCAATGTAGGCTCAAAGGCCAATGTCACCTACTAAAGAGAAACTCATTCAGGAGGAATTGAAATCTATGAAAGATACACTTACTACATTACAATAGGGAAATGTAGGCCAAAATAGAAAATATTCGTATGAAGAACTATGTCCTTACCCCTTTGATAAGGACATGTTACAACAACCTTTCCCAAAACACTTTACCATTCCCAAGTTTGATAAATATAAGTGCAAAAGTGATCCTCGTGATCATATAAAAGACTTTTACATGGCTTGCCAAGAGGTCGCGTATAGCGATAATTTCTTAATATGACTTTTCCTCGTAGCCTTGGAGAGTGGGATTGGAATGGTTCTATAGCATACCCAAGGGCTCCATTACAACGTGGCCCACATTGGTAGAAATTTGTAAGGCATTACTCCTATAATATGGAGAGTGACATCACAATGAATGATCTATGTAACACAAAACAAAAACCCAATGAGACATTTGCAGGATTTTTACAATGATGGCATGGGTTAGCTAGTCACTTTCCTTGTGCCTTACTAGAAAAATAGTTAGTGAGCATATTTGTTCCTAACTTAAACCCAGAAATAGCCTTTCACTTACAAATGCATTGTGGCTCAAACTTGAAGAAGTCATAGAGAAAGGTAGTCAAATTGAGAAAGCCCTCATTGCAAGGGAATGCTTAAACCTATCACTAAAAACAAACATGAAACCAAATCCACAGACAAACCTAAATTCTTCAATAAGAATAAACATGTTGTTGGTGATGGCATTACAGACTCCAAGAGAGTCCAAGCCATACAGACAGGCCCACTCTTAAAGCTTTCACAAGGACCTCATCCTAAAGCACCTACAAAACATACGTTCACATCCTTAAAGAATCCTTATCTACCATCCTAAAACAATTAGATGATGCAAAAATGGTAGAATATCCAACTACAATAGTACCATATCGGAAGATGCTCCAAAACCGGTTTGGTTCAAAGATCATGAATATTGTGACTTCCACCATGTTAAAGGACACAAAATAGATAGATGTTTGAGATTGTGCCATTATATCCAAGACCTCATAGAGGAAGGGAAGATTGTTGTGGATTCTCCCCCTAGAGACCGGTAAAAGTTCAAATGAAAAAATGGGTATTTACAAGGAACCTTTTCCTAACCATGTGAGATAAAAAGAAAAGAAAACTAGATCAAGGGAAAACCTCCAATGACTATAGGGATTTGCCTATGTGTACCCTACAAATGATAGTCCTTATGATTCCCTCATTGGATGTATTAGCTCATCTAATGAACAGATCAACACCATTGGATTTTAGAAAAGAGCTATGTAGTCGGGACGAGACGTGCCCGCTTAGTCATACCAGATCTTGTGCCTATCCCTCAGGAAGGTCAGTATAATTTAATAGAGTAGTTAGAGAAAACACCTACTAGGATATCTATTCTTGATCTCCTCAAGATCTCTAATGCCCATAAGAACATATTATACAAAACTTTGCAAAATTTAGGGGTTTCCACAGAGGTAGACCCCATGAACCTTCAAGCCATGATTGCATGCTTAGACACCAATGATCATATTACTTTTGATCATACTGCAATCCCACATAACAACCAGAACATAACTTACCATTGTATCTCAAAGTGGTGGTTACCCATCACAAAATCAAAAGAGTACTTGTAGATGGGGGATCTGGTCTAAATATTTACACTTTGAAGTTGGTTAAGTAGCTAGGCCATTAGAAATAGAGTTGGGAGCTAAGACTATCACAATCATGACATATGACAATGAAGAAAGAGAGTCAGTAGGGACTATAGTGGTTCCCATGGAGGTAGGACCAACATGTCATGACACAACGTTTCATGTCCTTGACTTGGACCTTCCATACAACATGCTCTTGGGATGCCCATGGATCCATGCCATGCAAGCTATTCCATCAAATTTTCATCAGTGCATCAAGTTATGTCATGAAGGGTAGGTGGTTACCATTTTGGGTGACCAGAACCATTCACACATTGTAGGGCATTGCATAGTTTTTCTCGTGTAGCTTATGAATGTCTTTATGGATGTTGTTGTCCCTCTACAAATGGAGGCTATAAAAAATGAATAGATTCAGAATCCCTCATGCCTTTCAATCAATATTTTCCCTCATTGGTCAACCCATTTGCTTCATGGGAGGAAACATCAGCAAAATATGGCCCAGATAAGCCATTCACTCTTGAGTAGGCTCTATTGATATCAGACTTATCAGTATCCCCCCAGACAAGGGGTAAGCCTTATTTTTAGTTCAAGAGCACTCATGAGCAATGTCCTAAACCATTGGAAAAATTTGTCCATAGTGGTCTCCTATCTGAGGAGAAAATGTTAGAAGACCCTACCAACAGAGTGCCAGAAGGCACCATGGCTTCATGCAATCAAGCACCTCAGTACATCAAAGGTCCCCGCATGATGTTTTCATGGGCTATAGTGGGTTTGGATGTGGCATTAATGCACAAGGCCGGTTGGAGCCTATCCCTATCCCTCATTTTAAAGCTGATAAACATGGCCTTGGAATAAGGCCCCATGATGCTCTACCTGAGAATGATGCCACCTCTTCTGAACGTGAGGATGTTTCATCTCATTCTGATAGTGATGTAGATTCCCAATGTAGCCTTTATGAGGATCTTGCCTCCATGAACCTATTCCTAGATTCATCGGTCCTTACCTTATCTGAATCCATCCCCCTAGATAAATATCCAGTAGCCCTTGTATATCCTGAACTTATAGATTGGGATCAACAACTTCACGTGCCCCTGGATTTCTTTGAAAATGATGAGGCATTTGCAGAGTTCATGGGACTCAGGGACTTTATTCAGATTTGGAGACCACAAGAAAGGATTTAAGATTCAACTAGACACTGTGCCTACTTGGGGAAGAAGCAGAGATGTGTGGATGGTTAAATAAGAAGACTGTAAATAAAGTACACCTACTTTTGAAAAACCAAGCAAGAAGGCTCAATGGAGATCCCATAGTGACAAACTCTTTGATAAACTCATAGAAAAACAGAATGAAGAGTCTAAAGATGAAGTGATTTATCCATTTAAAGATGATCATGAGCTACCACAGGAAGTTGATCTTACTCTTCCCCCTGATCCTACGTGGATGGAAGATGCTTCTAAAATGCTTATTGAGGAAACAATCAACGTCAACATTGGCTCAGAGGAGCAACCTAGAATAATAAAGTTGGGAGCTTCACTCTCAGCTCAGGAACAAAAGACCTTTGTAGAGCTCTTAAAAGAATACGTGGACATATTCACGTGGACATATGCTAGATATGCCTGGTTTAGACCCAGAGCTAGTTGTGCACAACCTGTTGTGCACCCAGATGCCAAACCAATCAAACAAAAGTTGAGAAAGATGCATCCTAAGGTGGCGCTCTTAGTCAAAGAAGAATTAGAAAAGTTGTTAGTTGTTGATTTCATTAAACCTATTGATTATTCAGAATGGATCTCTAACATAGTCCCAGTACAAAAAAATCTTGTGGGCATCAGAATCTGCACTGATTTTCATGACATTAACAAAGCATGTCCAAAGGATGATTTTCCCCTACCTAACATTGACATGATAGTTGATTCAATAGCTGGTTATGAAATGTTGTCCTTGATGGATGGTTTTTAGGTTATAACCAGATATGAATTGTGGAAGAAGATCAACATAAGACAACATTCATCACCCCTTGGGAAATTTTTGCTACAAAGTCATGCCCTTCGGGCTCAAGAATGTTGGGGCTACTTATCAGTGGGCCATGACAGTTATTTTCCATGATATGATAAGTGACATCATGGAGGACTATGTTGATGATATCCTAGCAAAATCCAAAAGTAGAAAAGAACACCCTGAAGTATTGAGGCATATCTTTCAAGCATGTCTAAGAGACTATAAGGTTCGTTTGAACCCTAAGAAATGTGTCTTCGGTGTTTTATCAGGAAAACTCCTAGGGTTCATTGTTTCACAAAGAGGGATTGAAGTAGACCCTACAAAGGTTACGAACTATCACAGAAATGCCACCACCTACCACTCTCAAGCAACTAAGGAGTCTACAAGGAAAATTCAGGCAATCCGTCACTTTATTTCACAACTTGTGGATAAGTGCCACCCCTTTACTCATTTTCTCAAGAAAGATGTCACATTCAATTGGGGACCTGACTATCAGAAAGCCTTTGCGCTACTCAAACAAGTACTTGACCAACCCACCTGTACTAATGCCACCTACCCCCGGTGAACCTCTCCTCTTATACATTTCCACTACCCAGTTTTCCATTGGTGCATTACTTGCCCAATATGACTTAGCCCATAAAGAGAGAGTAGTTTACTATCTTAGCCACACCTTGATCGCATACGAGTTGAATTATCCCCAAATAGAAAAGGCCTGCTTAGCGGTTGTCTTCACATTCCAAAAGCTTCACCATTATCTCCTGAATAATAAAACCAAGCTCATATCCAAAGTTGACCCTCTCAAGTACCTTTTATCCAAACCCACCCTCACAGGCCGAATGGCTAATTGGATCATTCTCCTGAGTGAATTTGATATTGAGTTTGTGAATCAGAAGTCTTTAAAAGGATAGGTATTGGCTGATCAGTTGGTAGAAGCTCCTCTCCCAGGAATGGAACCTTTATGCTTAGATTTACCAGATGCATCTATGATGTATATTGAAGAATCCATAGAATGGCAAGTTCATTTTGATGGATCTTTTACCTTCCATGGATCTGAGAGTAGGAGTGGTGCTCATCACTCCAACAGGTGATGTCATACCATGAGCATTCGGTTGGGATTCCATGTGTACAAATAACATTACAGAGTATGAAGCACTCATTGCTGGCCTCAAGCTAGCTATTACATGGAACATCAGATAATTGTGAGTCATTGGGGACTCTCAACTTATCATAAAATAGGTTAATGATGAGTACAAGGTTAAAGATGAGAAGCTTATTCCATATAAAAAATGGTTGAAACTTTGAAGGAATATTTCACACAAGTCATATTTGAACAAAAACCAAGGTCACATAATAGATCCATGGATGTTATGGCTACTATTGGGTCTCTCTTACGCATAGCACCTGAAGAAAGCAAGATGCCTTTCTTCATGGAACATTTACAAGTACCTGCATATGATATGTCGAGTCATGTTTGGCATGTGAAGTTGTTGGTCCTTTATCCCCTTGGTATGACCCTATCTTCCAATACCTACAAGATGGTACTCTTCCCCTGACATCACCCATTCTGAAAAGAAATCCCTTATTCACCGCATAGCCCATTATACCCTCCTAGGAGGCACCCTTTATCATCGTGGCTATGATGGGAATCTACTTCGCTGTTTGGATGTTGTTGATTCTATCCACGCAATTAAAGAAGTACATGGTGGTATTTGTGGAGCACACACTAGTGGCATGGTCTTAGCTAAAAATCTATTGAGAGTAGGCTATTATTGGCCTACCATGGAATCTGATTGTTGTAACTTCGTAAAGAAGTGTGAACTATGCCAAAAATATGGAAATTTAATACATGCTGCCACACAAGCCTTACTGACCTATTACAATGCCTTGGCCATTCTCTAAATGGGGCCTGGATCTCATAGGGAAGCTCCATCCTTCTTCATCAGATGGTCATACTCACATCATCACTACCACCGAATACTTTACCAAATGGGTAGAGGTTGTCCCTCTTACCTATGTCACCGGTGTGTAGATTTCAAAATTCATCATGAACCATCTCATATGCCATTACGGGATCCCTCGGCCATTGTCACTGATAATGGTAAATCCTTCAAAAATAAAATGGTTAAAACATTGTGTCAATGCTTCCATATCCAACTTAAGTGGTCTACCCCTTATTACCCTCAAGGTAATGGACAGGAAGAAGCCACCAATAAGACCCTTGTATGGATTATGGAGAAAATGGTCAGTAAAACCGGCCGTAATTGGCATCTACAGATACATCCCGCCCTCTGGGCCTATCGTACCTCCATCCACACTCCTACTAGTGTGACCCCATATTCACTTGTCTATGGCACTGAAGCCATCATACCTTTGGAAGTGGAGCTTCCCTCCTGAGAATATCTCTAGAGACTATCTTGATAAAGATGAAGACTACAGGGTTGCTCGCCTAGTAGAGTTAGAACTATTAGATGAAAGGCGTATCAGAGTGCTCAATCACCTAAAAGTCTATCAAAACAGAGTGTCAGAGGATATAAAAATGCATCATTCATGGGAATTTGATGTAGGAGATCTAGTTCTCAAAGAAAATCAGAAGAACACCATCAAAGACAGAGAAAAGAAAGGAAAGTTTGAGGCTAACTGGTTAGGTCCTTATGTTGTAATTGCAAAATATGGATCAGGAGCCTACAAACTTGCATATTCAGATGGTGAAGAGCTTCTAGAACCTATGAACGCCATGCACCTAAAGTGGTTCTATGCTTAGGCATGATGAGAATATCAAATAAGAACTAAAAATTAGAAAAACAAAGAAAAAACAAGCAAAAAAATGGAAAAATGAGAAAATAGTAAAGAAAAAACAGGTCACCCACATGTGAAAACCATGCAATTGTGGTGTAGTGGGTAGGTCTTTGAGTGAAAACTAGTTTTTTGCGCTCAAGGAAGATTCACCGGACACAAGTTACTCTTACGGAAGGATGGGTAATCATTACCACTTTTTAGATATGACTTCTTTTGCTAGGTCTAGGAACCCTACTAGGGCCACCTTTGCCTTGCCATGATCTGGTTTGTTTGCTCTTATATCTGCATGGAGGACATTACCTTTGTATACTCCCATCCAATGTTGAGCATACATGCACCATTGACACCTTCTCACACATACACACGTGGCATTCTACCTTTTGTATATTCCCACATCATGTTGGGGGCATCCACGCTTCTTTGTTCTTGTACATTGCTTTCAAAACATGACCTTGGAAAATACAAAAACATTTGGAAAATGATACACAAAAATCTAAACATCTGGAAAATTTCCCTTTTTAGGGATAAAGCTACATTCATCTCACAATGTTATCTTAGGAAACCTAGACAACAAATGAAAAACGTAGCTAGCTGTGAAAACTTATCTTTTAGATAAACCCAAAAACATTAGAAAATATGTCAATGTTGTCCCACAAAAACAAAGTAGTGCTTTAATTACTTTTAGTTGTTGGTTTGTATAGTTTTGATGTACTTAGTCTATTGAATTGTTTGTTCTTTAAATGGATCATTTGCTTACCTTATATTGAATCTTGTTTGATTTAAATTGTGTATGGCATTGCATTCATTTAGGAACTCTCATGCTTGTAAAAAATTGTTGTAGGCTTCTTTATTTGTTATGTGCATCTATTAAAGTTCATTTTTACTTGCTTAGATTAGATCTCATTTTAATCTCTTGTTAAACTTTTGCATGTGTTTGTTTAGTTGTAGTTTGTTGTGTTGTTTGTATGTGTATATTTGTTTAGTTTTGTTAACTTTTGCTTGTGTGTTTTTGCATAGTTGTTTGTTATCACATCTATCATCTATCATTTCATCACATTTCTAACATCATTCACTACATCATATATATACAAAAATGCTAAGTATCACATCATGCATGTATGCTAAGCTAATCATCACATATCGTATCATCAATGGGGGCAAGAGGGGTTGCGCATAATCACAAATCTATCCCCCACACCAATATCATCTAGTATCATCCCAAGTGCTAGAATAAAAACTCAGAAACAAATCATGAATCCAAAACATGTGGTGTTATCTATAGATACATCATCAATATGAAAGCATGAAATATACACATTTCTAAATCTAAGATATGTCACATACATAAAGGAAAGAAAAATCATACATCATAAATCCATCATAGTATGATACATCAAAATGTCCATATATACATGTATAACTATCCAAGTCAGTACTCAAAATAATACATCATCGATACAATATGCCATCAAAAAGGGGCATGCATCAAAAGAATCGAGCCTTCATCATGAGGCATCATCAAAATAATGGTATACATACAACTATACATCAAAATCAGCCTTCATAAGAGGCATGTATACAAGATATATATATAAAAAAAAAAATAAAATGAGCTCAACCACAGCTCTCACCCTCGCCGGGGCTCCGGGTCCATCACCTGGTCGATGAAATAATGGTGGTTGTGATGGACCTACACCAAGGGTACCACCAAACTATCTAGATGGCCCTGTCTGTGGTTTTGCTCTGGTATAGGCTGCCTAACTAATCTCACTGAATGACCTAATCTCCATGACCTAGAGCCTGTCACACTCGCATCTGACTATTGGAATGATACTACTCGTTGATCTGGAACTACCTGAAGTAGGCAGTCCTATAGTACAAGGCCTCACCACCGGATCTCATCGCATCTCGTATCAAATCACATCTCAGAAGTGAGAGCTTCCTGTAGGGTGGCATCTCACTCGACTATCACCGACCAATATCAGGCTGGCTGTCTCGAGGCAGTAACCTCTCGATCCCTATCTGCGGTTAACTCACACTTGGGCTCTTGTGCTGATCCTCTATAAATAATATAGCCCTGTGTGCATGTCTGATGCATGGTCCCTCTGGGAAACAACCATCCACACCTGAGTCTGGGACTGGTGTAGGAGGCTCAATATCTGAGCACCCTGTGTGGCCATCTCTCGCATCTGACTCTGCCATGAAGCACTATCGCTGCCCTGGGTGGCTGTGCTCTAGCCTGATCTCTCTCAGTGGTCAAAAATCTACACTGGGTGTGCACGATCTCGCTCTCTGCTATGAGGGCATGTACCTTGCCCTAGTTATGTCTCTCTCCCTAGCCACCTATAACTATATGGCAATAATAGCTACACTAATAACTATTCTTTTGAAGAGCAGCCCACTACCCACCAGTGCTGCTACTCTCTGGAATATCAAGTGGTGGCCCTGCTCTAGAAGTACCTACTGAAGAGGGGTATATATCCCCATTGGAATGCCCACTTGAGGGAAACTCTATGTCCACTTACCCTATATACCTATCTCGGCTGGGCCTTGGGACCCTGTCCTGGCTTGTTGTGGTATGGGACCCTGTCCCTGCCTCTGACATACTGGTGTGCATCGGGCCCACCCTCATCATCATCATCATCATCATCACTATCAGCACCACCAATGGCTCCACCCTCATCACCACTAGGAGGCCCTACTAGAGGAGGTCTCACACCGGTGATATATACGCCACTCTAGATATAGTCAAAAAGTGTGGAAGCACACCGTGATACCAGGGCCCATACTCAGGAGTAGTGTCGGGATCCTAATCTGTCTCAGTGGCACCCAAATAATAGGTGCCACTGTCGAAAAAAAGCCAGTGCTCTGCTCATCATGTGAGTAATCTGTGGCCCCATGTCAAAATTCTCTCGGGCTCTGCTGAGCATACCATATATCTAGCCCAAGAACATCCTAGGTAATGCCAAACTACCTCTGGCACCGATCCACCCTATATATCTCTCACATATAGCTATGGCTACCTAGAATGAAATGCTCTATGGTGGCGGTACTGAGCTCTAAGCCATCCTCGGGCCACTGGAAATGTCTATAAGGCCTCCAAACCATGGAAGCCTACCTCATCTCATCCATCTCACGCCGATAATGATATACGACCCCCATGTTGGGTCACACATCATCCCCTGTTGGGACCCAACCCATCGTCGATGGCTCGTCAGGAGCCCAAACTCTCAGAACACCTAAGGGGTGACCAATGGCAATATGGTCCCATGCCCAAATCTGTAGGAGGTGAGTAGGTCCTACCATCTTCTGATGGTAGTAAGTAATCAAATGAAGGTCCCAGTATAGATGTGCTAATATGCACTGACCCCAGCAGTAGGTCTCTCCCTCCACCAAACCAAGAATCACTCCCAGGAGTCCAAGTGGAAAAAAGAAGCACCAGTCTTGTCGGGAGTAAAACTCCCTTTGACAAAAGCCATCATGTAGACCACTACTCGGTCTAACTCTGGATCATCTATACATCGGGATAATCTGATGGACATCCTGTGCCGTGGTATAGTGGGGACCGAATAAATGTATAATATGTCGTTGAATATCGGTCCAGCAGCTCGTAGTCTGGATAAGTTGGCCCTGAATGGGAACCCACATGATGCGCCACACACGTCCTCCAGTGTAATGGTGATCTCCCGGTCGGGAGCCAAAAACACTGACTCTCGTTATGCCATCTCTCTGTTATGGTTGTCAAGAGGCCATGGTCCAATGTAATCTGTGGCATCTCCGCCACATGAGACAATCTTGTCACATGTAAAAGGCTCTCCAGAGTCACTCTATCATCATCATCAAACTATGCCTCTATAATATAGCTAATGAGCCATAGTAGCACTGTGAGTCTACGAAGAATGGGTAGTATACGCTACAAAATCAACACAAGTGTTAGGTACTTACTTATTTCTATTTTTCTAAGGAAAAATGCTTCTTCAAAAAAACATCTAATTCACTAATTATTCTTTTCTTCTGAACTAATCTCATCTATATTCTTCTATACTTGGCTATTTTTTAGCCAGTTGTCTTTTCCCCTTCATTCTAGCACCTACGTGCCTCCTTTGCACCTCGTGTGCCCTAAAAACATGCATGCATGCACCCTTACGGACACATATGCACTAACACTTTTTTCTCCTTTTGGCGCAGGCCACACAAGAATGCATACGTGCCTAGTGTGATGCCTACGTGCACCTACCTCTGCATGTGCACACGTGTGCGTGTGGTTTTCTAGCCTAACCGATGCATACGTGCCCCTCTGCCATCAAAGTTTTTTTTCTATGGGTACACATGTGCGTACGTGCCGCCTCTTCCAATGGATATGCGTGTGCATGTACCCACTTCTTCCAAATAGAGTACGTGCATGCATCCTCCTCCTCCCATGAATGATGGATGCATGTGCATGTCCATGTCTATTTTGATGCATACATGCATGTGCGTACCCATCAAGCCGACGCATACGCCCATGCGCATGCATCAAAAAAAGTCCTACCTACCCTAGAAAAGCCCTAGAAAATGTAATAAATGTGTAATTAATGGGAGGGATAGGCCACTCACGTATGGTCCATCACGTTGGGTCCCGCATGAACTCTCGGATGTGATCCATGCATGCATCTCGTCCTCCTCGGTATTCTGCCATCTCACTCCAGGGCTATCGCTCTCGCTCACGGTAAAAATTTGCAAGAGCTCTGGTAGAAATGAATTGGTCGTGATTGTTTTACACCCCGGGTGGGTATATTAACCCGTCGCGATGCCCCTAGGGCATGTTTTCTCCGTGATCATTCTAACCTTCTTCTATCCATTTGTGATAATTATTTTTGTATTAAAATAATTATTTTTACTAATTTTCACATGTTGGGGCACTTCGTGCCACCCAATGGTCACTTCTCCATCACCATTGAAATAATTTACACATCTTTCAGGTGCCTTTTCCCACCTTTTCCTCTAATTTTCATCTATTTTCCCCTCATCGTGATAATTATTTATTCATTTATTTTCAATGAATTCTTCCGACTCATCTTTCTTCTTGTGAGTATATATCCTAGCTCTCTGGTAGCTTTGCCTTCCCATTACCACCCTTGCGCGTACTTTTAGAAGATCTTTGATCTTTTGAAATTCTTCTGACCGATCAAAAACCTAAAAAAAAAAAAAAAAATTCAGAAAAATATTTAAAAACAACAAAAACATTGAAATTCCTCAAAAATGGCTTTAAAATTGGTAAAACCAATCATCTATGGCTGAAATCTATGTCTATTGCATGGCACTCATCCCAGATCTTGCTGACATTTTCAAACATTTTGAAACAATGACTCGCGCATCACCAAAATCTTCAATCACCTACACAAGCTATGTTGCTTACTTCGTTTGTACTCTGGGGCACTATCAGTTTGCTTGGTACTATTTTCATCATGCACATTGCTTTTTCATGGGACCCAAGTGTCCTCCATCTTTCCCCTTGCATAATACACCTTGCTTGGGGCATCATTCTTCACCCTTGTCATTATCAGAACATTTGGGACTTCATCTCGATAACAAAATATTTGTGCAACTATCTTAAACGTTGTTGGTTTAAGTGTGTGTGATTGTACTTATTTCCCTGTTAGGTGATTTTGTTTATTTCTCGTATTGCATTGCATTCGTGTATGTTGCATGGAGTTGGTCATTTTTAGCATAGATGGTTGTTTGTATCTTGGCTTTTCATGTCATTTTATGCTTCCATCACATGCTCACATTTTAATAAGGACCCATGAGGAGGATTCTAAGCATTATGATGATTAAGTATTGTTAGCAATTGATTTGTGGATAGCTCAATATCCCTTTTTCTAAGTTTCTCATCTTCTCTTCACTTTCTCTCTATTGTTTTCTTTTTCGATCGTCGATCGAGTTTCTTCATCACCCCATCGACACTCGAGGGGGCATTCATCATCCTTCATCCTATTAATTTTTCTTCTACCCCTTCAAAAAAATTTCTACTTGTTTGTGTTTGTCTACTTTCTTTGAAGTGACGTAGCTTACGTCACCTCAAAGAGGGGAAAATGTAGACACCTATAGTTTGATCAATACACTATTATTTCTAATGGTGCACTAACGCTTCTTCCCTTTGCAAATTGATGGCACACCGCCAGTTAGACCTATCTAACTCCCCTCTCATGACACCTTTTTGGTCATTTTTCCTCTTATAAACCATTTAAACAAGTTGTTATAGCCTCGTTCTAACTACATTAGCTTCTTATTCCCTTCTAGCTTGCTTCTATTAGCTCCTGGAATATCAATCCACTTCGTTGGATTGATTAAGCCCTTAAAAACCCTTCCAGAACCCTAATTACTCTCTAAGAGATTAATTAGTCTAACCTAGGTTAAATACCTAAACATAGTCAAATCACACTTTGACTTGCTAAAAGTGCTTTTTGGACTTTAGCCTTTGTCCCACATGCACCCAAATCTCCCATTTCCCCAAACCAAAAACTATAAATAGGGCTATACCCCCTCCCTCATTTCCTAAGAATTCTCTCTTCTTCCTAGCATAGATTATAGCAATTTGTTTAGGCTTTAGATTGTATTTCATCTTCTTCCATTGAGCTAAAAGCATTTGATTTTGTATTTCATAGCACTAACATGGAGTAAAAGGGAAGATCCATTGGCCTTGAAGCCATTAATGGGGAGATCTCTTTCTCTTAAACACATAACTGAATGCTTAGATCCTCTTAGGTTCATTATTTCAAGCTTTCAAAGAATAGAGGTTAACTTCATTTGTTTAGTTTGCATGTTTATTTCAAATTAATGCATGTTTATTTCACATGGTCCATTATTGTTATCGACTCCATACAAGTGATTCAACCCACAACTTGAGGTCTATTTTTGGACTCATATTGTCTTTATCCTCTTTCACCCTACATGTCTTCATCCTATCTTATCATTTTACATGTTTCTTCATCCTTGTGTAGTCATTAGTCCCTATTCTTTCACACTTTCCTCTTATATTGTTTCCTTGTGCACCTACTCCTTTTCTCGACACGTGATCTTCCTTACTTTTGTACCATGTACATCCTCTCAAAATTTCCATGTGTCCCCCTAAATGATAGTGGACCATGAACAAACAATATTTTCTCACGCAGGACTTAAAGGATTAATAATACAAAATCATGGGCCCAATATCATCCCATACTAAAAATTTTTCCATCTGCAGAAACATTTATCAATATCTTTGAACAATTATGGCACTTCAACTTGTAGCAAGTCTTCATGCACCTTCCACTTATCGATTACTTCATTAACAAGGTAGTCCAATTTTTCCAACTGTGTAACTCAGCTCATTTAAAAAATGGTAGCACCTTTTATTATTATGTTTACCATTGTGTGCATATTGTCAACTTGGTTTCTTAACTCTTGGCACTTACTCCCTAGCTCTTTCTCATCTCGCATCGTGATCCTTCTTATCTTTTTTCAGTACTAATTTATCCTCTCTTTTCTTTCTCGTGACCTCTTTGCTAACTACTTCACATTATTCCATTATTTTTTTCATGTTAGCTTTGTCGAGAGATTCGTCTTCTAACTAATCCTTAAATGTCACTAGTTTTTCATCGGTAATTCTTTTATTCGTGCATTGATTATTCTTGGTTACATATAAATCCCTTAAAGAAACTTTTCATCCTTCTCATCCTTGGCCTCTAACTACCTCATGTTATTCTCACATACTTTGAGCCTTTTGTTGCAAAATGAATCTTAAATTTTCGCCATCACCATTTTTCTATCTTGTTCATTCCTTTTCCTTTTCAATCTTTTTAAATAACAAATTCATGAGCTTCTCTAACTCATCAATGTTGTCTCCGTAATGAGCGGGATATCTTCTATAACACCATTTTTCTATCTTTCTCATTCCTTTTTTTCAATCTTTTTGAATAACAAATTCATGAGTTTCTCTAACTCACCAATGTTGTCTCCTCGCAATGAGCGGGATATCTTCTATAAGTTTGGGCTCATTTCTTATTATTCATTCCCCCAATATTTTGGCCTTAGTTTCCATGTTCGAATATTTTTACCTTATAATTTTTTTATCATGTTGGAGCTTGCATAATGCATGCTTTATTTCTCTAATCACTTCCTCCATATTTTGTGATCAGTGCCCTATATATTTTGGATTCATTGTTGTTTTGTAAGTTTTTTTGTACTACTTTCCCAATAATTTTTAGCAATGTTTTCCCCGCTTTTGTTTCGTGCATGTTATAGGTTGTGGTGAGGATGAAAGGATCCCATCCCCCTTTTTTAATGGTTAAGATGTTATAGCTCTTATGTATAGGCATCCAAATAAAATGACAAGGATTTTCTCAAGTTCTATGAGGTAATGGTGGTTTTAAGGAAATAGCATTGGAATATTTCCTTTATATTCTTCCCCTTTTGATATCTTATGTGCATCAACATTTTTTTGAGTTTGGTTAGAGTTGGGGTCTAATTCTTCTTCATCTATTTCAAAATCTATTTCTTGTATTGGCCTATTGCCTAAACTTTATTGGGGTTTCCCTACCTCCACTTCACTTGAGCGGTCACTTCTTTCCTTATGACTTCTCCTAGCGCTTTCTCTTTATTTGGACCCCTTAGGATTATCTTCAACATCAATCATAATTGGAGGTGACTCGTTAGGAGATGTTTTTCATTCATTGGTTCTATTATTCTCCATATGTTCACTTGGCCCAACATAAGAGCTCACCTCAACTTGAGAGTTATGTACCATTCCTTCGAAATTGAGCCCCTCCTAATCATGTAGTGATATTTTTGGTTTTCTAGGGTCTTATGTGGTGTTTGTGCCACTAGGTTACATTATATCTAGTTTATTTCCTAACTCCGACATCGAGATAGGCCCTTGCCCCGTGTTCAACCTCCTCTTCTTATTGGGTTGGCATGTCTATATGCATGTACTCTCTTTTTCTTGTTGTAATTTTTGAACAAGTGCTCTACTTGTTTTTGTGCACTATGTCATGAGAACTTTGGCATAATACTAGCTTCATCAAGTTCCTCTACTAACACCAAGAAACAATTTTTAACCCCTTAGAATAGATAATCCATCCCAATTTATAGCTTACAAAGATGTCTCTTCATCTTCCCCATGTGACTTTTCATCCTCCCACCACTTATGACCCTTCACATTCCCTAGGAATGAAATTAATTCCTTTTCTTATTTTTGAAAAGGAACTTTTACAATGCAAAATTAGAAGTCACTTAAGTGAATAGGAAAAAATCCAAAAAGTACATTCCCAATGAAGAAATAGAATGTAAGAGAGAGGAGGAGGAGAGATAAGAAGATAGAGAAGTGATAAATCCAGAGACAAAGAAGATTGCGTGGATGAAGAGCTTGATATCGATGATTTCCTTCATTGCCGAAATGAATGCTACAACAAGTGGAATCTTCCTCGATTACTTTTATGATCAGGGATTATGATCCTCTCATGTCATGATCTTCATGACCATTGCCTTAATGTCTTGGCTCTCGATAAAGATCTTGATGTTTCAACACCCTCATAAGCTTCATGATGATTTTGTATTCACCTAATGTCCAAGTGGCGTTCCTTTACACACATTGGCTCATTCTGAATCTATCCTTGCCATGGTGTGATTCACATGATGTCCCTCCTCTTGGAAAGATAATTGAACACAAGGTTAGAGTTGGAATGTGGAGATCATCACCTTCCTCCTCGTGACTCCTTGAACTTCAAAATTCACCTCCATGACAAAGATATCTCCTTCTTAGATGGAATCAACCTCGGGAGACCCAAGCACCTTCTTGTCCACCCATTCCTCATTGAAAAGGTCTTCTTCTACAAATGGGGAAAGAAGAAACTCCACATTCACCATCATACTCATCAAACACATCCCCATGCCAGATCTTGGGAAGATGATTGAGAATTGGGGCTCACCTTTATAGACCTTGTTTGATATCACTTTCCTTTCATGGTCTACATCACTTATCATCCCAAGTTTGATTGGTGGAAAGCCAAGATGTCTATGACCTTTATCATTGCCAAGTAGATAAACTGCTCCCATACTCAATTGAAAGTGCATACTGTGAAATTTTGGGTCCATCAAGTCACCATGATGTCCCACAACTAGCCCAATCACTCCTGGATGTTCCTTCATTGGCATGGGATATATAAAATCCATGTTTCTTGACCAATATCCTAACACTTACTATTTTTAGTAAGTCTTAATTTAGGAAGTCTATTTTAGTTACAAGTTTTTTAATTTGATACTTTTGAGTGTTCTTGATATGAAAGGAGCAATGGAAACTCATAAAATGATTTGTTGCAATATTTATTAGTTTTTTTCCCAATTATATATATTTCTCAAATGGTATTTACAACCATTTTACATGGCAATATGAAAGAAACAATTTTCAAGTTCAATCAACTATTATTTTCTTGAAATATCGGAAACCAAAAGATATTAAAATTGTTAAGAATATTAATTTGTGCTCATGGAATAAAATAATGTAGTGTGCAAGTTGTTATAACAATTATTGTATTTAGAGAGAATAGGTTATGAGTTGTTAAAACAACTCGTATGTAGTTAGTAAGTGGTTTCCTAAATAATAAGAGAAGTCACTCCTATATATGTTTTGGTTATGTAGAAATGAATTCAACTAAGTTTAATCTTTCAGTTGTGCAAATTGCTCGTACCTCTCATCTAGTATAAGAGAAAGATTAAATCCTGAGAATTATTTAGGGGCAATTCATTGATATTCATGGTTTCCCGTATATGCAATAAGTTAATATTATTATTATTCTCTAAATCTTCAGCTTGTTTTAGGTAGTTTATTGTATGGTATTCGCATTGAGGTCTGTTGAAATTTATAATTTGCAGAGACATGAATCGAAGACAAGTGCATCCACATTGCATGCTCGGATCTGGAGCTTCTCAACATACAGTGAAAAGTCGGTCTTGTTTGTATTATATTTTTACGTTCGAAGTCTCAAAGCTATATTTCTACGCAACACAGATTCATGAACAATTCCTCATCAATGTTGAATACTAGCAACATAGAAGAAATTGCATTACAAAGCTACATTGAGACTTCTACACGTGTTTTTGATACATTCTTGACATTCTGACAGAGGCACATTCCAAGGTAGAAGCGTCATTGTTTGCAAAGCAAAGCTTCATTCTTTCGTTTAAGGGACCACCAGCACATTTTCTTAGTGATAAAACTTCTGCTCAGGTTTCGTCACTGGCCACCTATTTTTCAGACTACCAACTGATTTGTCTTCACACCGTTAAGATTATATTTGGTATGTTCATGGAAATTTTAAAGTTTATAGTTGTGTCGAAGTGGGTTATTCTTCGTTAAAATATGAGTCTTTTGATTAGTCATCCAATTTTTTTTTGCATAAGTCGCCTTTATCAATGTAAAAAGTCCCAATGTCAAAGAGTGGTATAAGGTTTCTAATAAATAGTCAAAAGGCCATTTTAGAAATTTAATTAGTATAGATTTTAGAATTGTTGTGTGTATTTTATATATGTCCAAATCTATTGACAAAATAGTTATGGGGAAAGTTTTTTTATTAAAATGTCAAAAAAAAGTCATCATATTTTGTATGAAAATCAAGTTAGAGAGTCAAGTTATTAAAGTCTTTATATTTTATGCTTGTTTAAATATCGTATATTTAAACAAGTCAAATAGATTCAAATTATTTTTATGTCATGTTAGTCTTTATATCATTTTTTCCAGTTGTTAAAAGGGGTTTGTAGACACCTAAAATTGGGTCGTAATCTAAGATCCTTTTAATTAACACCCCCTTACCATGACCCCTTCCACACATTATTATTAATCTAATTATTAATATTAGGTTAATTACCACCTCACCCTCCACCTCACCTTGGACCCATTCCAAGGGCATTTAACTAACTGAGACTAGGTCATCACTCCTAACATTGAGTCATCACTTCACTTAACTAACTAAGACTCTTTCTAAACCTAATATTTATTGTTAACCACTTCTTCCATCAATTTCCCACGTGTTTAAATGTGAACCAAGAATCCTAGCCCATAATCAAATCTTGACCCACGCCAAAAAGGGAAGAAACATGCTATTTTGAGTAAATTAGACTATTTATCCCTAACTCGACATCGGTTATTCTCTCGGCGATGTCGATCAAGGAACTGCCATTAGTTCCTTTAAATAAATAGTTCCTACTCTTTCCCCGGGTTATTCCTTTGGTTGGCTTTTGGATTATTCATTTGCACTATTGCATTTGATTAAACATCCGACGATCAAACACAACACTAGAGCATCTAAGTTCTTCACCAAAGAACAACCTCTTCCTCCAAAGCCTCGGATCATTCATAGGGAAGTACTGGGCTTCATTTCCGCGGCACTAGATCTAGATTCGTTTCTCCTACGAATGCTCACTAACCACCGCATGTAACAATATTCGGGGCTTCGAGGATAAGTATCTTAACCAGGTTGTTAGTTCTTAACTTTGGTTTCATATCTCTTATTGTCTTTTTGTTGTTGTTTACTTCTCACTCGAGTACCATTTGTCACCCATCTACCCAATACCCTACCAACCTGAACCTCTCTACCTTTCCAATCACCTCTCTCACCCTTGTTGAGCCTTCACCTAAATCCCAACACCGCCTAAGCCTTACCAACACTTTGTGTAATCACAGAGAACTTGAACCAACCTCGTTTCTACTTTGGCTCTGTACACACCCAAAATTACATGTGCTACATTATCGAATATGGTTACAAAGCCCCCATTTATGATTCATGTCCTTTTAGAAGGTGTTCGAGTTCTAAACCCATTCACAAGTACATATTTGTAGCCTAGACATCCTTACTTAGGTTTTCCACGCTTTCTTCCAACTTCCCATTCATTTATATGCATGTTTTGGCCTTTAGTGTCGGGACTGGCCGCCTGCTAGGCAAATAGCAGCGGCGGTCTAAAATCGCCACCTGGGTAGGGCGGTGGTCCTCGCGACCATCGCCCTACGTAGGTGGCGATCCTATGCGCTTTTTCCAAAACTCTTCATGCGTAGTTTTAACACGCATGATTTCACTTAACTTGACTTCCAAGGTGCGTTTGGAACCATATTGCCTAAAAAATTGTCTTGATTGGATGGTATTCCTTCCTCTTCTATTTTTAAATAGATTTAATTACTTTGAACTACCTCTTCACCCAATTATTTGGCAATCTAAGGATTTCGTAGGTGCATGAAGGCACATCCCAACCAATTCTTATATATTCAATGCTTGTATTCAAGAAAAGGCCTAAGAATTTTGTGTATCTTGCATAATATTGCTGCCACAATCCTGTTGGAAATTACATAGCCAAGCTCTGTTCACTTGTGCTATCTCTCTTCCACTTGCATTGCAACCAAACTACCTTCAAGTTTCCATTGCTCAAGCGCTTTCTCCTGCTACTTCTTTTGCATTCCCAATTCCTTGGACTCATATGGACACATAGAGAAAGAAAGGATAAACTGAGGGGACAAGTCATCACACAGTTGGATTTACCTCTATTATGTGAATTCCAGGTTGGAGTTGTTGTTTGATTTCCTTCATTGCTGTAATTTATCATTGTTACATCATATCAAATAGAGTAGAAATCAATTTCCTTTCATTTGCAAGTAATTAGTTAATTTCCAAGAGGGTTTAAATCATTAATAGCAGCTCCTGGTGACGGATCCTCTTCTTCTCATCATTGTGGATTTGAAGGAGAGAATATCTGTAAGAGGTTGTCTACATATCATATATCATTTGGAAAGTTCTTGTTTTAAGTTAGTTTAGTTTCAATACACTCAGCACAAGTGAATAACCACACCGGGTTATTTTTCTTGTTTAGTTTTAGTGTAGAGATATTTTAATTATTTAGAATAGAAGCAAATTGTTGTTTGTGATTGTAATATTTCAGCTTTTTTTTTATTTGTTTAGATTAGTTTCCTTTCACCAAAGTGGCATAGATTGTTAGTTTCATCTTAGTTAATTTGGACATCAGAACTAGTTCAACATTGAGATTCAATTAGATAAACCATAGAGAATTTACACTACTCGTTTATAGCCTCTAAATCTCCCCTTTGCCGACTTAGCTACTAGGAGATCACATTACCAAATCTTAGTCACTGATCCTCCTATAGTTAGCAAAACACATTCAACATCGGTTACTCCGACATGACCTCGAGAGAGTCGAGTGCGGTTGAAGGTTGCATGTTAATTTTCATCCATACAAATGGGTGAACCCGACATGATGGATTAATTCCTTCTTGTTTCCTTTTCTTTCATTGATATTACCTCAACTCTCCATTTCTTCCCCTATTTTGGTAGGTATTTTATACTTTCTAAAATATGTCTGGAAGAGAGTTTGGTGGGCCATTTGGCTCTGATAGACATTACACCAACGTTCAACCACAACAGTCCTCTTCTCTTTCGAGATGGGGTGACAATTACACAAGAAACATCCAAACCTCCCCTAGTTACACTTCAAACCCCATTAGTTATGTAAGGATGGATGAGGTTGATCAACCCAATGCAAACCATGTTGTTATCATGAACGTGAACGAGGTTCTTACCATAGATTCTTGTCAAGATTTCACATTGTCAGGCAATCAATAGAAGATGATACATTTTCATGAATAAAAATTCCTCTTTGTTGGATAAATGAGTTTTTGGATAGAATGAAGGCTATAGCCTTTGATATTTCAAATTCCTATCCTAAGATTCTTACTTCGAGGAAGACAAGAATTGTAACACTAAACAATTCATGACAGGTATCATGAGCCCGATCAATTAAACCATATGCCACATGCACCCCAACAAGGGACTCAATCCTCTCCCAATGACCTTATTTCTACTTTAGTAGGGAGGATTAGAGAACTATAAAATTCCCAGAATTCACAACCAACACATATAGTATGACAAAACACGAGGTATCTAGTTGAAAGAAAAGGATACATCCCTTCTAATGAGAAACCAATGCAATATCCTTTACAAAGCAAGGTTATCCAGTTCATTCAAATCCAGGTGATCTTCTCACAAGGTTAGACACACTAGGGATGGGTCATCATCCTTCTCAAGTTTATCTTAAGCAAGGGTTGGCTGAAGTGCATTCTTGAAGCCGCCACAATAGGAAATGCAACGTTCCCTATTTTTACGCCCACTAGTCCATATCCTAGTATTATCCAACCTTACATGCACATGTATTCAAAAACTCCCAGATGGACCCATATGCCATTCCCACTCCCTACATGCCATATCAAGGGACCCCATACATTCTCGTTAATGCTTATAATGCATCTTATCCAACTCCTCCTCCTCCACCTCCTCATCAAGGATCTTAAATGGTGGAATCTTACGTAATGGGTACATACACTGAGTACTTAAAGGATCCTCTTGACTTCACCATACGTGGTGTCATGCTTCCACGCCCATTTTCTAGATCTTCCAAAATTTAAGGGAGAAGGACACTCAAATGCTCATATCAAGGCCTATGCATCTGCTATCGGGGAGTTTCTTCCTTGGGATGTTATAGTGGCACATTGGATTGGTATTACCATATTCGGAAGTTTCTATACATTAGTTAAACAATTTGTTTCTGATTTCATCAAAGCATTTGACATGAAAAAGTTGTTGCGTATAGGGATTAAGGAGTTCCTGCATATTAGACATGAGTAAAATGAATTTTCACCCATTTCATTTAGAGATGGCGCCAAGTTCTCTATTCCTTTATAAATGTGCCCAACATGGACCAGATGGAACTTTGTAATATTTTCCTTCACTTGCTCAATTGAGAAACTAGGAAGGAAGTCCGGAAGTTTCCTTTCCGTAATTACGAGGAAGTAATGGAAGGTGAGTTTTGGATTGACCAAGCCGCTATAGAAAGTGGGTGTAAGATCTATGGTCCCAATGGGAAATTGGTATCCCCAAATAAAAATAATGCAAATTATTAAAATAATGGTGCCAATAACCAAGGACCTAAGGGTGTGAATCACAATCATGGTGTTACCATGAATAGTGCTATTGATCAAGCTAAGAACGTTGGTTTTCCAAATAATGGTAACACTAACAATAACAACAACACAGAAATCAAAGAGGCCCTAACACTGTGTCTTATGTTAACACATGTGATGTAAATCATCTCGCCAAAAAGAAAAATCAAACCCAATGCCTAAACTAGTATCAAAACTCGCCAAGGGCAAGCGAATCACGTGAAGTTATAACAACCAATTTCAAAACTACAACCGAGGTTATAATCAACAACAACAAGATGCTTATCAAAGGCCAAGAGATTAAAACCCTAACCTATAATATGGTTTCTATAAGGTTTGATGTCATGATGATAGGACTTGCCCCGATTGCAACAAGTTTGTAAAGACTTCCCAAAACCAAAGACAGCTCTTTGTAGACATGTTCCTAGAAAATCCTTAAACAAACCCGCAGCCTAGTCATACTGGACCTATCACACCTCAAAATACGAACCCTAAACATCTTGGGATTCCAAGTGAATCCTCAAAATATAAACAAGGGCATTCCTATAGGAAACAACAACCATGAAGCCTCAACTTCTGACAATTCTTGGGTTGCTCCTAACCTTGGTTCAAATGATAATACAAAAATCTTGGGGTTAGTCAAGCTAGAGGTTGAGCCATAAATTAATGCAACAACTTGGACAAAGGAGTACATTTCACAACCCCTACCCACCCTTTCCTTTTCACAAGATGACTTTCTCTACAATCTCAAAACCAGTAGGAGCCTATGATTTGATATCAGATTTGAACAAGAACTTTTCTCACATTTCATTTCTAGATTTTCTGAAGAATTCACACTGTGCATCATTCTACATTGCTCAATGTACTAGGTCTTGGCCATCTTATCCATGTTACGCCACCTCCTAGCACTCAAATAAATCATATTGACTTTGACATACATCCTCCAGATGAATGATAGGGATACTGGGTTTGTTTTCGATATAAACAAGATGTCATCTTGACGTTGAAATTTCCTAAAGAGGTGATCCTTCCTAATTTTTACAAGTCTGGTTTTATAACAATTGCATTAAGAGAGCCATGATTGACAATGGGGCTGCTTTATAAATGTGGTTCCCTTCTCTTTCTTTGCGAGAGAAGTTGGGATATGGAGAGACAAATTATTCCTCTACAAGAAACATGTTACGAGGGTATGACAGGTCTTAAAGAGACCTTGATTGGAACCATAGTTCTATCGGTCACACTTGGTCTAAAACCATTTGACATGAGTTTTACATTATCGACATGGAAACAAGTTATAACATGATCCTCGGGAGATCCCTGGATTCATCAAATGAAGGTTATCGCTTCTACCTTGTTCTAGGAGATTAGATTCCTCTGTTTGGGGAAGGTATTCATTACTCAAGGGGATCATAAGCCCTTCTATATACACTTAGAAAACCTCAAGAAGAAGAATAATTCCATACGGAGTATGAACTTCCTATGAATCAATTGAACAAAACACCTTCATTAAAATAGTTAGCCCTAATCACCTGGGCAAGCCAGAAGGTCAAGTATTGACCCAAAAATATCCGAGGTGACAAAAATAGATAAGGGTAAATCAATATATGTGGAAACAAAGTGTCCACTAAAACAATAGTGAAATTATGAAACTCTTAGAAAGTGACGATCCAATTTTCCTCCCATTTGAACCATAATGAAAGGGTAGTCTTCCGGTTTAGCATTTCTTCCTCTCGATGACCTAGGTCTAGGTGTAAACATGATAGAATTAACAAACAAAGAAAGGAAATTTTAGATTGAAATGATGCCCATAAAAACCATATCTGAGGGTTGTTCTATTCTAAACCCCGGTTTCAACCCATGTGCGTCTGAAACTAATCTTGCCATATCCATGGGGCAAGGCCTCATCATTCAACAAGGGTCATAAGTAAACATAACGCTCTACATAGGAAATAAGGCCGAGCAACATAGTCATGCTCACCCACACACCATGTCTCAAGAACGTGACAAAGAGGTGCACAAACACCTCTTTTAGAAAAATGATTTTAATGATTGGACATATACACTTCTAGGAAAGGGTTGTAAGTTTAAACCTAGAATGGTAGGCCCTTATCAAGAAAATGGAAATTTTGAGGATCATGGTTCTCTGTTGTGTACTTTTGGGGGTGAAGAATTTGACATTCATCAACTTTCTTCACCTTAGACATTATGACAAGTAGCTTCACCTGCATTTCCACATGTACATTAGTGCATCCATATTGCTTTTTCATCTACCGGTCCAATTCATAAAATTTGTGATCAAGGGACTTATTCTTATAGTAATTCCTAAAAACTTCAAAACATTGGCAAAAATTCAAATCACATCTCTTCAAATCCTCATGGTATCATCAATTTTTTACGAATCATTTCATCAATTTAAGCAAGATAAGAAAAAAATTTAACAAAGATAACCATACCAAGGCCTCGCATACTTGGTTCTACTTATAGTTTCTTCTAGATTAGGTTTCTTTTCCTATGGTATATTCTAGAAGCTTCACAAGATCGCATCTATCCCATATACATCTCTTTGGAAATAAGAAAATTCTAGACATTTTGTCTAGATAAATAAGTCAAATGCAAATCCACATAAAAATTTATTTTACGCATTTCTTTTCCTACCAACCTTAAATGTTGAGCCTACGTCTCTTACTAGTGATGTAGGGTTAAGAAAGGAGAGAAATGCCCTTACTCGCCTATGCCTTGTCCATGGTGATGAGCCCATACTTCCTACCGGAGCATAGGGCAAGGTGTAGGGGGTCTCTTTGACAAATTTGAAAGTTAGAAACAACTCATTCAAATGCTACGAAATCATAAATTAGAACAAAGAGAGTTAGATGTCCAAAATTCCAAAAATATTTTAAAGCCTCAAAACAAGATTTTGTTTACCAAGTGGCCATCTACGGATCTAAGTCTAGATAAACTGGAAAGAAATTCACATTTTAAACTATGAAGAAAACTTGAGTAGAATGAGGTTGTAGTGTCTCAATTTAGTTTTTCCAAATCCTTGTCTTTATCTCATCATTACCATTCAACAAACTTCTATAACTTGTGCCCCTTCTGGCTCTTGGTGTTGAGCCCTCACATCTTACTAGTTGTATGGAGTTAGGAGTGGGGAAAGTTCATTCACTTATCATATCACTCTTTCGCCACGTTTTACCAAAAAAATGAAGTAGAAAAAGTTTCTTAGAGAAACTAAAGTTCAACATTACAACGTGATTGCATTATCATATATCAGCATTATAAAACACAAAACAAGAGATCATTATTTTAGCATTCATATCCACTTTGCATACATTCTAAAAATAATATAAAAATAGAAGTTCTAAACATCTAGAATACACATGTGAAGAGAGCCAAGAAGAATTCAACTTAGATACAATGAATTACCAAACCAAAAATAAGAGTCTAAGTATATATCATAATAAATCAAGTTTGTATACAATGCCATCACATGTTAGGCGTGGTCAAAACGCTTGCAATGAACCCAAAATATAAAAAATCATATAATGTCCGAAAAAATGACATATAAGTAATAAAAGGCCCAATGGCCTATCAATCCCTGTGGGATCCTTGAGATGGTGCGGTTGCGTCGAGAATCCTCCGTAGCTACGACGATTGAAACTGCAATGAATGGTGGGAGTGCTCATGGTGGTGGCCACTAGTTGTGGTCTCACTATGAGAGTGACTCCACCTCATCAATTGCTCAGTTGTCTCATATGCGGTCACCTGAGTACGAAGAGAAGTCATGACCTCCACTGCCCTCCAAATGGGTACAAACACATCAGTGTGTCTTCCAACTGCAAGTGGTTGTCATGTATCCTCGGTCGAGATCAGCTCATGTATTCCCGAGGGGATAAAAAGGTTTCCATGCACACCCATCGAATAATCTCTTGATACTCTTGTGTATTCACTACAAGAAAAAGGAGAATAAACAGAAAGTTATAAAGTTACAAAAACAAAACAAAAAGAAATACCAACTAACATTTCTGATTGACAAGGTCAAGAGAAGAGGATCAACATACTTGGATCTCTAGGAATCCATGTAGGGTCAAGTAGCTGATGTTGTTACTACTAATGGATGAGGGCCTCCCAAAAATAGAAGCAATACGTTGTCCCATCACAGACTCATCATCCCCCTCTCTGTCATGAGGAAGTGGTCCCTTGGAGACAAGTGTCTCCTCCTCTCGTGTTCCGCGCCTCCTCTCGCTCCTCTCTCATAACATCCACGAGTATCATGCCACTCGGGATCTATCTCCTCATCCATGTGAGCTTCCCCTTGACCTCACCACCCAACCCCTCATCGCGTGTCTCCTTTTCGCTAGTCTCCTCTCCAACCGAATCCTCTCCGGTCTCATCCCATGTATACTCCTTATATTTTGAGTCCACATCTATGAGCTTGTCCTCCTTTCCATTGTGAACGATGTGTGGCCTCAACCTAGAGTAAGGGTTCGCGAGCGGCACCAACTACCCGCCAAGCATGAACAACTTTCCGAACTGCAATAGGCACTCTTGGAATCACTACTTTCCAACCTCGGGAAACTCGTGAGGTCCCTTTTGGGCCTTCTTCACGATCCTGCATACAGTGCCACTAGGGGAAGCATATCAATATAACGGAGGCTGAATTTTTGAGGAACTCACCAAATGGGTGAGTCTCAATCTTCCCGTCTTGTCAACTAAGCGGCAGTAGTGGTAAAAGTTATCATTGTGGTCCCATCCCGTCCCCAAAATCTGTCATATCTGGTATGGAGTGGCCACCATGTCATTGTGGTCAAGGAAGTCATTGGTTGATGTGGCATTCGAGAATTATCATAACCATCCATCTAGTTGCCTTGATGGCCCCTGGGTCCTGTATTGGCACTCCCCTCCCATAGGGGACGATCCACTCATACACCCAGCTCATAACCAATGTGGGATGGCTCAAAGACTACCCTTGTAACCTGACAATCTGATACAAGTCATGATAGGTACTTGACAAGTATATTTTCTCCCAGGCATAGATACAACCATATGCCTCAATCTCGCATGATGATGGGAGCCCAATAATAAAGTAGTGTATCACCTCCCTTGTCCTTGATCAACCATGAGGCCAAGATACCCATGATGGCCTTGCGGATAGTAGGGATGGGAGTAGTAGCAATGGATCATACCTTCATCCCCTTCTTCGAACCAAAGGAAACCGCAACATCCCCCATATAAGTGGCCCATAGATTCATTATGGCTCTAGATCATGCTATCTCAAAATTTAATTGTCGCTTGAGTATTAGAACCCCAAGAATATGGTACACATCCTCTAGGGTGATCGTCCACTCACCCCTAGCACCCAAAAACTAGAAGGTATTATGGTCTGCATCCCAATAAGAGAACATGTCACATAGTATGTGATTGACAGGTGTAACATGGGAAACTGTGCAATCCTCCATATGCCTCGCTCTCTAAAGAGTATCGGTCCCATTTTGAGTTAAGCGATCCAATATCATTGGGAGCCAATCACACTCCCTCTTGACTCCAATAATACTCTTCCTTCTTATGCATCCACCAAAACACAGAAAAAGAGCAAGTTAGTGACATATTTTCATAAACAAGCTCATAAAAACATAAAAAAACCATTAAAAATCCAAAAAAATTAAGTTAGCATGATTTTTGGTCATTCTATTCTCAATCGTCGCCCGGTGTGCAAGCGGCGGTTCTAAGAATGCTGCCTCTGGCAGTGGTGACAGATCTGCGATCGCCACCCCGCTTTCAAGGTGGCGGTATTCAACCAATTCTCCATATGAATTTGTTACCCTAAAAATGCTTAAAAATGCAAAAAAAGACCATTTTTAATGAAATAAAAGACTACCCTGTAGGAACCCCCTAAAGACTCATTTAAAACAAGAAATTTCAAAAATGATCCCCCTAGGAAAATATTTTGACATTTTTACATTTTAGGTTTAAAAATGCACAAGTGAGGAAAACTAACCTGAGACCACATTGGTCGATCTCTCGCTCAAAGGCATGATCACAATCTCGCAACGAACATTTTGACTATTCTTTTGACGAAAAATGGTCACCGTGGGCCCAGAGCTCAAAAATCACCAAATCAATATGCACAAATGAATTGGAAAATGAGTTTGTTTTGATATATATATATGTATATGTTGTTATAACTTCATTTTGAGTGCATATGTTTATTGGGGTTAGAAGCTGGCGTAGGTATATTTCTATATCCCCACACAAATGGTAAGTCCTCTTGTCATTTTAATTTAGTATTTAATTTTGATATTTCGCCTATCTACACTTGACTCTTCTTTTTCATTTTACGGTAGCGGGATTTTGGACGACAACATTCTAACACACGAGTATGTCCAAGTATAGCTTCTAACTCCCCATTTCGGGAATGCCATACTCAGACTCTATGTTTTACGCCTTTTCATGGCTAAGACGCTTCTCTAAGGGGGAAATATGTATGCACCCAAAATTGCATGTGCTACATTGTCGAGAAAATAGTTACAAAAGTCCCCAATGATGATTCATGTTCTTTCGAACGTGTTTGATTTCCTAAACCCATTCGTGTACATACATATTTGTAGCATAGACATCCTTACTTATATTTTCCATGCTTTCTTCTAGCTTCCCATTCATTTATGTGCATGTTTTGGCCTTTAGTGTCGGGAATGCCGCCGCTATGCGTGGTGGTTTAAAGCGCCACCCAAACAGGTAGTGGTCTGCACGCTTTTTCCGAACTCTTCATGTGTGGTTTTAACACGTATAATGTTGATGCGGTCGGAGTTACATTAAGAAATAAATGTGCTGTAATAAAAAATAGATAACAAAACACCGATATAATGATAATCTGAATTTGATTCAATTGGGATATTTTATTATAGAAGGAGGTTACAATTTATAGGGCATTGTTCTCCTACAGAGAAGGAGTCAACTCCAATCATGATCCCCCTTATCTCTCCATGATCCTCACATCCCTACAAACACTCACACAAATCTCTCACACACCTATTCTTTCTCACACCATGATTCTCTCAACTATCCTAGAATCTATGAGTTGTATTTACAACTCATTTACATCACACATATTATTGTTCACACTAATTAAACTATTCCTAACATTCACCCCCTTAGTGTGAACATGGGGAAAACTTATCTTGCACTGCAACTTGTCGCCTGATGCTGACTCATGATCTGGATGGTTTTACCAATGGTTTACCAACAACCAAAATGGTGGTTTTCAAAGTGGTTTACCACAAACCAAAGAGGTGGTTTTCAAAGTGGTTTACCACAAACCAAAGAGGTGGTTTTCAAAGTGGTTTACCACAAACCAAAAAATATCATGTTGATTGCAGTTTATTTTCAGCCCTCATCATTTTTCACACTTCAGGAGATTACATAGGAATCTATTACAATTGTGAACAGGAATATTACTTCTGTTCTTATTTTCTATCACACAAAACTGGAAAGCAAACACACAACTAAAAAAACATGGCCACCAAATCTTCATGCGGCCTCATCGTTGGTGCCTGACGAGAGGTCGCTGAACAACCTCCTTCCTCTGTTTCCTCCAACCTCCATTTGAATGTCCCCGTTAACTCATCAGAAAGTATAGCCGAGGACGATACGTGTTCCCCTGTCGTGATACGAGGGCAGGTCGAGGGCGAGCCCCAAAGCCAAGAATGGTTTTCATTTGCATTTTCCCTTAAAAATTGAGTGTTGGATTACACCGAAAATGCACTCATTTGTCCTTTTTGTGCACGACGAGAGGTCGTCGAACAACCTCCTTCCTCCATTGCCTCCAACCTCCATTTGAATGTCCCAGCTAACTTAGTAGAAAGTATAGCCGAGGACAATACGCGTTCTGTCGCGATATAGGGCGGGTCGAGGGCGGAGCCCCAAGCCAATAATGGTTTTCATTTACATTTTCCCTTAAAAATTGAGTGTCGGATTACACCGAAAATGCACTCATTTGTCCTTTTTTTTAATAGTAACAACTTTTCGACTCAATTTTGATGACAATAGAATGATACAATAAAAATCCTAAGATCACCTATTTAATAAGAATATGAAATGACCTTTTCACCTACCAAAATACGACTCTTGACTCTGACTTTTTACTATAGCACTTGATTTTAATTGACTATCTAATGAATAACTATGACACAATATACTATTTAATAATGATAAACATGCATTTTTTATGCCGAGAAGAGTTCACCGTGGAAGCTATGGGAGCGGCCAAGCTGTGGAACTACAGAACACGCCCTTGGTGGAAACGCCGGTGATGAGGAGCATACAAGGCCGAGTTTAAGCATTGGTGCAGAGGAGAAACCTAGCTCGGTTCGATGCAAGGCTGCCATCCACTAATACTGAGTGGAATTCGAATGCCAATGGTGCATGATTTTTACCAGACTCCACTGTCACATCCATCCTATCGCCATTCTTATCTACAGTCTCTTTGAGTAATAAACCTTCGAGCACAACCGTTGGAGTTGAACGTGGCACTGGTAACCCGTAGGAATTAGGCGAATGAGTCTTGGATGGCGAATCCACAAAATGCAACTAACCCAAAACTGAACACGTATTCAGATCTCTCTATGTCTATGTCTGATGTTGGCGATGAAGTATACAAAGTGCTCAAATCATGCTCAGATATTGTATGCCAGAAGTATCAATGCACAAATACACTTGTAGAGGTTGACAATCGCTGTATAGGCGTTTAGATCAGCATTTAAATCTTACATACACTCAGATCTTGAGTTTGTAACATAGTATAACGTAGTATAAAGTGCAGACCGGTAATGCTTGAATCAATGTCCTTGGAGTATGGGAGCCAAAACAAATTATGATCAATCTATCTCCAATCATGTAATAATACGCAGATATCCGATCGAAAGCTGAAAATGAAATCGCTACGATATCGAATTTAGCTACTTAAATGCAATACATGCATTGTATAACACGTGCTTCTCATAGACTTGCGTGGCGAGATCGGTGCGTGGCAAATCGGTGCGTGGCTTGTGGATCTCAGATGATCACCAATATCTGAAGTTTAATTTTTGAGCGAGAATACAAATGTTGAGGTAGAAGGTAGTTTGACGGTGGAATAAGAATGCATTCAAGATTCTATGGCTCATGCATATATTGAAAAATATAATCAATAATAGGCTACATATATAAGACAATGAGCTCCTTGTGCCATTTCACCACGCTTCCACTCTTCTCTTGACAATGATCTGCCCCATACACAATCTAAGATCCCATCCTCACACAAGTGACCCGCTCGATACCAAATGCTTTGATGCGGTCAAATTTACGTTAAGAAATCAATGCGCATATGATAATAAAAAATAGATAACAAAACACCGATATAATGATAATATGAATTTGATTCAATCGGGATATTTTATTATAGAAGGAGGTTACAATTTATATGGCATTGTTCTCCTACAGAGAAGGAGTCAACTCAATCATGATCCCCTTATCTCTCATGATCCTCACATCCCTACAAACACTCACACAAATCTCTCACACACCTATTCTTTCTCACACCATGATTCTCTCAACTATCCTAGAATCATGAGTTGTATTTACAACTCATTTACATCACACATATTATTGTTCACACTAATTAAACTATTCCTAACATATAATTTCACTTAACTTGACTTCAAGGCGCATTTGTGATCCATATTTCAAAATAGTCTTGATTGCATGATATTCCTTCCCTCTTCTATTTTTAAATAGATTTAATTAGTTTGAACCGCCTCTTCACCCAATGATTTGGCACTCCAAGGTTGCCTTGTGCATGAAGGAACATCATAGCCAATTCCTATATATTCAATGCTTGTATTCAAGCAAATGGCATGAGAATTTTATGTATTCTACATAGTATTGCTGCCACAATCCCTGTTAGAAATCTCATAGTCAAGCTATGTTCACGTGTGTTATCTCTCTTCCACCGCATTACAACCATGGACTTCCTTCAAGGTGTCATTACTCAAGCGCTTTCTCCTATTAGTGCCTTTACATTCCCAATTCCTTGGACTCATATGGACACATAGAGAAAGAAAGGATAAAATGAGGGACAAGTCATCACACAACTGGATTTACCTCTGTTATGTGAATTCTAGGTTGGAGTTGTTTGATTTCCTTCATTTGTTGCAATTTATCATTGTTACATCATATCAAATAGAGTAGAAATAAATTTCTTTTCATTTGCAAGTAATCATTTAATTTACAAGAGGGTTTAAATCATTAATAACAGCTCTGGTGATGGATCCTCTTCTTCCCATCCCTGTGGCTCACGAAGGAGATAATATCATGTAGGAGGTTGTCTACATATCATAGATCATTTGGAAAAGTTCTTGTTTTAAGTTAGTTTAGTTTCAATACACTCAACATAGGTGAATAACCACACCGAGTTATTTTTCTTGTTTAGTTTTAGTGTAGAGATATTTTAATTATTTAGAATAGAAGCAAATTGTTGTTTGTGATTGTAATATTTTAGTTTTTTATGATTTGTTTAGATTAGTTTCTCTTTAGCGATAGCATAGATTGTTAGTTTCATCTTAGTTAATTTGGACTGCTTTTGCAACTAGTTCAACATTGAGATTGAGTTAGAAAAACCATAGGGAATTTACACTACCTGTTCATAGCCTCTAAATATCCCCTTTACAAACTCGAGATACCGGGAGATCAAACTACGATCTTAGTCATTAATCCTCCTATAGTTAGCAATACACATTAAACATCACCTTCTCTAGCATGACCCCCGGGATTCGGGTGTGGTTGAAGGTTGTATGTCAATTTTCATCTATACAGGCATCCAATTTCCCCTACCATGATCGGTTATCAAGCCGATACCGGCTAAAACTAGTGACTAACATTGGCTCCCCAAACCGGCATCGGTCTCGTGTTTGACATTCTCCTCGGACAAGCAAGTTAATTTACCCACCTGGACCCTCTCAAAAACCTCCCGAGAATCTCACCCAAACCTCCATAATACCCTCTGCCACACCTACAAACCTTAACAACCCACCACCTACTTTAAATTTAATCTTGTATTCACTATTTAGATTAGATTTAATTTACTATACTTGTGTGAGATACCTAAATTATACAACTATAGTAGGACTCTCTATTTCATGTTCTTATCAACATTTAATTTTTTTAAACGTGGATTGATAGCCTTCTAGGAAGTACCCCACTTCCCGGATCTATCTCTCGCTAGGAAATCCACCAATTGATGCTTTTAATTCTATCTTGTGGTCTTGTGTTTCTTTTCAAGTAGTCCTTCCTAGAAAAAAGGAGTGCTCTCAATTAGCTTGGTCTTCAATGGTGTGCAACCTCTTCATGACATCTAGGTATTCCTCATATACCCAACCTTCTACCTTAAACATTTTTCTCATACGTACGCTTCTTATTGGTGAAACATGGTCCTTGTAAAATATTGTAAAAAAATACCTTACGGATGCATTTTCGGTGTTACGACATCTTAGAAACCATTGATCCTCAAAAGATAAATTTTTGAGCTATTAACATAACACTTTGGAGGTTGGAGGCAATGGAGGATGGAGGACGATCAATGCCTCTCGTCGATCCACCAACGATGGGGTGTTTTTGGTATGGTTACATCTCTTTTCAGTTTGATTTGATTTGCTTTTAGTGCTCTTGGTTGTGTGAATAAATGGAAATTTCACATTGTGGGGGAACATAACACCAATGTTCCATTTCCATTCTGTGCCTAAAACAACTAAATTCAAGGGCAACTTCCAAGTGGCGTGGTAGTTTCCTATGTTGTTTGAGATTGAGTGGAAGTGATCGACAACAATGGCTATAATTAAGAACATTGTGATTCTTATAGAATGTGATGTGAATTTTTTTCTGATTTCAATTGTTTTCTTTGAGTGGTGTGTGGTTTCATTCCTTGTTATGATTGAAATGTGGAGGATGTGCATTTTGGAATATGTGAACAATTGTATAGGAGGGAAGATGAACTAGAGTGATCCTTTGACTGCAAAGATTCTTCAATTTTCATACTTCTAACATCGATCGGATGGTGAAATATAGCATTCACTGGAAGTGAAAGTGGGAACTGTTGAGTTTGTGTATGTAGGTGAATCGGTGGAAGTGTGATCATCCAGTATGGGATTCACTATGGTGAATCGGATTGGTCATGTGCAATAAGATCAAACAACAAGATCCAAGCCAACAGTATGTAGACCTAAAATTATGTGGAGGCATATGATTTTGTTTCCATTTCTTCATATGTGCTTTCTTCCCATGTATACACTAAGGGGGAATGTTAGGAATATTAATTAATTTTCATGGAATAAAATAATGTAGTGTGTGATTTGTTATAATTATTATTGTATTTAAAGAGAATAGGTTACGAGTTGTTAAAACAACTCATATGTAGTTAGTAAGTGGTTTCCTAAATAATAGGAGAAGTCACTCCTATCTATGTTCTTGGTTATGTAGAAATTAATTCAATGAAGTTTAATCTTTTGTTGTGAAAATTTCTCGTACCTCTCAAAATTATTATAAATAAAATATAAAATTCAATTAAAATAACATAAAATAATAATCTAAAATTTAAAAAATATCTTCAAAATTTAATAAAACATAGTAATCTACTTAGTTGCCCCAAAGATTGATCAATAGTATCGCGTCATTTACATATAGATCCATTTTGAGGTTCACTTGCACTCAACATTTATAATTATTACAAAAAAGGAGGAAAAGGTCACTCATCATTTCCTCCTTGCACCCCCACAAACCCACCTCCCCACCGACCCCCACACAACCCACCACCCCATAAACCTAGCCTCATCCCGCACCCCCACCATGTAGTGAAATAGGGAGTATCTCATTGATGATACTTAGTTAAAACTCTTGTTGTTTGAGTTTCTAATTTTTCTTCCTTGAAAGCAAGCTAAAAGGGTACTTCCCTACGATAAGGATATAAATAAATGTCCACTCAATATAATTGATAAAATTAGAACTAATTATATAACATCGATATTTTTTATGATTATGATTCCCTCATCCTTCCATTGGTTTATAAGAGATATAGATTATTGTGGGAGATAAATAGTTTTAACTAGTACATTTAAGCTTTGAGTGTCACTCCATCATTGAATTCATAGAAATATAGTTATTTTGATCAAATGTAGTAGTGAATATCAATGGAATCCTCAAAGTCTTTTGACATATTGGCCTCAACATGAAACCACTTTTTTCGATAGGATAAGTAATGCTTATTTTTCTTATTGTAGGAAAAGGTATTAATGACTGAATTGGAAATGATTAATGAACACCCACATATGATGGAAAGAGTAAAAAATTCAATCTTATTTTTTATTTTGAGGTAAATTATCTTAAATAAAAATAATCCCAAGTTCACTCTTTATCAATAAAAGGTCATCTATTATTTATAATTCTTAGTGGCATATGCAAAATATTTTTAATATATTATGTGATTAAATTTTATTAATCATGTGTAAATGATTTTTAATGGAGTTATGAATGGACAAGGTAGATTTTACAAATATTAGAGATACAAATCAAACTTGGGACATAATAGGGGACTAATTCCTAGAAATTAATAGTTTGGATGTGAAAAAACCTTTCCTTGATACAAAAATGACAAGAAGGTAACTCAAACGATACTATTTAACAAAACCTCATAATAATACAAAGATAATAAAATACAATTTGAAACAAAAATACAAATAAACAACAAAAAACCATCAAAAGTTCTCGGATAAAAATTTCAATCCAAGAAAAAAAAACAAGAATGAATGAAAATTATTGGAAGTATATAACCCAAGTGACAACTAAACTCCTCTCTCTCCAAGAGAGGGAGACTCCATCATCCATCGAGATCCATCACTAACCAAATCCTCTTCTTCCATCCTCAATCTTTCAACCTCAAATATATGACTTATATGTTTATACATTTATCCAACATCAACCTTGGTCCTCATTCCTTTGAATTGAGCACAAGATGGAGTGTAATTCTATTCCATGTGGATGTATTTTCCATCTTGAAGGTCTACCTTAACGCCAATACACAAATCCCCAACATCCCAATCTCCATCAACTCGCTCGAGGAGCACATCACTCTATTATAATTTAACACCTCAACCATTTAAGATACCTTCTAAGGGGGAAATCAAGGACAATGAGCACATAAGGAGAAGGAGAAGGAGGAGGATTTGAGAAACAAGAAAAATCACTCCTTGGTTTTCCCAAACAAAATCCACATTATGTAGATGTAGACACAAAATAACACACTTGGGTAGATTTCTAGGTCCTAAAAGCATACTAGCTTTTACATGATTCCTAAGCAATAAAACTAGTGGTTGAAAACTATGTTTGGCCTCTTTTCTTTTCTCTTTCTTTTTATTTGGTCTTGCACACCCTATGGACTAGTCGGAACTTTACTTATTTATATTTTATGGCTTTAGACACCAGCACCAAACTAGGACAATAGGCGCCCAAGTGCTCCTTCTACCCTCTGGGCCTTGACCCTTTCTATCTTACTCACTCCTTTTAGGTCTCCTTTATATTTTGGGCATTTTTTCACTTATGGGTCGGCCTTCCAGTTTTCAATTATGAAATTCAAATAAGGGAATCATATAAATACATATTTATGTTTTCAAAATGAGGACCAGACATTAAGCATTACTATTACCACCTAAGATTGCATTCAAAAGGAACCTAAAGAAATTCAAATCATCCATTAAAGGGAAAAGGCTACATACTTCTACATACATTGCATAGGAAAGGGGTAATTTCATTTTTTATTCCATCCACACATTCTACTACATTGCCACATTCTAGCTACATGACCCGTTATCATTTGTGCAACTTGCACAAGGGCATCCTAGGGCACAATTTCTAAACACTCATAAGGACTACACAAAGTCGAGATGTAGTGAAACGATTGGTCATAAGTTCACTCTTTGGATGACCGTTTGGGTTAGTCTAACTCCCCATTCTACGCATTTTACTTTTAGGTTCAATGTGGTTTGTGGGCTTGTGTAGGTGAATTTATATTTTGTAGGTTATAGGTACCTTTGGTGATCAAGGAGTGACTATCGGGCGATCAATAAAGAAACAACAAGTGAAGACCTACGTGACACATCAGAAATCAAGTCCTAATCATTAGGGCAATCATAAGCACTTAGATCCCATGTGCCCTTATCCAAATTTGGGTGCATGTATCGGGAATTATCCATGAGCTCTAGAATTTACGTAAAGTGATTGATAAAACCTATCGTATTTTGTCCAAGTGTCGCACCTACCTAGATCACTTCCCATTCATTCAAAAATCAGCTAACTCCTTTTACTTCTTCATCTTTCTTAGGGTTTCATATTTTAGATGCTTCATCACTTGTGTCTTTACTATACCTTAGCATTTGAATATCATACATTACGGTAGTTACTATGCAATAAGATTTAATTCCAATTTTATAAAATCATTAGAACATACATTTTCCTCCATTTTAACTAAGAAAATGACCAAGATGTAGAGGGAATACAAAAAGAGCATATAACTACGTGGTACCCAAGAAGGGTAAAGTGAACACATCAAAAATGGAGGTCATCATATATTTTAATGAATTGAACCCAAGATCTAGAAGAAGACAACACCTTAACTAAATGAAAGAGAGGATTGGAAAGATCAAGTAAAAGGCAATAAAACTCACAAATCTATTCTCAAGGAGTTTTCATAAATTTTGACAAAGGCTCTCATCTTGTATGCCAACAATTTTATGTCATTGATTAACTAAAAATGAACTATGTAGAAAGGGGATAGTTAATATAAGCTATGAATAGTTGTGATAAAGTAAATAAATGTAGTAAATAAGTATGCAAGTAAGCTAAAAAACTATGCAAAAGTAAATGCTAATCCTAATGTGCAAAAAGGAAAAGGAAAGAACCCAACTGATTCGATGAAGTAACGAGACTATGTCGCAGTGTGATTGGAAAATCAAGAAGCATGAACAACTATGCAGAAGTCCCGAAAAGGGTGGACTGGAGGATCTAGTTGCATTGGAGCACCTAGAGAGGAACTGGGGTGCATGTGGGCTCTCTGGTTGTTAGGAAAATAATATTAGTGTTCACATTATTAATATTGTAATGTGAATATTTATTCACAACTAGTAATTGCTATAGTAATTATTTAATGTAATAGTAAGTTAGTGTGTTAGTTGATATATTGTTATAACAATATATCATATATCGGTTTGTTATTATTCTATATTATTCCTATTTTATATGATGTTGTACTACATTCTTGGCTATATAATAGCCCTCCTTTGTAATTACAAGATAATATGAATGAATATTATTTGTGTGATTTGCACGTGCTCTTTCATTTGGTACCAGATTGATGGAATCCATGAGAATTGGTAGGGTCAATTATTCAAGTCTCTTGCCCCGACATATGAGAATATTTGGAGTTATGTTCACATTAGTTATGTGAAACAAATCTTTGGAGTCATTCCTGTGATTATTCATGTGCTTATCTCTCTTAGTTATCACGTGCATCTGCTATTTTCATCAGACGTGAAGATCTCTTAAGAGGGAAATGCATTGAATCTATGTGCAAATAAATCTGTACAGTTCTGAATCCAAGCAATCAGAGGAGAAAAATAGTGATGGTGATCTATGCATCTGCCATGGTTTGATTTCAAACATTGGACTCTTACATTTTTCTGGATCAACCTCTTTACAAGGATTTGATTTGAAAATTTTGTGCATATTTCAAGTTTTAGATTCTTATTAATTCACTCAACTATCATATCAATATCAACGAGTTACATCGAAGACTTGGTTCAAGGTGTTTTGGCACCGAGTTTCCTTAGCATTCACATTCAACATGTATCATTGATATCTACTCAAGTTAAATTACTTTCACAACACATCGACAGTGCCCCCATGGCCTGATCCGCTCCCAATGCTTCCACAACCTGATAGTACATTCCCAAATCTATGTTCAATACTGACGCTCATTCCAATCACTTGCATGTTGGTTGAATCATAGGTGGCATTGTTATCTTCATCAGATTCATCGTTGGCAGATTCTACATCTACAACATCAATCTAGGAGTCATATTTCACCACCAGGAACCTTTCACATTGATGTTCACAGAATCACACGCACTCTTCCACCGTCGACTCAACATTGAATAGACAGTTGTCAACTCCATGAAGACATACCCATTTAATTAGTCAAAGTCATATTGAATATGTTTTGCAAAGTTATAATCATTTGTGTTAAAATTTAGTTGTCAACTTTTTCTTTCTTATATAGTCAATAGGTATTATTATTTGCGAGTTGTGTGATAACATTGTAAAGTCTGCTTACCTTTCATTGTCATTTTGTGGTGATAAGTCAAATTTTACTTGTTTAGTTAGAGATATTTCTCTTCACACTATAAGAGTAATACGTGTTTATTTTTGTTTAGTGTCCGTTTAGGGCTTATATCAAATTCTATTTTACATTGTATTTGTAAATAAGCCTTTTTTTTTTTTACTTTTGTGTCAAGTGTTGTTATAAAGCAATCTTTGTAAAAGAGTCATCGCATCAAAAATAAAGTCCTTTAATAATATATGACTATAGTCAATAGTCATTATTAGTATAACGTTGTCAAAAGATTCGAGTTGTCGTATGTCTATTTGAAAGTTTCATAAGGAGATTCTTTGTTAAATTCAATGTTTTGGTCATTTTGTAGTTGTCAAAAATTTTAAAAAAATTTATCTTACGAATACATTTTCGATTGAACCCGGCATTTGATTTAGGCATATAATTGAGCCTCGATTCAAATTCGACTAATATAACAACAATTGATTGGAGGATGACAAAGGCATCGGAGGTTGGAGGTCATTGGCGACCTCTCGTCGGTTGCCAACAACGCGGGAACCGCATAGATGGTTTGGTGGCATTTTTTTCAATTGTGTGTGTTTTAGTATGCTTTTATTTTAGTGTTCTATTTGTAGTGTGATGGTTTTCTAAATAAACCCCTTTCAAGAATTTTGGGGAAGATTCATGTTTTCAAAAGACTCACTTTTGGGGAGCTAGAGAAGATTTTGAGGTAGACTCAAGGGATGGTTATCCAACTAGTGTGAAGCTTGTGGATCTTTTGGATATTCAAAATTCGGGTGCCCATGGAGGAAGGGAAAGTCCCACAGGAACCCAAAGAGGAAGGGAGAATTCTTGCATAATTAGATTGACACTATGCCTTTACGAGGGTAAAGAGATAATCTATGGATTTTGTACCTAGTCTAAGCAATGCTTTCAGGAGGTGGTTCAACTTCTTCAAAATATGTTCTTCACCTATGTTCACATTAAGGGGGTGAATGTTAGAGATTAATAATGTTCACACTAAGGGGGTGAATGTTAGGAAAATAATAGTAGTGTTCACATTATTAATATTGTAATGTGAATATTTATTCATGATTAGTAATTTATATGGTAATTAGTTAATGTAATAGTAAGTTAGTACGTTAGTCGATATATTGTTATAACAAATGTATAACAATATATCAATACGGGTTTGTTATTATTCTATATTATTCCTATTTTATAGGATGTTGTATACATTCTTGGCTATATAATAGCCCTCCTTTATAATTACAAGATAATATGATGAATATTGTTTGTGTGATCTGCACGTGCTCTTTCACCGTTTGCAAAGGGCACCTAGTATGTGCTGAAAATCCTAGAAATTGGTCTTCACCGGTTCATCGAGATGATCTAAAACCATTGTTATTTATTCCATAAACTTTCATTGTCCCGTGCATGAGATATCACCAATAATCAAGATGAAAAAAGACCTATAAGACCCCAAAACAAGTATCAAACCCTAAAAATAATAATGCATATGAAGGGTTCGAAATGACCTTAGCTACTACCACAATGCTAGACTTACTAACTAAGAATTGCACTATATCTCATAACCGATGTAGTTCTATATGTAAATTTTTTTAACATCCCCTAGGTTGCTCTTTTCTGGTCACACTTTGTGAAATAGCGAGCAATATCTATGTGTAGAAAATGTAATAGAATGTGTTCATAGAATAGAATAGAATCACCCCCCTATGAAGTGTTATGTAGATTTCCTAGCCTTGTGCCTTGATGATGGAGCTATGTGGATGCAAGTGATCTCTAATGCAATAGATGGATGCAACTCTAGATGGAGGATAATAGTAAGTGATGCTAGGTCCCTCATTATAATCTCATAACTTTATATTTATAGGATTCTCTTTATCTAATTTCATAATTAACTCTGAAAAGGATTACCACAAGAAAGATAAAGATGTAAAATGGATAGAAAGAGCCCAAAAAGTGGGAGAAAGTGCAAAAGGGGGAGTGACCCAGTAGGACCAGTAGCACCACAGGCGCCCAGTACTAATCTGGGTGCCCCAATCAAGGATAAAAAACGCCATGGATGGTAGAAATTGAGTAGGCATATGGGTGCAAGAGGTCGGTAATGATAAAATAAAATAAAACAAGATGGCCAAAAGATGGGGGTTAATTAGTACTTTCTTCACTCAAGAACCTTATAAATAGTAGTATGAGACCGAGATAAATAATGTCTAAAGTACATGATTTTGTGACTACATTTTCCCCACTTTATGTTGGTGAGTGGAAAGCGGAAAGCATACCGATGTTTATGAAGAGTGTAGTAGAAACACACCAAAGGACTAGAAAAAGCATGGAATGAAAAAATATGGAGGAGCAGTGGAAACTAAAGATGAAAAATGTGCAAAAAAAAGTGATGAGAGTGAACCTAGGGCGGAATGCATGTGTAGTTGTTGCGGTGTGTAATGTACTTGCATGGTTAGTAAAGTGTGTGTTATCGTGAAATTTTTTTGTTGATGATGTTGTTGTTTGCCCCCATTTGACTACTTGTTTCTCATATGACTGTACCTACAAGGAGAAAATGATCAAGTAGTCAAATATGTATGTATATATGTGTAAAAATGCAATGTAAAAGGCATGTATATAAAAGCATGTAAATGTAAAATACGCAAATGTAAATGAAAATGTAAATGGAACATGTGCACCTGATCCATGTTGAGAAGAAAGTGTAGAAGGATATCCTGTATTGAAAGTTTTTGGGTGATCTCATGCCATCCCGGGTGAAGAAATGTATGGAGAAAGTTTCATTATTCTCCTTCTTGTAATTGCTTCCTTGAATGTGTGTGAAGAGATCTATGTATCATCTCATTTTTTGGGTGATCCAATGCCACTAGCTGAAGTAATGTAGAGAGGTACACCCACTATAACCTCTAATCCTGTAACTGCTTCCCAGAATGGTAAGGACACCATGTCTTGTAAAATCCATTGTGTATGGGGTTTATAGACTAGTCTGAACCCACTCATTGTATATAACTAAACCGAACCGGTGTAGAATATTTGTGTTAGTATGTAAAACCCCAAATGATGCCCCCTCTTTGGGGGCACATGTGACATCATTGATAGGAGAATACATCCCCAAAAGAGGACCAACCACATGTACTTTGTAACTTGCCCTACAGAGGAAGGGAATGCACTTGGTAGAAACCAAGGCACAAAAAACAAGAATGGATAGCCAAAACAAGTGTTAGTACGAAAACATATACATGTAAGAAGACAAACAAAGTATATAGTAAAAATAATGTAAAAACTACCAAACAACGTAATGTAAACATGCAAGAAGACAAGTAATCCACACAAAATGGGTCTGTAAACATGGGACATCACTCATGATGTCGCAAGACACACAAGGCCATCATGGCTGCAAACAAAAAAAAAGTGTGCACACCAAACATAGGGCAAGGCCCGCATACAAGAAACAAACAATGACAAAAAAGTACAAACAAGCAAAAGAAGTAGTCATGGAAACATGTAATCCTACAAAACAAGTGTTGCACATGGAACACCCGTTATCATGTTAGAGAAATAACCAATATGTCAAAGCATGAATAACCAAGTGATGTAAAGTGCTAAGTACAAAATGAAACAATAGCACCTGAAAGAGATGAATGTGGATGCCCCAGTGACCAGTGTAGGAAGGGTAGAAGGTGAGCATCCATGATGCATGTGAAGGATCTGTATATGTGATCACAACTAGAAAAGATGTGAACGCGCATGTGTGGATGATATAGATAATGACATATAAGAAATTAATCTAACATGTGTAGTAAAGTGATCATGTAAAACACTAGTAAACAAGAGTAAATGCCCCAAGACAATGCAATATGTTATGGATGGATGGAATGGAATGCAATATGGAATGATAGAAGTTGTGTGCCCCCCAAGTGAATGGAGATGTATACAATGAGGTTCATTTGTTTTCCCCCTCAACAGTCAATAATGAACCATAAATGAGAGTGTATCATCAAGAAATGGTCGAAGTGTGTTGTGTGTCTAACGCGTTGTGGTGAATGTGTAGGTGTAGTGATGAGATGTGACCTAGAAACTATGTGTGCATGAACCCTATAGCTGAAGCATATATCATGACCAGATGAACATATAAGTGATGATTTAGCCTAAGCATATATCACTATAAGATGAATGGATGAGTGATGATTTATCCCTAAGCGTATATCACTACAAGATGAAAAGAGGAAGTGGTGATGTAACCTAAGGTGTATACCACTACAAAATGATAGAATAGTGATGATTTAGCCTAAAGCGTATGTCACTAGCCTATAAATTTCGCATGATGAAAGGTCGAATAGTAAATGTGTGATGAGTGTAAGGTCCATTTGATTTGTAAACCCTTGGTAGTCGAGTATGGACCAAGGAACTAAAGTGCATCATAGGGTAGTGAGTGTGCGCGTAGAAGACAATGTAGCATATGTAATGATAAAAGATGACCATGTGATGAAGAGAATATGTAAAAACACGGTGTGTAAAATGTGACGGTAGGTATGTAGAATGTATAAAATATAATGTATAGTATATAAATGTAACATGTGTAGGTAGACTAATAATGTATTATGTAGGATGAAATGATGCTAGACTCGTATATGATGAAGACTAGTATAGTATGTAGAAAATGTGTGAGGTGAAGACACGAATGTATGATGTAAGATGTAAGATGTAGATAGTATGTATAAAATGCAATATAATATATGTAGATATCCTAATTTGTGTTATGCCATATGTAAAATGAGTAGGGTGTAATGTATATGCATGTATAATAATAGTATAATATGTGTATGATGAGGACTAGTATGATGTATGATCTATAAATGTACAAATGTAAAAAAGTTATAGACTATGTGTAGAATGTGTGGTATATGACATGCGATGTGTGATGAAATGCAATGTATAATGCCTATAGTGCAGTGTGTGGGGTTTAGTGTGGTAGTAATCCCTCAATAGTCAAGTGTGAACCAAAGCACAAGAGTGTGTCATCGGGTAATGACGATGCTAAAATGTATGATGAAAAATTCCTATATGAAAATGCAAAGATGATAGATGTAGTTATGCTTTAACGGCGAGGTGGGGGAAGGTGGAGTGTCATGCCCCCAAGTATGTGTGAATAGTAAGAATGTGATGTAATACTTTGTAAGAATGATAGTAGGCACAAGAATGAGGGATAGTTCATGATGCTGAATAATGTGATGAGGGGGTGTATTAGGTGTTATTCCCCTAAGTATATAGAAATGAGTAAACTAACCAATGATAGTGAAGGACGAAGGTCCTCCACCCGATGTCTATGAGGATGAAAGCGTAGTACCATGGTCTAATAGTGGTGGTATGGTAGAAAACGTTATGTTGGTGAATGAATTCTATATGCGTGTGAGGGATGAATATAGGATGGAGGTCGTGGCATAGTAAAATGTGTCGGTGATGGAGATCTATGTGATGTTGTGTGCGAAGGTGATGAATATTTATGCAGAATAAAATGAGGTGGCGATTGACGTTGAGATGTAGTGACTATCCTAGGAATAGGCCTTACCAATGTGTATGGCTAGTAGAATGATGCGGTCATGTAGGCGGTACTTGAGTAGGTGAGCTAGGATTAGATTGTGCTTTGAGAAACATAGAATGAGACATGTTAGAAGAAGAAGATGACACACAAATAATTGCATACAAGGAGATGACGAAAAATGGAGGAGATGGAGGGACATCGTCAATAGAAATGACTTGTGTATTGTAAATGAATTTGAGTCACAAATTATTCATATAAATGATAGATTAAGAGTGACGAATCCAATTGAGACCAAGAAATATGTCACGAGATGTCAATCTTGTTGCCCAACTAGGAAAGGCGTGAGCATAATAAGAGGACCAACCATAACATGCAACTTAACAACACCAAAGGGTTTGTTGAAATGGTACTCAATTTGACGAAGGATGATAACCAATAGCCTTAAGAAGAAAAATAGAGCATGCACTAACAGGCCATGATGGGTCATTCTTAATGGAGGTTGAGCCAATATATGCATGGATGTGTAAATTATTAGATGTAAACTTGGCGTGATAATCATCATTGGAAAAATAAATGATTGGTGGTGAAGCTTCAATGTTAGCAACTAAGAAATCCAGAGCTCTTGATCTTGGAGGTGATATCTTTGCGTGATAACATGATTTAGAAGAATATTCTATTGTTTTTGTCACATTGTTGAGAGTCATTGTTAAAGAGCTTGATTTTATCCTTGTCGTTGGTTGGGGCAAGAGCTAGTAGACTCTAGGAACTTGAGTTTATTGTTATCAATTAGATCTTGGATGATTGTTCAAAGTTTATCGATGATAATCACAATGGAATTTTTCATTGTATTTCCTACCTTTTGGTCGTATGACAGGTCTAATTCAAGTGGTGGGGGAAGGGTAATAAGATTTCTCTCAAGAAGTTATTTCAATATAAGATGCGGAGCCATGGGAAAGTTGTTAAATGTGTAATGATTTGGGTTGTTTGATGAACCTCCTAGTATGAATGACGTTGTTGACAGTGACTTTAGCGTTGGTTGGTTTAGTTGTGGAAGGTTTAAATGGTATCTTGTTAGGTAAATGAGTGGAAGATGAAGTCTATTCTTGATACTTAATATTTCCTATGGATAGGAGTTTAGTCTCATGAATCTTGAGAGTATGAAAAAGTTGATCAAATGAAGGAGAAGTCTCAAAGAGAACACTCTCTGTAGAGGTGGTAATAGAATTTGAATAAATAATTCTTGAAGCTTAGAGTCGGCAAACACATTGGTCATCTTAGCTAGATTGTTCTTATACCTTAAAACATAATTGGCTAGGTGTTCATTTAAGCCTTGTTTAAGTTATGCTACTAGGCATAAGAAATATTAGAGCTGATATTGATGGATAAATGAGTAAGAAATGCATCAGCTAGATGTGTGAAAGAGGTTATTGAGTGAACAAGTAAGTCATAGAACCAACGCATCACATAATCATGAAGACTATGAGGAAATATCTTAGCTAAAATTGTATGATCATCAATGAAGTCAAGACAAGCAACATGAAATGCTCTAAGGTGTTATTGTGGGTCACCATGCCCATTGAAAATGGGAAGCTTAGGGGTAAAAAACTAGGAGGAAGCGGGTAAGTAGAAATGGTAGGTGAAAATGGAGTATGCAATAACAAGGTAGAATCTAAAGATGGAGATGCATGCGAAGTGGCATGTTGTAACTTATGAATTTGAGCTTGAAGATCATGATAAAGAGAAGTTAAGTCTTGATTTCCAACAAATGAGACTTTCCGTACATGAGAAACTAAGGGTAGCATAAAATGATTGGTAGGAGTAGGAACATAAATGAGAATAGTAGAAATGGGAGGAAGAGTAGAAGTAGGCGGTGGAGTGGTAATGGTAGGAAGTGGGTATGACGATAGAAGCAATGAGTTCGCATAAGTTAGTAGCTTCCTCGCGAGAAACATAAAAGTAAATCTAGATATTGGGGATGCTCAACAAGGTGATCATTGATGGCCTTAATTTGAGCTTCAATAAATTATTCATGATAGTGAGCCATGGAAAAGGAAAATAAAATCTAGATTAGTAAGGTAATAAGGAAAACCTATAAGTTTGGATAATTGAGTCGGAGTTCACCAAAATGATTAACTAAAAATGAGCTAACTATGTAGTAAAGGGCTAGTTAATCTAAGCTATAAATATTTGTAATAAAGTAAATAAATGCAATAAATAAATATGCAAGTAAGTTAAAAAAACTATGTAAAAGGAAATGTTAGTCCTAATGTGCAAGAAGGAAAAGGAAATAAATTAACTGATTCGATGAAGTAACATGAGACTATGCCACAAGTGTGATTTTGGAAAATCGGGAAGCAAGAACGAGTATGTGGAAGTCCCAAAAAAGGTGGACCTAGAGGATCTAGCTAGACTGGAGTGCCGGAGAGGGCTAGGATGCCTACGGTGCTCTATTCTACAATCTTGGAGCCATAGTTTGTAAAAATCAATCAAACGGTCTTCAATAGTTCGGCGTATGATCTAAAACCCTTGTTGTTTGTCATATCAACTTCATTGTCCCATGCCGGATGTCTTTGTATGCACCCAAAATTGCATGTGTTACATTGTCAGAAAATGGTTACAAAAGTCCCCAATGATGATTCAAGTCCTTTCAAGAAGGTGTTCGAGCTCTAAAACCCATTCGTGAGTGTATATTTGTAGCCTAGACATCCTTACTTAGCCTTCCCACACTTTTTCCATCTTTCTGCTTCTTTCTGCGCATGTTTTGGCCTTTAGTGCTAGGACCACCACCCGAGAAGATCGGTGGTCCTACAACCACCGCTTTACATGCAAGGTGGCGATCTGGACCGATTTTCTAGATTCCATCATGTGTGTTTTTAACATGCGATGATTCACTTAACTTCACTTTTAGCATGCATCCGTGGGCCAAATTGTCTAAAAATAGTTTTGATTGCTTGGTTCTCCTTCCCTCTTCTATTTTTTCATGTGCTTTAGTTAGTTGGAACTACCTCTTCTTGCCTTATGCATGAAGGAAAATCCCAGCCTAATTCTTATATATTCCATGCTTGTATTCAAGAAAAAGGGCATGAGAATTTTTTGTATCTTGCATTGTATTGCTGCCATAATCTTTCAGGAATTGCATAGCCAAGCTCAGATCTCTTGTGTTATCTCTCTTCTACTTGCATTGCATCCATACTACCTTCAAGTTGCCATTGCTCAAGCACCATCCTCCTACCACTTTGTTCTTGCATTCCCAATCCCTTGGACTCATATGAACACTTAGAGAAAGAAAGGAACAAATTGAGGGGACAGATACAGATACAACCATATTTTCCAAAGCTCTTGCTTATCCAAGTTGGAATTGTGTGTTTGTTTTCTTTATTTGTTAAATTGTCAATTTCAAATCACTAGTTTCAATTGCATATCAAATAGAGTAGTAAAATTGTTCATTTCAATAGGTTAGGCAATTACAAGTAGATCAAATCATTAGAAAGTTTGCTCTTTAACATTACAAGGAAGTTGTGGGGAATAATAGCTCTTTCAGGGTCATGATTTGTTCTTCACCTTTGAGGTAGGGTTTGAAGGGTTTTGATTAGATTAGGTTATTTGTTTTAGATTAGATTCACATATTCACACAAGTAACCAACTACATCTCAGTATGATTACTTGTCTTTAGTTTATTTATTAGATTAGAATGCATTGCTTAAAAATTAGAAAAGATCAAAAACATTTACTTTGATAGATTAGTTTGTTTTATTGTTTTGCTCTGATATATTGTGAAAATGCCAAAAACATAGATTAGATTTCATTTGATAGTTAGTTTGTTTATCAAAATCATTTCATTTCATTTTGTATGACCATCAACGGTCCACAACAAGAAAAGACGTATAGTTGTGATCCCTTGGTCCCATAACCCAACGGGTGGAATTGATAATTGACATTGATACAAGTTTACATTTGACAATCTTACGCACATATGTAAATTTTCTTTGAGAAAATAGAACAACTAAATACGCTAAACATCGTTGCTAATCAAGCCTATGATTATTGGACTGATCCAGCAACAAGGCTTGGACATGCGCATGACCATACAAGGGCCATAACCTCCATGAGTCTTTGGTTGTGATCCTCAGGTCCCATAACCCAAGGATCCTACTTTGAGTTAGACATTGACACTAGTTTGCATACATTAGTATTCAGATCTTCACCACTTCCACCAGACATTATTGCACAACTTTCCTTACTAAACATAAAATCGATCAAGCTTTAAGACTTTATATACTACACCAGGAAAATCACCCATAGTCCCTATGGCTCCACTACGTCTCTCGTTCTCACTTCCATGACCTTTTCGTAAATACATACGAGGTGCCTACGGAAGTCATTTTCCGCGTGTTTAAAAACCAATAAACCCGAATCTCGGAGGATCTCGATATCGATTGGAGTCTCCGAGTAGTTATTATATCAAACCGAGCCATTACACCACTTCAGGTTAGGAGAGAATTCTTCGCCTTAGACTCGCAGATCCTCGATATTACATGTTGAAGACATAATATTTCCCAACTAGCTTGATCACCATCACCACAATCACATTCACTTCCATTCTACACCGGTTGTCTCACAGATGACCTCGAGAGGTCGGGTGCAAAGAAGGTCACGTGTTGATTTTCTATCCTATAGTTTCCAATAATCTAAGATGAAAGAAAGACCTGCAAGACCCCAAAATAAGCATCAAACCCTAAAAAATAATAATGCATATGAAGGGGTTGGACTGACCTCAATTGCCACAATGGTGGACTTACTAAGTGATTGTTATACTACATCTCAAAACCGATGTAGTTCTATGTGTAAGTGTGTGTGAACATGCCCTAGGTTGCTCTTGTGTTAGTCGCACTTTGTGAAATAGCGAGCAATAACTATGTGTAGAAAATGTAATAGAATGTGTGCATGGAAATATAGTAGAATACCCTCCCCCGTGAAGTGTGATGTAGATGTCCTAGCATTGTACCTTGATGATGGAGCTATGTGGATGCAAGTGATCTCCAATGCAATAGATGGATGCTTGACTCTAGATGGAGGATAGTATTAAATTATTCTAGGTCCCTCATTATGGTCTCATAACTTTATATTTATAGGGTTCTCTTAATATAATTTTGTAATTAACCCAAAAGGCCAACCACAAGAAAGATAAAGATGTAAAATGGCTATAAAGAGCCCAAAAAGTGGTGAGAAAGTGCAAAAGGGACTAGGGCGCCCTGGTGGGACCAGGGCACCCACGGGCACCCCAGTACTAATTTGGGTGCCCCAGTCAAGGCTAAAATAATGCGAGGATGATAGAAGTTGATTGGGCATATGGGTGTAAGAGGTCAATAATGACGAAATAAAATAAAACAAGATGGCCAAAAGACAGGGGTTAATTAGTACTTTCTTCACTCAAGAACCTTTTAAATAGTAGTATGAGACCGGAATAAATAATGTCTAAAGTGCATGATTTTGTGACTATACTCATCTAATCTACAAATAATTATTAGAAGATCATACATCTCAAGCAAGAGGAGAGTAATCATAATATTCTTCTTAGTTATATCAAAAAATGGTCCCAAGAGACACAATATTTTTTTGAAAAATTAGGTTGAAATGACTAGACAAAATCATTGAGAGTAGTGAGAAGGAAACCAAATTAGAAGAAGCCATTTAATCAAAGAAAAGGAAAGAGAAACATTTTTCCCTAGATAGAAGAGGCCCATTTGGAGAGCTCAATTGGAGTTGATATAGGATGCATACATTTTCCGAACAAATATTTACTACCAATGTATTTTTCCATTCAAGAAGAGAACTACAATATCACCCACCAAGAGGATGAGTGGAAAAATTGATTTATCAAGTTGGAATACAATGTGAAATCCTATAGGGGAAAAGTGGATTGTAGAAATATGGGAACCCCAACCAAAGTAGGGTTTTAGTCAAGGGGGAGGTAACAAGCATTTTCAAAATCTCTACAATTTCGAATGGGTTATAAAATTTTCCACATGTTGTATACACCAATCACATCTCAAGAAATTTTTACTTGAGACACCAACAATGGTAGAGTTTGTAGTATTAGAGGGAGGAGATGGAGAACAAATAGATGTCGGATCCTCAAGATGAAATATCTTTGTATAAGAGAGGAAATATGCGCCATGTAACTATATATAAAGTTTACTTGTCGTACAACTTTAATCTAATTTAGCAACTTTACGTTGGATCCTAAATATGAAAAAAAGACAACCCTTAAAAATAAAATAAATATGGAGTAAAATATGGTGTTGTATATTTGAAATATGATAAATTTTATAATTACATGAATGTTCATCATTTAAAACATGTCCTCAATCTTTACTTATATTTACATGGTATTATGGAGAAATTTATTGAACAATTTGTAGAATTGCTACAATATTTAAGTGTTTTTATAGAGTATTTTTTCAAATAGTTGGAAAACAATATATGTAGCAATTGTATGTAGAATTGGTAAATGTTACGATGTTGGTGATAATCTTGCATGAATATATTATGTTGTTGATAATTGTGTAAACACATCTGAAAAATAAACATAAACACTATAAATATTACATAAAATTAAAAAAAAACTTTCATTGCTAAATGTAAAATCTTGGAATATTATGATTTAAGCATGTTAATGTGTCAATTAATAATAAAAATAACATAGATTTTTGAGATCCATTATTTTTATATTTTATAAATAAATTCATTCTTTAAATATTGTTAAGCTTTGTGAAAAAAATGGATTCACATAATCATGAGGATTCCATCATATTTTTGAAGCGATAGAGGTATTAATAAAAATCTTATTTTTCTCATTTAGGTTTCCCTATTGCATCATTGATGGATTGAAATTCCTATACGTCTTTTTTTTCCTATTTTGTGAATGAATCTTTTTGGTCAAATGGCCATTATATCGGGTGGTTTTAGAGTTTAATATTGCCTCCGAAAATGGGAGCCTTTTATTGCGAGAAAATATTTGAATAATTCTGGATCCTACTAAAAAGGATCCGGTAAGTAAAATATTTGTTCATACCTTGTATGTAAATGATACTAGTAAAAAAATCCACTACATAAATAAAAATCCTCCCTTCCATACATCACATGTACTCCATTTAATCTCATATTAATGTGGGTTGCTTACACCTGTAATTATACCCCCATACATGAATGCTTAATCTCATGCACTTTGAGGACTTCGATTTCTGTAACAATCATACCAACTAACAATATTTGACATTGCTATTTTCTTGACTCATCTGCTTTAACCTTATACCCTTAAAATAAGTATGTTCCTTTCAATATTTCGTTCTAGTACCAGTTAATTTCTTTCTCAAAAGTACAATTTTTCTCTAACTTCTTTGTCGATAATGTGCTTCGCACTTTTGGATATCTTCATCGTCCATATCTATAAGGATTGGGGTCCATTTATCAATTAATGCATCCATTTTGTCTTGCAAATATGGTGGGGTATGCTGGAAGATTTGACAGTGAAAGAAAAACTCACTTGATCAAGTGACAGTTTAGTACCAAAATCAAAAAATACCCCCATTGTTCCTTTGTCCTTAGCTCATTGTGAAATGGCTCAGAAACAATATACTCTAAGAGATCAGCCATAGCCTTTTCTCTCATAGAAATTGGACTCATTTGGAAGTAAATCTCCACAAAGGAGATTATATCATTTGATTCTTAATATTTTTGTCATGTATTAGTTTGAACCCATGTGGAATATTGTGTTTCCTCCAATTTAATTTCTCTTGCAGAGGTTTTTTTATGGAAATATGTCTTTGAATATGTCCGTAATATTAACCACCTCTTCATTGGATAGTTTCCAATGGAAAATTCCATCAATATAGACCTCTTCAAATAGTGTTGTGATAAATGTTGTCATGTCCGATAGACACAAGGAAACTAGTGGGAAATCTTTTTTCAAGTTTTGTACACCTCAAGTATTGTCAATGTGTTACGTAATCCATTTTGATATTTATGTGGTTCCTTTCTATATTTTCTTTTATCATATTAAAATGTCCCTTTGTGGGTGTAAATGTTTTTACAAATTTCAAAATATTTGAAGCTAAAATTTGCATCCTTTCACTAAATCCCATATTTTAAGTTCGAGCTTGCATTGATCTATTGAAGATCTTGGTATTCAACTTAACAACTTTTGCCTGATATAACATCCCCCTGAGAGCATCCAAGAGAAGCAACACATACATATTTGTTAGTCAATGGATTTTATTTTTGAATGTAAGATAAATTTGGAGTCATTTTGGATTTTGAATGCATGTCCCGCCGAGCATCTTTAGAGCTATCATTTTTGTTCTTTTTTGTGTGTTTTGTGTCAATTTGTCTTTTTAACATTTTTCTATATATTTGTATATTTGAGAATGTGTTCGGTGTGATTTTTTTTGTTTTTGTTGTGTTCAAGGTGCACAAGAACAACAAAGGTAAGTAAGGTGGACTGGTCACATAACAACTTCTACATTGACATGGTATGTTTCTAATATGAGGGTTGGATATATGGTGTTTATTATGAACTACGTGAAGCATTAAAGCCATTCAAACTAATTATATAATCTGATTTACCTTGTTTTTTACATTTTATGTGTTGATATGATAGAGAATTTAGATGGGAAACTCTCTAATTTTATGTTCTTTATCTTTTTGCATGAATTTCAAATACAACTCTTTATATTCAATAATGCCCAAAAGTATATTCCATTAAAATAAGATCTCTCTGAATAAGATCCCATGAGGTTCGTGCCTCAAAAAATCCTTACAAGTCATATTAACTCCATCTCGTAATGTTAACCTTAGAAGGAGGACATGGGTAAGTGTACCAAGTTGGGGGGCCAAAAAGTGGACAAAAATGAATGAAACATGATCGCGTTTTGCAATAACGTGATCACGTTTTGTAATAACACAATCATGTTTTGCAATAACGCGATCGTGTTATGTTTTCTTAGGCTGAGAATTTCTACGAACCTAAAATGTGTACGCATTTCTAGTGATATGAAACATGTACATGTTTTGAGCTATATGAAGTTTAGGAGGGCCAGAAGGAGCCATATTTACTAAAATAAATAATAAAACTATAAAGAAATAATAAAATAAATCTTATACTTTAAATTTATTTTAGTAAATATAAGAATTTACTCATCGTCACTCGCATAGCTTTGATGCTTATAATCTAGAAGATAGTTTTTCAAAATTTAAACTGTCGTACTTACTCATTTTCAAAATTTCAGCAATGACCTAAAACTTTAGGCCATATATATTGTAGTCAATCTTTGTTTTGTGAAAGCATATAGTCATTTTGTAGATTTTTTTACTTTCTAGATTGGATTTTGGATCCTCTCAAAAAACAATTATTAATTTATTAGCTAATTAAGCCTATTTTCCCTTGTTTTGGTCAATATACCCTAGTATTGACTCAAACCCCTCTTCCAACCACTCAAAATCACCCCATTCACCTCTACAACATCTCAACAAGCTTCAAAATCTTATCCTAGCCCTAGTTGACCCTAAGCGGTTGATTAAGGCTTCACACCTCTTAATCACTTGGTAATTCACTAATTGTGATTAGCAAGGCCTAATCATGATTAGAAATTCTAATCTAATTTGGGGCTTTTAGTCCCACATGCACCAAAATACAAGTTTCTCCCAAAAGGAAAACTATAAAAAAGGGTGCACCTCATTCCTTTATATACTTTACACCATGCTTTGATTTGCATCTCATATAATAAATATGATATATAGCCAAGTTCAATCCTTGCTTAAAGCCTTCAATGGGGTTAGTAGATGGATATCCAAAATGACCAAGTAGTCATTGGGAGAGGCCATTTCACCTTGTTTGGAGTAGCAACCATAACCATTTGATTGCCCTCTTAGGTCTATTTAGGCCCATGTTAGGTAATTCAAGCATATTAGTAGGCATGTTTAGTTAGATTTTGTATTGTTTTCATACTAGTTAAGCATTCTTTTAAGCTTCTATCTTAATGTTACATTCCTAGACTTAGAACCTTGGCTAGATGGATGGAAATGGTGTTAGCTTTCCTTGTTTAGTCATGTAATTTTCTTTGTAAAGTTTAGGGTGTCATCATTTGGCATGCCGGTGGGACAATACCCCATTGCATTCACTTTTTAAAGCTTTTTAACTTAGTTTCAAAGTTTTTCATTTCAAGTTTTTAGATTAGTTTCAAGTTTCCTAGATTAATTTCAAGTTTTCTAGTTTAAATTTCAAGCTTTCTAGAGTACTTTCAAGCTTTTTAGATTAGTTTCTCAAGCTTTTTAGATTAATTTCAAAGTTTTAGAGTAATTTTCAAAGTTTTTATAGATTAATTTCCATTTTTAAAAGTTGTTTCAACTAGATTAGTGGTAGAAGTTGTGTTTTTTTTTTCCTTTTGTAGGATTCAAGGAGGTGAAGCCCTTCAAAATTTTAAAAATACCAAAATTTGACCTTTTTAGATAAATTTTCAAAGTTTTAGAATTTTTCAAAGTTTTAAATTAATTTCCATTTTAAAAAAGTTTTTCAACATTAGATTAGTGGTAGAAGTTTTTGTTTTCATTTTTTTCAGGATTCAAGGAGTGCACACATTAGACCTTTTTCAAAATTAAAATTTTTACCAAAGATTTGACCTTTTTGAAGAAATTCTTGTCAAAAACAAATTTTGCACCCACTTCTCTTGAAGCACACAGTTAGCTCACCTTTTTCAACTAGCATCATTTTTACAAGGGAGCACACATTTTGATGGGATGCATGTGTTGAAAAGGCATGCAGCTTTCATGAAGAACACATGTTAGCTCATATTTTTCAACTGTGATATTTTGCAGGAAGAGTGCACATGCACTTTTGTAAGTGCACACACCCACTTTTAGAAGCACACACATTAGCTCATTTTTTCAACTATCAGTCATTTTTACAAGGGGGGCACACACGTGGTAGGGGGCGCATGCACAAATTGAAAGTGTGCACCCACTTCTTTGGAAGCACACACATTAGCTCATTTTTTTCAATTGTCATTCATTTTTACAAAATGCACACGTCGGTTTTGCAGGCATCAAAACAGGGCACACACACTTCTCTGAAGTGCACACATTAGCTCATTTTTCAAATCAGTCATTTTTTACAAAGAGAGAGCAGGCATTGACATAGGTGTGCATGCATTGAAACAGAGCACACACGTCGATAAAGGGTGCTGTGTGTGTGTCTATATAAATTTTTCCTACAAACTCAAAGTTTCCATTTTTGGTTTTTAGGATTTTTGTTACTTTTCAGAGGTTTTTAGATGCCATTTTTGTCAATTTCATAGATTTAGAGTAAGTTTTCTTATAAAATCACTTAGGGTTTGAAGGAATTAATCTTGTTTCCATGCTTTTGTATGAGTTTGGGTTAAGGTGTGTATGCTCTTCTCTTGCACTTTGTGTGATCTAGAGAATCAAAAGCACTCTTAAACCTTCTTTTGCTATCATTAGAGTAAGTAGGAAACTTTGTTAATCATCTTTTAGTTTAAATGCTTTTTTTTCACTTGCTAAATAACCAAGGCTAGAATTTGTGTATGCTCTTCCCTTGCACCTAGTGTGATCTTGGGAATCAAAAGCAATTTTAGTCTTTTCATTAAAATCACTTGGATGAATTGGGAATAAACCTTGTTTTTGCAAAATTTGATGGTAGTTAGTTGATTTACAAGCATTTTTCATGGTTATTTTCTTATGATATTGTGAATCTATTTTGAAACTACTAACCATTTTGTGAAGGACCTAATGCTAGTCAAAGAAAGGAGGACCTAAAATTTTTTTTTCTAACTACACGTGTGATTGTAGGTTGCCAAAAGGAGTACAAAAAAACCACATTAAGTCTAAAAGATAAAAAATACACCACAATCATCACATTGTATTTGTAGGTTTCGGTTAAGAGCTACGGCTCATCCGCTCAACTAGGACATAACCCCTTTGGCATAAGCCTTAAGCTACAACAATGGGGGTGGTCCTAGGAACCCTAAAGTAGTTCACAAGAGGGAACCTTGTGAATGAAATAAGAAAGTGCTCCACACTACCGACTTGTCTAGTACGCCTTGGTGAGATTAGCGTCAAAGATATATGTATCGCGACCCCAGTGAAAGTATAACTGAATGCACTTTGGTGCTCATTATATTGAAGGGGGTAAAGTAAATCGAGATACTCCCAAATTATTAGTGTGAAATTTTTTGGGTAAATCGAGCTCACTCTAGATATCTTGTGACACCTAGAGAGAGAACCACCTAGGAAGATTTCGGCTTGGAGCCATTGTTTTTGTCTTAGATAGTATACTTGAGAGCTCTCACAAAGTGACAACTTTGTTAGATTCAAACTCTTTTTTTCAAACAAGGAAAGAATCTCTTAAAGTTGAAACCACGTGACATTTCATCATGAAATCTACTTAGTGTCATTTTGTCCTAGTTTTTCACTTGTCTTAAGACAAGGCAAAACTCTGCCAAAATAACACCAAGTTTATTTCAACACCACTTGGTCTACACCCTTGTTTTTTTGTTGCCCATTTTTGGACAAAAGGAAACAACATATATGGATACCACTAGATATCATGTGTCCACCACTTTTTGTATTCTACTTGTGTGACTAGGTTGTAATGTCGGAGTGCAAGTGTTGAAAGTGTGCATGGTACGTACTCACGATCTAGTAGGCCCCCTTGTCTCAAAAACCCATATTTGAGACTTATTATCATCATAGTTAGGTGATTTCATCCTTGTCTTCTTTTGAGTTGTTACATTGCCCACATTGTAGCCATACAATTGAGATATTTACGTCTTGTTTCCATTGTGAAATTAGGCCTAAATCTCTATATTGTAGAGTTACATTGTTCGCATGCATAACAATTTCTTGTTATACTTAGACATAGTTTTTACATCCTAACTTTGTCTTGAGTTTTGTGAGTGTTGAGGATACATTGTTAGCATTGTGATAACATCATTTTGACACTAGAAATCTTGCTTTCCCAAAATCTTGGTTCACGTGTCCAAATAGTGTCATTATGTTGCTCACATTGTTATCATCCATTTTACGAGACTTGGACTTTGTTAGTGTTTAGAAACTGGTTTTTAGTATATCTTGTTAGAAGATCGCGTCAACATTCTCTTATCATTTAGGCCTTGTTTGTTGCAAACTTGACCTAATTGGTGATGTTGTGTTGTCACTATTTGGTTGCAAACCTATCTAGATGAAATCTTAGAGAATAAACTATTTGGTGTAAACCAAATTTTGAGAGCATTGTACATCATTGTATTATTCTAAGGAAAACTTGTGTCATATATTACCTTGCTAGGGTAGCTTGTTCATTATTCTTTAGTTCGTACGTTCATTTTGACCTATCACTTTTGTGGCTATTCTATAGTCACCTTGTTTTAACAACTTAGGGTCATTACGCTGCACAAATTTGACTAGGGTCCCTTGTTAATAAACCTTAGTGGAAATATTTCACGTTGTACCTATTCTAAGTAATGCCTACTATGAGAATGGGGTCACGAAAGTTAGAAGCCAATATATTTGGAGGTGACAACCCTCTTTTGGAGGATAATCTCATGGTTGACCATAGTGGTGGAGAGGAAGAGTCTCCTCGCATGGATGTAGAGATCATTTCCACCCATTTTGATGACTACATTTTTCATAACAAACATGAAGTTCTTATGTGGGTTGTGGAACTAGGAGCCAAATTACCTTCCACAGTAGACCCTTCTCTTATCCAACATGGTTTGGGGAGAAGAAGAAGTAGACCTCCCTCATCACACTCTTAATGAAATTTTAAATCCAGGTCATGCCTCTACTTCTGCATGGAAGAATAATGAGGAGATACCATTTGAAAATGATGGAGACTATCATTTTCCTCCTATTAAAATTCATTGTGAAGACCATGAAGAACATGTTCATCATGCACAACCTCCTCCTAATGAAGATCATCATGAAATACCTATTAAAGAGGTTACGTTAGAACAACAGGTCCAAGCCCTCACTCATCAATTGGAAAGTTTGGCTTCACATATACAAAAGGAACAACCAAAAGTTGTGAAACAAACTATACCAAAGGCAAAACCTAAAGCTTCATTTTATGAATTCCCAATAAACACTCCTCGATGGGAGGCACAAAGAGATCCTTATGAAGAGATTCTCACAAAAATGGGGTGGGCATACACCTAGGCTTAACCCTTTGTATAGACCTATGCCACCACCCACACAAGATCCACTTTTTAATCAAGAGTGGTCAACAATGAAGAACACCCTTCAAGCATTACAAGAGGGCCAAACCGGTAGTAATAATAACAAGAAGTATCGGTTTGATGAGTTATGTCCTTACCCATTTGACAAAGCCATGTTGCAAGTACCTTTCCCAAGACATTTTGATTTTCCAAAATTTGATAAATATAAGGGAAAAGGTGACCCTCGTGATCATATAAAGGACTTTTATATGGCATGTCAAGAGGTGGCATTCAATGACAATTATCTTATGCACTTGTTTCCATGAAGTTTAGGAGCAACAATGCTAGAATGGTTTGTGCATATCCCTAAGGGATCCATATCAACATGGCCAAAAACTAGCAGAGATTTTTGTATGACACTTCTCTTTCAATATAGAAAATGACGTTACCATGTTATATCTCTGCAATGCCAACAATGAAACAATGAAAACTTCACTGCATGTTTTTTTACAAAGATGGAGAGGGTTAGCTAGTCGCTTTCCTTGCTCCCTACCCAAAAAAAGTAGCTGATAGGCATATTTTTTCCCAACCTCCATCCAGACATTACATTCCACTTGCAAATGCATTGTGGTAACATGTTTGAAGAGGTAATAGAAAAAGGGAGTCAAATTGAAAAGGCATTGTTAGCTAGGGGGACTCTAAAACCTTTCTCCCGTGAACACAATGATTCTAAATCTAATGATAAAACAAAGTTTGTTCCTAATAGAAACAAAAATGTCATTAGTGATGGGATAGTAGACTCTAAATGGGTGCAAGCCATGCAAAACCACACACCTTTGAAACTTGCAAAGGGTAATCCACCTACCGAGTATAAACGCCACACTTTTACTCCTCTATCTGAATCCATATCATCTATACTAAAATAGTTAGAGGCCGTAAACATGGTAAAATACCTGAAACACAACCCTATCGGGGATGATACACCTAAACCATCATGGTTTAGGGAGAATGAATTTTGTGAGTTCCACCGTGTAAAAGGTCACAAAATGGACAAGTGTTTAAGATTAAAACACTATATTCAAGACCTAGTTGACAATGGTGATATTGAAGTAGATTTCATTGTAGCTACAAAATCTCCAAATGAAAACTTAGGGATCTTCAAAAAAGCCTTTTCCCAATCATGAAGAAAGAAAAAATCCAGATCGGGGACAATCATCTCATAATAAAATGCTAACTATATGTCAAACAAAGACCATTTTGATGCCTTGATAGGTTGTGTTGACCCACTCATTGAGAAAATCAATACAATTAGAATTAAGACAAGAGAGTGTGTTGTGGCAACATGGGCTCACCTTGTTATAAATTTTGAACCTACTCCCCCTCCTCCTCAAGAGAGTCACTATGATGTGTTAGATCAACTAGAAAAAACTACGGCTAAGATTTCCATCTTAGACCTTCTAAAGATCTCTAGCATCCATAAGGATATACTTTACAAAACCTTATAGGGATCAAGAGTATCCATTGATGTTGACCCAACACATTTGCAAGCCATGGTAGCACAACTTGTTCCTTTGGAACACATAACCTTCAACACTAAAAGCCTTAGTTGAAGATCCTTCACATAACCTACCATTGCATATTGAGGTTATCATCAAATGTAAGAAGGTTAAGAGAGTGCTTGTGGATGGTGGATCGGGTCTTAACATATGTACTCTCAAACTAGTCCACCAACTAGGTTGCACAGAAGTTGATCTGGAAACAAAGGTCATCACCATTAAGGCATATGACAATGAAGAATGACAATCAGCTGGAATGATCACTTTCTCATTAGAAGTGGGTCCCATAACACATGATACAAAGTTCCACATCTTGGACCTGGAACTCCCTTATAATATCTTTCTCGGTCACCCATGGATTCATGCCATGTAGGTCATGCCATCAATGTATCATCAGTGTTTAAAGTTTGCAATATGAGGGACAAACACTCACCATAGGGGGACCCTCAACCTTTTTCTCATTGTAGAGTGTTTTTAGGATTTTTCCCTACAATCTATGAGTGTCCATCTATGGAGATCATTATTCCTATCTAGTCAGAGGCCCTCGCTTCACGAGTGGATCCAGATATACCTGTCTATCAATGAAAATGGTGCTTCCACCTCAGAAACTCCTTTGTCTACATGGGAGATGAAGGTCAAACCAAGTGGTTGTGGAGAGTATGATCTACAACAAGCCCTAATGGTTCACAATGGTCGCTATCAGCCCAAGCAGTGCATGGTAGGCCATGTTTCAAAGTTTAGAGATCAAGAGAGGCTTTCCCTTTCAATAATTTTACTCTGGTGGCTTGCTAGAAGATGAAAGGTTTCTTATGGACATTGTATTCCATCTAGATGATGATGACATGGCTACATGCTATAAATCACCTAAGTATCCCATTCCTAATCGGATAATGCTTGCATGGGGTATAAAGGATGTGGCTGTGGCCACCAAGAACAAGGCCCATTAGAAGCTCTTGTAATACCTTGGTGTATAGTAGGTAAATCAGGTATAGGAATCCATTTATATGAGTCTCACTCTTTAGATGATGAGTATGCTTCTTCTGAGAGTGAGGATAGTTTTTCTGGAAATGAAAGTGAAATAGATTCCCGATGTAGTCTTTATGAAGACCTTTCCTCTATGAACCTATTCACCAATATGGCTATCCTTACTATAACCCTGTTATACCCACCATATCCCCTATAACTCAACCATTAACCCTCACCTACCCATCACTCATGAATTGGGATCAACAACAACACATACCTATTGACGTGTTTTAGAATGATGAGGCCATTGGTGAGTTCCTGGGAATCAGAGACAACATTCCAAGAAATGATCACAAGAAGGGGTTCTCCATTCATCTTAATGCATGTGCATACTTTGGAGAGGAAGTAGAGTTGTGTGGGAATTTAAGTAAAAAAGTGAGCAAGGGAAAAATTTCCAAAGAAAATCCTTGTGGAAATAAAAGGGGAAGTCCTATAGTGAAAACCTCTTTGAGGCACTTGTGGAAAATAGGAAGAACAACCTATGGAAAAGATAATGTACCCACTTCAAGATGAAGAAGAGCTCCTGAGCCACCTATGATAGAGGAGGATCTCAATCTCCCTCCGATCCTACATGCATGGGGGATGAATCAAAGTTATTAGTGGAAGATACAATAGATGTTAATATCGGCATGGAAGAACTACCACGAGATAGTTAAGTTGGGAGCTTCCCTCTCAGCCAAAGAACAAAAAACATTCACAAGACTCTTAAGAGAGTATGTAGACATCTTCACTTGGTCTTATGTTGACATGTTAGGACTTGATCCTACACTAGTGGTGCACAATCTTGTGGTACACCCAGATGCCAAGCCCATCAAACAAAAGCTCAAAAGATGCATCCTCGCGTCACCTTACTTGGTAAAGGAAGAGCTAGAAAGGTTACTAGAAGTAGGATTTATCAGGCCTATCGACTACTCAGAGTGGATCTCCAATGTGGTCCCGGTTCAAAAGAAGCCAGTTGGTATTAGAGTGTGTATGGATTTTAGGGATATAAACAAAGCTTGTCCTAAGGATGATTTTCCTCTTCCAAACATCGACATGATTGTTCGATTCTACAAGTAGGCTATGAGATGCTTTCACTCATGGATGGCTTCTAGGTTACAATCAGATAAAGATTGTGGAAGAAGATCAACACAAGATGATTTCACAACCCCATGGGGGACATTTTTTGTTACCAAGTCATGCCTTTTGGCCTTAAAAATGTAGGTGCTACATATCAAATGGTGATGATTGTAATCTTTCATGATATGATAAGTGACATCATGGAAGATTACGTAGATGATATATTGGCTAAATCTAGAACCCATGAGGAACACCCAAAATTTTATGGTGTATCTTTCAACGTCTAAGGGATTACAAAGTCCGACTTAACCCAAAGAAGTGTGTCTTTGGTGTGTTATCTGGGAAATTACTAGGATTCATTGTGTCATGGAGAGGAATAGAAGTGGACCCTACAAAGGTCATGACTATCACATAAATGCCTCCCCCTAAGAATATCAGAGATAGTTTGTGTAGCTTACAAGGGAAAATTTAGGCCATCAGAAGGTTTATTTCATAGCTAGTAGACAAGTGTCATACATTTACACATCTTCTTAAGAAGGATGTTAATTTCAACTGGGGACAGAACAACAACAAGTGTTTTCTTTGCTAAAAGAATACTTGGCCAACCCCCTATTCTCATGCCACCCATGGTAGGAGAACCCTTGTTACTTTATATCTCTACTACACATTTTGCAATTGGAGCATTGTTGGCCCAATATGACAAAGAACAGAGAGAAAAGGTTGTATACTATTTGAGTAGGACATTGGTAGCATATGAGCTAAATTATCCACAAATCGAGAAGGCTTTTCCTAGCCATGGTGTTTTCTTTCCAGAAGCTACGTCATTATATGCTTAACAATAAAATCAAGCTAATTTCAAAGGTTGACCCTTTGAAATATTTATTGTCCAAACCAGCACTAACTGGAAAGATGGCTAATTGGATCATCTTATTAAGTGAGTTTGACATTGAATACGTTCATCAAAAGTTAGTAAAAGGACATGTGTTAGCAGATCAACTGGAAGAAGCTCCACTACTACAGTATTGAACCCTTGAGTCTAGAACTACTAGATGCATCCATTATGTACCTCGAAGAATCTATAGTTTGGAAAATGTACTTTGATGGCTCTTTTACCTTTCATGGTTAGGTGTTGGAGTTGTGCTAATCACTCCCATGGGAGACTTGATTCCACAGGCATTTGAATTGGATTCCCTTGCACAAAAAAATATAGTGGAATATGAAGCTCTCATTGTAGGAATGAAGTTGGCCATCAAATGGGATATCAGAACAAGTAAAATGCATTGGTGATTCAATGCTTATTATCAAACAGGTCACAGATGAATATAAAGTTAAAGATGAAAAGTTACTTCCATATAAAAGAATGGTCGATTCCTTGAAATAATTTTTGAAGATAACATTTGAGAAAATACCAAGAGCTCATAACAGAGAGAAAGATGCCATGGCTATGGTAGGATCTATGTTGAGCATTTCTCCAGAGAGAAATGATATGCCATTCTTTTGTTGAAAATCTAAGAACAACAACGACATACATATGACATACCAGACTCTTGTTTAGTGTGTGAAGTTGTTGGTCCCTTTTCACCGTGGTATGCTGAAATATTTAATTATCTCCATGATGGAACCTTCCCTATAAACATTTCCCATGTTGAAAATTAGCAACCTCATCAATGTATAGCCCATTATACCCTACTTGGGGGCACCCTCTTCCATCGAGGCTATGATGGGAATCTATTGCGTTGTTTAAATTCTAAAAAATCTATCCAAGCAATCAAGGAGGTGCATGAGGGAATTTTGGAGCTCATACTAATGGGATTGTCCTTGAAAGAAGATACTCATAGTAGGTTACTATTGGCCTACCATGGAGCATGATTGTTGTCAACATGTAAAGAAGTGTGTGGATTGTCAAAAGTATGACAATTTGATACATGTGCGGCACAATCCTTGCAACCAATCACACACCTAGCCATTCTCAAAGTGGGGTCTCGATCTAATAGGGAAACTTAATCTTGTCTCCTTGGATGGCCACAAGTTCATTATAATGGCCACTGAGTACTTTACAAAATGGGTAGAGGTAGTTCCTCTTACTTATACAGAAGGTCCCCAAATTTCAAAGTTTATAATGAATCATATCATCTGCATAGATATGGTATCCCTTCTTCCATTATCATTGATAATGGTAAGTCATTCAAAAATAAAAATGTGAAAGCACTCTACAAATGCTTTCAAATTTCCCTTAAGTTTTCAACCCCTTATTACCCTCAAGGTAATGGGGGTAGGTCAAGCTTCCAACAAAACCTTAATTCACATTATGGAGAAAATGGTGAATACCACAGGCCATAATTGGCATCTGCAAATTCACCCTACCCTCTGGGCATTCAGAACTTCTATCCACACCCCTACAAGTGCAACTCCATATTCTTTAGTATTCCCAAGAAGTCATCTTTCCTTTAGAGATCGAGATCCCTTCTTTGTGTATCGAGCTAAGGGATTACTGAATGAAGAGGAGGACTATAGAGTAGCTGAATGGAAGAGTTGGAACTATTGGATGAGAAACACCTTCATGCCCTCAATCACCTAAAAGTGTATCATGATCGAGTATGGTGGAGCTACAACAAGAAGGTCATACCTTTCAGTTTGAGGTAGGGGACATGGTGTTGAAAGAGAATCAAAAGAACACCAATAAAGATCAAGAAAAGAAAGGGAAATTTGAGCCCAACTAGCTAGGACCATACATTGTGGTTGCCAAGTTTGGTTTAGGTGCATATAAGTTGGCCTATTTAGATGGCCAAGAGCTTGAGAACCCATGAATGCAATGCATCTTAAGTGCTTCTATGCTTAAGTATGGGGTCTCTACAGAATACCAAGAAAAGTAAAACAAAAAAGTATAAAAATAAAAAGATAAAGATAAATAAACAAGTACGTCCAATAGTGAAAACCATGCAATGGTGGCACTTTGGACAAGTCCTTTGGTGAAAAATTAGCTTCCGGCACCAAGGGAGGGTCCATTGTTCACAAGCAGTCTAGGTTTAAGGAGTACATGAAAACTTTTCCCTAAGTTAATCTTTTTACCTTATCTGAGCCCCTTGTGAGCCTATCCTTCTTTTCCCTGATCGACTAATCTAACCTTTTGAGTGTGGAGAAGTTAACATTGAATGAACCCATCACACTGGGGGAAGCTTCACAACATCACTTCTGGCATATACCATGTGGCATTCTGCCCTTGTACATCCCATCTAACGCTAGGGGCATCCACGTTTCTTTATTTCCTTGCATGTTTGCTTTGGAAAACTGTTGAGAAAACATAAAAAACATTCGTATAACTTTTGAAAATCCCAAAAACATATAGATATGTCCTTTGGAAAAATCAAAACATTCAAATAAATTTCTTAGAAAACTCCAAAACAATAGAAAATTGTCTTAGAAATAAAATCAAAAAACAAAAAAATGTCCCAAAACTGTCCCACAAAAACAAAGTAGTGGTTCACTTACTTTTAGTTGTTGGTTTGTATGGTTTTGGTTGCATTACTTTTTCATATTGTATGCTTTAAATTGGATTCACTTGCTTACTTAGATTGAATATCACTTTAGTTTATAGTGTATTGCATTGAGTCCATTTTGTATTACATACTTGTAAATAAATGTGTTGCTTTGATTAGATTTGTTTAAACTTGTGCTTGTTAATTTTTACTTGTACATTGTGTTATAATTTCATCATCATATCACACATATCCATCACATCTATACATCATATATCAAAAAAATATGCTAAGTCTACATCACGCATGTATACTAAAAGCTAATCATCAAATATCGTATCACCAATGGGGCAAGAGGGGTTGCGCATGATCACAAATCTATCCCCCACACCAATATCAAAAATATAAACATGTTGCTCAAAGGTATCTCATCAAACATACAAGTATGATATCAAGCTAAAGCTATCTCATAATCTAACAAGGTGATACAAAGCATATAATAGTAAAAATTGTTTAAAAGAAATAAAAATTAATTTTTTTTTGATAAAATCATTAAAAATCCAAAAAAAATTGTAAAAATTTAAAATTTTACAAAAATTGGTAAACAACATATACGCAACTAAAGCATGTGTCAATTACATCATCCTCGAATGTTGAAATATGTCTTACAAAAGCATCTTTCTATGGTTCTTTCTTGTTCTGGTCTCAAACGACTTGTGGATCATCATGATCTACCTCCATTAAAAAAAACTCAGCTGCATATACTACGTCGGTACTCCGTAGTGAAACAGTTGAGTTTAGAGAATTTGTGTCGTAGTGCATGAAGGTTTTTCCATAGGACTACTTGTGTCCTTCATTTTTCCCTCACATGTGTTATTGCTTGGGGCATCATTTTTAACCCTTTTCATTACAACACGAACATTTGGGAACTGCATACTTGATAACAAAAACATTGGTGCAACTATCTTATTTGTTTGTTTGAAACATGCGAATGATTTGTTAATTTTCATTTTTGTTAGGTTATTGGTTTACTTTTCATCATTGTATTGCATTCCATTTTTGTATGTTTTATGGAATAAATATCATATTTATTATTTTTATTGCATTCACATAATGTATGTTGCATGGATATTACATATCACCAAGCGGTAAAAATTGTTAATTAAATCATGATTTCAAAATTATCTTACACTTTTTTTATTTAAATAAAACATAAACAAAAATACAAAATATAAATCAATTGTTTAAAAGAAAAAAATAAATTCAAAGATATCTATCATCACAAAATTTCAAAAACATAAACATTTTCATTAATTATTACAAACAAAAATTTTTCTTCCAAATCATAGGGCAATAAAAGCTATCCAGTTTTCCCTATCTTATTCATTCTCAAAGCCTATAATCAAAATTACCCAAACTCAATTCTATCCATTTCAAATGATCATCGTTAAAATCATTATCACAAAATTGAGGGCCATCCTTAAGGCTCGCCTAATTTTTTCAAAAATTTTTATGGTAAAATGTATATATATATGTGAATGCTACTAGTCACCTCATTACGAAAAGATCATCCTAAATTCGCTTTTGAAATATGTCTTTGAAAACATTTTCTCGGTTTTTTCTTATTTGGTCTCAAATCCCATGATCATTATTGATCATTTACCTCCAAAAATTTCTTACCGCTATAGACTGTCAGTACTCCATGTGCAATAAAGGAGTTGACTGAGACTACGTATCTAAGGTCTATGCCATAGAACTACTTATGTAAGTGATAAAATTTTCCCTCGCATGTGTTATTTGGGGCATCATTTTTAACCCTTTTTCATTACAACAAAAACATTTGGGAGCTCAAACTTGATAACAAAAACATTGGATAGCGCCATCTTTAAATTTGTTGTTTAAAATGTTTGAGTACGTGTGATTACACTAGTTTCTATTAGGTGTTTGGTTTACTTTCTCATATTGCATTGCATTTTGTATGTTTCATGGAGCTAAATATCATTTTACTTTCTCGTATTGCATGCATAATGTATGTTGCATGGAGTTACGTATTTTAGTAATAAAAATTGTTAGTAATTTAGCTTTTCATGTTATCTTACACTTTTGTTTATTTTAAATAAAGGCCGATGATGTAGACCTAGGGGAAAAATGATATAAAAGTTACTTATTGAAAGGTTGGATGCAAAGATTGGGCTTGTCCTATATTTCTCCATTAATCATTTCTTCTCCATTATCATTTATTACCACTACTAATTTTTCTTCCAAATCACCGGGGAAATAAACAACCACGTTTATCCCTATCATTATTCATTCTCAATACCTAAGGGTTTTGCGCCATTCTGACTCATTTTCTTCTATCCATTTCAAATCATATTTTGATTTCGATTGACTTCTTCTATCACCCATCGACACTGAGGGGGCATCCTTCATCCCGCTAATTTTTCTTCAAAAATTTACATGTTTATGCTTGTCTACTATATTTGAAGTGAAGTCACTAACTTCACCTCAAACAAGGGCAAATGTAGACACCTAAATTCCACTTTTGCAATCTTATTGCCAAAATGCACACACAAATCACTCTTATTCTTGCCAATTCCATTATAATTAGTGATCTTTGCTAATTAACTAATGTTTCTTACCACTTTATCCAATTAATTAACAATGCTTTGTTGATTGTGTAACCCCTTTCACATTTAGGATGCCACTTTATGGTGAATCGTAAGTCAAAATCCTCTTTAAAACAAACAATTAGTGTTTATTAGCTAATTAAGCCTATTTTCCCTTGTTTTGGTCAATATACCCTAGTATTGACTCAAACCCCTCTTCCAACCACTCAAAATCACCCCATTCACCTCTACAACATCTCAACAAGCTTCAAAATCTTATCTAGCCTCCTAGTTGACCCTAAGCGGTTGATTAAGGCTTCACCTAATCTTAATCACTTGGTAATTCACTAATTGTGATTAGCAAGGCCTAATCATGATTAACAATTCTAATCTAATTTGGGGCTTTTAGTCCCACATGCACCAAAATACAAGTTTCTCCCAAAAGGAAAACTATAAAAAGGGTGCACCTCATTCCTTTATACTTTACACCATGCTTTGATTTGCATCTCATATAATAAATATGATATATAGCCAAGTTCAATCCTTTGCTTAAAGCCTTCAATGGGGTTAGTAGATGGATATCCAAAATGACCAAGTAGTCATTGGGAGAGGCCATTTCACCTTGTTTGGAGTAGCAACCATAACCATTTGATTGCCCTCTTAGGTCTATTTAGGCCCATGTTAGGTAATTCAAGCATATTAGTAGGCATGTTTAGTTATATTTTGTATTGTTTTCATACTAGTTAAGCATTCTTTTAAGATTCTATCTTAATGTTACATTAAGGGTGTCATCATAGGGTTTAGGGCTAGATTTGGCCCGTATTTAGGGTTTCATGGTTTAGGTTACAAGCAGGGTTGAAGGGTTTACATTTTAGGCTTAGGCTTAGGGTTTATTAGGTTGAACTCGGGGACTTTAACCTAGGTGGTTTCTCTAGGGCTTACCAAATGTAAGAACCTTTACACCAAGGTTTAACCTCTTTAGGATTTAGTGAAATCCGCAGGGTTAAGAGGATTTATAACAAGGGTTTAGGGATGTTGCTTAAGGTTTATGTTAAGGGTTGAAATGGACTTGTACCTTAAGGCTTTGTTCACTTTCATGAAAGTTTATATTTTAGGGTTTAGGGTTTAGAACACCTTCATTTCAACATACATACATGATGGCTTGGTTTGTCTTGTGGTATTCACTCAAGTAATGTTTTAGTCTTACCCATTCTAGCCAAATTGCTTCACATATAGCTTATTGCAACTAAAATGGGTTCATGGAAAGGAAGAAACAAAGTGGAATCATCACAATTGATGCCTTTGATATTGATAGATCCCATCAAGAATACAAAGGAGTGGATTTTCTATCATCAATGTTACCTACATGAGGAACATCAAAGAAAGTTCTTTTGTATTCCCAAAAACAAATATCTCAAAATTTTCTCCCATGACAAACTTTGGGTTGGGAACTTGGATAAATAGCCCACTCACTAATTTCCACTTTAAAATACATTAGCTTCTATATATAATATACTTAATAATAACAATAGTGCATAAGCCCAAGATACATAAAATGATACAATAAGATGTATAATAAATATAACAACAATTATTATCATGGCAATAAAAAAATATGGTTTATGAGACAAATATGGTTTTAAAACCATATAACAACATACAATAACCATATAATATTATTATTTAATTAATAAGATTAATTAAATAATTAATCATATAATGCATAATTAATTATCCTAACATTCCCCCCCTTAATTGTGCATTGTCTCAAGGGATGAGGAGAGGAACTCTCTGAACAACTCGAACTTGTCACGTGCAAGTGACTTTGTGAATATATTCTCTTGTTTTCAATTTGTTGGACAATATTGAAGTTGGATGTTGTGCTTCAACACATGTTCACGTATGAAATGAACTTGTACCTCAATGTGCTTTGTTCTCTCATGAAAAACTAGATTGTGAACAAGTTTGAGAACACCTTCATTGTCAACATACATGGTGGTTGGTTTGTCTGTGGTATTCCAAGTCCTTCTAGTATGCGACGTAGCCAAATCACTTCTTCACAGACAACTTCTCTGTAGAACGATACTCAACTTTCTATATGGAAGAGTGAGAAATGAAGTGTTGTTTCTTGCTTCCCCATGATATTGGTCCAGATCCCATAAAGAATACAAATCCAGAAGTGGATTTTCTATCATCAATGTTACCTGCATGATCTGAATCCGAATATCCAATCAAGAAGAAGTTGTCGTTCTTCTTGTATTCTAGACCAAGATCCATTGATCCTTTGAGATATCTCAAAATGTGCCTTGTTGCTTTCCAATGACAAACTTTGGGTTCCTGCATGAACCTGGATAAATAGCTCACTACAAAGCTGATATCTGGTCTAGTGTAGGTCAGGTAAATGAGACTCCCGATCAGCTACCGATAGAGAGTGGCACTTACCTCAGGAGATGGATCTGAATGAGATAATTGTAATATGTTCTCCATAGGTGTAGCAATTGGTGTGCAATCCATCATCCTAAATTTCTCGAGTGTAGTCTTGGTATATTTCATCTGAGAAACAAAAATGTGATTCTCTTTCTGCCATACTTCCAATCCAAGACAATAATGCATCAGCCTGAGATCGGTCATGTCGAACGATCGATTAAGATCTTTCTTCATTGCATCGATCATCCTCACTGAACTGCCAGTGATGACTAGATCATCGACATAGACAACAATGACAATCACAATCTCCCCCTTTCTTTTTGAGGTAAAGATTGGGATCGTATGGATTTCTAACAAATCCATGTTGTATGAGATGCTCATCAATCTTGATGTACCATGCCCGGGGTGCTGTTTGAGGCCATACAAGAGATTTCTGAGTCTGCATACCTTTTCTTCTTGACCAGGTACTACATATCCCTCAAGGTTGAGTCATGTAGACTTCTTCTTGTAAATCTCCATTTAGGAAGGCACTTTTTACGTCCATTTGGTGGACTTTCCATCCAAACTGAGTAGCTAGAGAAAAGATCATCCTGATCATTTTGATCTTAGCTGTGGGAGAAAATGTCTCCTCATAGTCAATACCTTCTTTTTTTGTGCATACCCCTTTGCTACAAGTCTCACTTTATACTTGTCCACTATCCCATCTACTTTGTACTTTGTTTTAAATATCCATCTGCATCAATGGGTTTCTTCCCTGGTGGAAGATCGACAAGTTGCCAAGTGTTATTCTTCATCACTGATTGATATTCAGAATCCATGGCATCTTTCCAAGCTTTTTGACTATAGGGCTTCTGGACTATTGAGGGCTCATCTGATTCAATAACTCTACTCATCAAAGAAAAGTTAACTTCTTCTCTTGCTTTACTGTGAGTCGTGGTCCAGGGGTGGATGTATCGGTGGAGCATCCATTCTTGCATCTCGTAATGTACTTGTACACCATTTAGGCATATGTTGAACTGTTCCCATGGGTCGTGGTTCTATCTGATCAACACCATCATCCCCATCATCACTTTCATCTTCTGAGGGAACATCAGCTTCAATTTTTACAATAGGTGAAAAATCTACATCTTGTGAGTTCGGAGGAGGAGTCTCTGCTTCCTTCTTCTCAAAAAACTCAACATCTCTGCTGGTGTAGACTTTTTGGTCTTAGGATCCATCAATCTATACCCAAGAGTCTCTTCACTATACCCAATGAAGATGAGTTTTGTGACTTCATGTCCAATTTATTTTATGTTTTGTTTGGGTATGTGCATGCTTGCTTTGCACCTAAATACTCTAAGGTGTGCAATAGATGGTTTCCATTTTGACCATGCTTCTTGTGGTGTTACTCGTCAAGAGCAACAGTGGGTGCTCTGTTCAACAAATACATTGTTGTCTTTGTTGCTTCTACCCAGAATGTCTTTGCAAGTCGGAATCATCGATCATGCATCGCACCATTTCCATGATAGTATGATTTCTTCTCTCAACAACACCATTTTGTTGTGGTGTGTGTGGAGGAGGCATTTGTCGATGAATCCCGTGAGTTTGTAGGTAGTCTCTTTGAACTCATCACTAGTGAATTCCCCCCCTCGATCTGAGGAGAGTTTGATGTGATGACCAGTTTCATTCTCAACTGCTACTTTGAACTTTTTGAAGGTTTCAAATGCTTCACTTTTCTTGCGAAGATAGAAAATCCACATTTTTCTTGAATAGTCATCAACACAAAGCATGAAGTATTGGAACCCAGAATGACTTGGTTGCATCGGACCACAAAGATCGGTATGAACAAGTCAAGTTTACCATGAGCTCAAAATGTACTCCTGGAATGAAGCTCTATGTTGTTTTCCTGCTTAGGCAAAGTGAGGACACTTTTTGTATCCTTCTGAAGAGATGGTAGCCCATGTACCATATTACGTCGGTGAAGTGTTAGATATTTGAAACTTACATGACCAAATCTCGATGCCACAACTGTGTTGAGGTGGAGTTCTTAGCCACAAGTGCTTGATCATCTCTGTGAACAAAATCAAGTTGGAACATGCGTCCCACATTGGAGGCTTTTGCAATTATTTTGAGCCTCTTGATTTGTCTCGAATCAAACATGTTTTCTTTTCGGATTGACTATCAAAGTCAATTTTTAGGTTGTGATCTAGGAGTTGACTGACTAAAAGAAGATTCTTAGTCAACCCAGGGACATATAGGACATCGATAGTCTGCATTTGTGTGAACCAAGGGGTAGAGAAATGTTCCCAATCCCTTAAACTGTATATGAAGAATCATCTCCCAACGAAACATGATTTTTGATGGTGTGTCCCTCATTGAAATAAACCTAGTCTCTGTGGCTGGTCATGTGTCGAGTGGCCCCGAATCAACATACCAAACATCACTAGATGACGTGGATGGTTCACTTGATCGAGAAGTGAACAAGAAGTCTTCATTGTCTGATTGTTCTTGTTGCTCAACAATATTACCTTGCTTGATGGGGTCTTCTTTTCCAGTTCCCCTTTTTCTACCCTTGATTGTAGTTAGAATGTCCCTTGTTAGATTGTTGTGGAGGTCCAGAGTTGCTTGATGAACCTTTCTTGTAAGTATTATACCAACAATCTTGTAGGTTATGTCCTCTTTTGCAGATTGGACATTGCTTCTTCTATTGTCTATCCCCTTGATATTGATTTTGATTTTGGGATTTTTGATAGGAATTAGGTTTTCCTTTACCTTTTCCTTTCCATTTTTGATGTGAAGAAAGTGCCTGCTCCTCTTCATCATCCTTATTGTGCATTGCTTCCTCTTGTTGTAGTAGGTTTACCAATTTGTCAAAACTAACTGTCATGTCATATCGACACAGTTTAGTGTTGTGACAAAAATGTGGTAAGAAGAGGGGAGTGCTCTCAAAACAATGGGAATGAGAGCATCATCTGTGACTGCTTCTCCTAGGGCTAGAAGTGAAGCCCTCAATTCTGTAACTCTTCTTAGGAAAGCTTCTATTTTTTCATTCTGCTTGAACTTTAATGTGTGTAACTGACTCTACAAATTTAGTATAACATTCTTGTTCTTGGCCTCATATACTGTGCTCAACTTATCCCATGCTTCTTTGGTTGTTTTGGCATCTCGAATGTGGGGTTACACATCATCGGACACTCCAAACAAGATGATGAGTTTGGCCTTCTGATCTGCTTTATCAAACTATCATTGTTGTGTTGTATCAGTAGTTGATCTAGTCAGAGTACCATTCACAACAGGCCAGATTTCTTCAAACTCAAGTTGTGTCTTGATTTTTGTCTTCCATGCAGCATAGTTGTTTCCTCTGAGTAGTTGTGAATCTAGAAGAAAAAAATTTGGGGGCATTGGTGCCCATTTTGCAGAGATCACTGATAGGGTTTGGCTCTTATCACTCTAGGTATAAGGTCTCCCAATCTATATACCGTCAATTCGATATACCAAACCTTTCTATATACGTGCCCTTCCGATATACCCGGTGGTACGTGGAAGAAGCTCACCCTTTCTATATACCCGGTGGTACGTGAAAGAGGCGTTAACGTACGTGAAAGAATTCAATACGTGGTACCAAGACAAGTATTGATGGGGTCTGTGTGATTATTGACACCGGCTCAAAGAAATATCCTCATATGCGTGCGTAACTTTGCTATATACTTGGATAATTTCTCAGTCGGATTTATGTCATGCAATCATTCACAGATGGATGGGATGGCTCATAGTGTGTGCATTGTGACCTTATTACTCCCCATCGATTTAAAGGGTCGATGCCAGATGACATTGTTGCAGCTATATTAGGTGTTAAGTGTAGTAGTAGTCATGATGGCTTTACCCATAAGCACTTCCCAGAGGCACCGTATATATAACGAATCTGCTGAATGAGATCTAGGATCTCGTGAGTGTTACAGAACCAATTTTTTGCTTTTTGTGATTACAATATTCTGCCAGTTTTTGAGTAGTTACAAAATTTTAGTTGACTATGGAAACCTACAAATTAGTACAATATAATGCAGTATACAAATTACATTCAAAAATCTAGAAAAATTGAATGGCAGGAAAAAAAAATTTTTTTTTGTTTTGCGGGCCCTGGTGGCCTCTGAGCCCAAAAATGACCCAAAATGCTAGAAATTGTTAAAAAAAGGCCCAAGATGAAGTTTTTGGATGGTCTTCCTTTTGAAAAAAATGCCCGAAATGAAAAAATAGGCCTAGTGGAGAAAAAAAATTTACCCTAATTTAGGGATTTTCTCACTAAAAATTTAGATGCCTATTTAGTTATGACTAAGCAGTTTAGTCAAGGTTTTTGCTAAAACCTCCTCCAAATTTGGTGATTTCTCTAAATTTTCCGCCAGATTTCAAAATTGAAAAATTTTCATATTGGGGTGGGATTTGAACCTCAAACCTCCCACTTCTAAGGCTTTCTCTATAACCACTCAGGCTCTATGAGCACTTGGCATAAGAAAAGGAGAAAATTGTATTTAAAAAAGATGGAATTTGAACTCACCTTTTTTTTAAAAAAAAATGTGACCTAGTTGGAGTTGATCTCCACGTGGCATGAGTTTGAAGGAAGTTTAGGGATTTTTTAGGTATGTGAAAACCGGATCTCTTCATTCCTTATCTTCTTTCTTTTTTCTTTTTTTTTATTTTTTTTTACTTCCTTTTTGTTTTCGCCTTTTTTTTTTTTTTTTTTTTTTTTTTTATTTTTTTTTTTTTTTTTTTTGTTTTCTTTGTGCTGGTGGTTAGAGAGCTTCATTGTTTGTTATAGGTCTGTAGGTCATGGTTGAGAAATCCTTTACCACCACTTATTATTATATTACCTTTGTTTGTGTTTGTGTTTTGCCTGAGGTGGAGAGAGAGAGAGAGGTCAATAGACCAATATACTTGTTTTGTGTTTTACGCATGGTTGCGGGAGGAATTGCGTTGAGGGACAACTTGACCTTTGAGTAGATTGCTAGTGTGATTGTGTTTGAGGTCCCATGTGGAGTCGTCCACAGTAAAAATGCCACAACAAATCAAAGCAATCAAAGTAGAATGGTTCGATTACAATGTGATAGGAGTAGCTGCGTGGGAAATGTTGCCTCGTCCACTTGGTGAATGGTAAAAAAATGGCACCTATGCTTCGGTTCACAAAAGAATATTTGATCTACAATACAAACTCACCTCCCACTCTGCTAGGATAAAGCCAAATCAACTTGCTTGGGAAAAACACAATGAAATGAAATTTGATAGAAAATTTGCTCTAAATACTTCTCTAATATTAGAGATAAAACCCCTAATGGGGAAAAAAAATTTTTTTTTATAGATATACCTATAGCAAATTTTTTCCACAGTGTTGGGTGCACCAGTGCAAAAAAAAAATTGCCTTCAAACACCTGGAGGAAAATTAGGAGGATGTGAGGAGGTAGGGATGGGGCTGGGAGGTTGCAGGAGCTGCACAAGCTCTAATGCTCTGCAAACACTTCTTCCAAAACTCCTCTATCTCATCTGCTCTCTCTTTCACTCCTTCACAGGTCTAGATTCTCGCTCTGGTACCAAATGTAAATAGGGACGGAAGCCTAAAAATTATATTAATCAGAATCAACCAAAAAATATATAATATATATATATATATATATATATATATATATATGTATATGTATATATATATATATATATATATATATATATATATATGTATGTATGTATGTATGTATGTATGTATGTATGTATGTATGTCTGGGATACAAACAAAAGAGAAGTTGCAACAATGCAACAACAAATTTAAAATACATTAGCTTCCAAATATTATCCGGGAAGCACATAAATTGTTATAATAATTATAACAATTATCCCTGTGAAACAAAAAGACAAATATGGTTTTAAAACCATATAACAACATACAATAACCATATAATATTATTATTTAATTAATAAGATTAATTAAATAATTAATCATATAATGCATAAACACTCTTTTGAATAATTATTTCAGTTGCAAGCTGTTGGGAATGAAGGTTTCATTCGAAGAACAAAGCTTGATATGTCCAGTGCTTGTGTAAGCTAGCAATTTGAGAGGATTTATGAGGTTCAATTTTATTTTCCAAGATGCATTACTCCAATGTTTGAAAATTTTTCTCCATATGCAACGACATTCTAATTCAGACACTCAATGATTCTGAATGTACAATCCTTCCACATACCCCGTAGTCCTCGATCCTTGGATACAGGGAGACACTGTCACTTAGCTTCCATTATAACGATAGAGATTTTTATAAATTCATGTTATGACCTCTAAATATGTATGAATTTCAAGTTTTTGGAAATCACATCATACCCTTCACTAGGCTTGATGATTACCCCTATCTTTTTAAGGCACTTTTGAAAGCATCCATGGGTTTATCATAGAAGAAATTATCAATGAATGGAAGGTCACTAAGTTGTAGGCCAGCTGACTCCCATTTAGAACTAAACAAGAAATATTTACTAGGCGATTGATAACCCCTTTGTGTTCTTTGCCATTCCCTTATTACTTATGCTTATTTTGAACACTTCAAGAAGTTCTTTCAAATTTTCTATCCATTCCAAAGAAGAGAAAAAGAGCTTTCTCTTTCTCCAGAGGAGAGGATATTGTAGGAAATTTGGTTATGATCCTACACCTCCGCGTTGGTATATTCTCTATGTTTCTTCCATTTACTTTGAGATTAATTTTTGTGTTGTGATGGTTTTTTTTCCAGCTTCAATGGGTCATCCTAGCTTGCATAATACCATACATGGAAATATGAGAAATGTGAAATTTGTTTTAGAGTGTGAAGAATTTGACATTTAAGAGCACAAACATATGTGGGGAGAAACAGGTTTGGTAGAGATGCGTAATATGTATTGCAAGGCACAAGGTAGATGTCATATCCATTTAGTTACTTATCCCACCTCTCATAAACAAGGTAGTTGTACAAGCAGACTTAATGATGGTTCTAGGCACGAGACTAGGAAATATTGATGAAATATGGTTCGAGGTTTAGGGTTTAGGGTTTAGGGCTCATGGTTCAAGGTTTAGGGTTAAGGGTTAATGGTTTAGGATTTAGGGTTTAGGTTTAGGGTTTAGGGTCAAGGGTTAAGGGTTTAGGGTTTATGGTTAGGTTTTAGGGCTCATGGTGAAGGGTTTAGGGTTTAGTGTTTATGGTTTAGGGTTAAAAGATTTAGCATTTAGGGCTTAAGGTTTAGGGTTTATGTTTTAGGGCTCAAGGTTTAGGGTTTAGGGCTTAGGGTACATGGTTTAGGGTTTAGGGATCAAGGTGTGGGGTTGAGGCTCGGGGTTTAGGGTTCATGGTTCGGGGTTTATAGTTCAAGGTTACGGGATTAAGGTTCTCGGTTTAGAGCCTAGGGCTTTGGATTTAGGGTTTAGGGTTTAGGGTTCATGATTGAGTGTTTAGGGTTTAGGGTTTAGGGCTCGAGGTTTAAGGGTTTAGGGTTTAGTGTTTAGGTCACAAATTTTAGGATTTAGGGTTTAGTGTTTAGGGCTCAAGGTTTAGGGTTTAAGGTTTAGGGTTTAGGATTTAGGGCTCGGGGTTTAGGATTTAATGTTTAGGGTTTAGGTTTTAGGGTTTAGGGGTCGGGGTTTAGGGTTTATGATTTAATTTTTAGGGTTTAGGGTTTAACATTTAATGGTTCATTTTAGGGTTTAGGGCTTAGGGCTCGGGGTTTAGGGATTAAGGCTTAGGGTTTAAGATTTAGGGCTAGTGATTAAGGGTTGAATGTTTAAGGTTTAAGGTTTAGGGCTTAGGGTTTAGGGTTTAGGGTTTAGGGATCATGGTTTAGGGTTTAGGGTTAAGGGCTCAAGGTTTAGATTTTAGGGCTTGATTGTAGAATTTAAACACTAAAAGCTTTAGGTGAATGCTAAAATCTTGAAAATTACCTATGTACTGATCCAATTATACTATAAAAACTATCTCCTAAACCGTGCCTCATGGGAGTTGTGAGACTAGTTCCATAAGGTGCAGAGTGATCCTAATTTCTTATATTTACTAAAATAAGTTTAAAGTATAAGAAATAATAAAACATAAATAATAATAAATAAAAACTAGTACTTTTATTTTCGTAAATAGAAGCATACCAAAAGCACATATAATGTTTATAATATGCGTAATGCATACGTGTTTCATTTATTATGCCCCTAGACTAAGAATTTGCAAGCTTGGAATTATCTTGGTTTCAAACTGCGCCTTAGACTGCAACAACACAACAACTGCGTGTTTTTGACAAAATATGCAAAAAATCACCTTCCACCATGCTAAATCCTACAAAAACGTTCACTATCTTTCTTAAAAATTTCCTACAATGTCAAGAAAACTATCCTCTTTCTAAATATGTAATTTTTATATTTTTTGACTATTCTAAGGTTTCCATTTATATTTATTTCAAACTATGTCTTTTATACCTCTATTTTTAGTGATTGTAAATTCTTATCTTTTGTCGTGTATCTTTTTTTCGACTCATCGAAATTGAATAAAAAATTTAGGCACAAACTAGGACTAATTCTATACATATTAAAAAAACTAATTTTCAATATTTTTGAGGTAGTTAGGGGGCACGGTCAGAGCTCGTTATTTTTCAAAATTAAAAATTTGTGTACTAGAAAAATCATTAAAAAAACTCCCTAAAAAAATAAAATAAAAATTCTAGCACAAACTATATACTCCTAACTATCTTTCTACCAAAGGGTTTTTAAAAATACTAAATGGTGCTCAAAAAATGGTGGGGGCACGAAAGTCACTCTATTATATTTTTTAACAAAAACAAGAGCACTTATCGGTAGTTTAGTTATTTGACCCACTTAAACTTATTTGTTTTCAATAAAAGTTAGTAGTTTAGAAACTAGACTCAAAATGCTACGATTCATGTTTCTACAACATCTTCCAATTTTGAGTGTAACTATTTCAAAAAACTCATACAAGCTGAAGTTTTTTATTTTTCATAAAAATGTGTCTACTTAAGACCCCCTTTTGGCCCCCAACTTGGTGCACTTACCCACATGCACATATTTTTAAGCCAAGTGTTGAAGCAAATTTAGAATCAAGTATAAGTATGGGTCTTTGCTACGAGTCAATCAACGCCATAACTAGTCTAACTTTAATCCATCCTCCCCCTCTCGATGCAAGGTGTGAATATACCCCCAATAGTAGCCAAAGATGCAAAGTGGGCTGGTCAATCGTATCTCTTGATGATGTATCCTCAATAGGTGGCGTACACCTATATATATAGTCTTGTGAATGACATGACAAGTATTTTTGCCTACGGTGCCTTAAATTTAGTTTTATTAATGATTCGGCTTTTCTTTGTTTCATGAAATTATAGCTCATAATGTTCAAAACCTTAGTTTAAGGAGGATTAAAATTACATCTTATTGGTTATTTTATCTCGTACATATTTTTAATGTTTTGGTATTGTATACATACTCTTTCAAACTCATGTTATGTTTTTGTATGTATAAAGAGATTTGTTTGATTCACCAACAAGATTTTATAGCACATCCAATCTAGTCCTTAAAATGTTGTCAAATTCACCTCGAAAAGGATGGGTCTCCTCATATGCTTCCTTTGAATAACAGAGATGTTATGCCAACTAGCACCATAATTCCTTATCTTGGATGTCCTTTGAATGAACAAGGCAACACAATATGATGGTTTTTTTGATTGCCTTTGTGCATTTGAAAGTTTACTATGATTTTGAGTTCAACCTTTTATTTGAAGGTCTCGAGATGAATTTTCTTCTATTTTTGTTCTTCAATCTCATTCCAATCTTTAGGAACTTACAAGAATGGTTTTAGTTGTTCATGATTATAGATGGGTTTAGTTTTATTTCTTCCTCAAGTTCGGCCTCATTTGGCTCTCGAATTGTCCTTGTTGTCCATGTCCTTGTTCTCCTCTCTTTCACAATCCATTGTCATTGTCATTCAACCCAATTTATTCTTTTGGTTTCTTCTTTATTTCTTTTGTCCTTAGTATTTCTTATTGTTTAGAGTTTTTGTGGGGGAACTATGATTGAAAATGGGTGTAAAATTACTATGTTAGGAAGGGTTTTAAAAATACAAGGTTTGCATTTAGACTTGCATTTGTTTTTCCTTGTATTTATTTTATGGCTTTATATATGGGTCCGCATTAAATGCTATCATTTTCCGAGTTCTAAATCTACAACAAGCATGTTCAATTATGTCATCTTCCGCTCGGTTAGCTTATATATGCATGGGGGAATATGGTTGGTATTAGGAAATTAGATTAGCGGAACAACTTCCTACGCTAATCTTGAGGAGAGATATTATGCAAAACTTTCAACATAATAAAACAGTTACAAAATCTCAGTAACACATTCATAACAAGAAAATAAACAATTAACACAAACACTAGATATACGTGGGGAAAATCCTTTCGGATAAAAAACCCCACACTCCAAAAGCCCACTCAATGTATTTCAAATCTAATAACAAGATTACATACACTTGCAGAGCAAGTTTCTTACAGGAGTATCACCAAAAACAATTCTAGGAGGATTCCAACATTAGAGTACTTGCTAAACTCACCACACCAATTGCTTCTCCAAGCCTTCAATTTATAGACCTCGGTTATACAAGAAACCATCTATGGTTTACAAAACCATGTGCAAAACCTCTCATGAGGTGGATTGCATTAAAGAGCAAGATTTCGGTCTAAAATTAGGCTCTCACGTCCACAATATTCTCCCCTATTTTTGACCCTTATAGATGTCATAAAATCTGTCATAATATCTCTAAAAATAGCCCTTCCATGATATACTATCATATGGGAATCTTTTGACAACTCCTATTTCTATTTTTAGACACGACAATGCAAAATGGTTGTAGGAAAATCTTAACTAAATAAACCAAACAAGGTTGAGACACCTTATTTCCAACAATCTCCCACTTGTCGAATACCTTGTAAGGGCCAAGGGAAAGATACCATCATGGATCAACTGCTAGGGGCCAAGAGGCCCATAGACTGGAACACCACCTAAATTTCGTTGTGCTCATGGGCTTAGTTAATGCATCTACAACATTCACAACTGTCTCTACCTTTTCCAGCTTCACCCTACCATCCTGACCATGTCTCTCACGAAGTGATACTGAACATCAATGTGTTTGGTCCTGGCATGAAAAGTCAGGTTCTTCACAAGGCAGATTACACTCGATTGGTCATCACGATATATTATAAATGCACCTGTTTCAATCAAAATCGAACACAAATGCTTTAGCCAAATGGCTTCTTTACATGCATGAGTGGCTGCCATGTACTCTGCCTCAGTAGTGGACAAGTGACCACATCCTATCATTTTCTCATCAACTGATTGCACCACCATTAAGAGTAAACACATATACACTGGTGGATCTTCTGCTATCGACATCACCGACCCAATCGAATCCACAAAACCATGAATACCTAGGGAATGTTGATCTCCTCTGCCATGAAAACATATAGAGTACTCTGATGTACCCCTACAAATATATCGAAGACCCTCTTAATTGCATCCAAATGCACTCTTTTAGGATTAGAAATAAAATGAGAAAGAACTCCCATTGCTTGGGCAATATGCGGTCTTGTACTGAGGACCATAGCATACATTAAGCTTCCAATTGCACTCTGGTAAGGCACTCTACTCATGTCTTCCATCTCCGATGGGGATGAAGGACATTGTGAAATGGAGAGCTTTGTTCCCAAAGTAACAGGAACACAAAGTGGTTTACAATCCTGCATGTTGAACCTTTGCAAAATAGAACAAACATACTTACTTTGGCCAAGCCATAGCTTTCTATTCTCACGATCTCTTCTAATCTCCATCCCAAGTATGTGTTTTGCTGCACCAAGATCTTTCATTTCAAATTTTGTAGAGATGAGATTTCAATTCTAATCAAACCTTTTCCTTTCCCAATAAACAACATGTCATCAACATATAAAGTAATTACCAGGAAACAATCACCATCAGATTTAAAATATACACAGTGATCAGATTTAGACCGCACAAACCCCAAACTCAACACATATGAATCAAACTTCTGGTACCACATCCTAGGACTTTGTTTAAGGCCATACAAGGATTTCTTTAACTTACAAACCATCTTGCTTTTACCTTTCACCATGTAGTGCTCTAGCTGTGTCATATAGATTTCTTCCTCCAAATCACCATGAAGGAAAGTAGTTTTCACATCCATTTGTTCAACCTCTAGGTCATAAGCTGCTGTAATAGATAATAAAAACCGAATGGATGTCATTTTAGCAACAAGGAGAGAATATCTCACCATAATCAATACCCTCAACTTGAGAGTAACCCTTCACAACCAATCATGCCTTATACTTTTCAACATTTCCATCTGAACCAATCTTTTTCTTAAACACCCATTTACATCCAACAGGTTTCCGACCTTCAGGAAATGGTACAAGGTCCCATGTATCATTCTTTTAAGGGTTGTCATCTCTTCATCCATGGCTATTTTCCAGGACTTTGCATCATTCATACCCAAAGCCTCTTGTACAGATCTTGGTTCATCAATGTTAGTACTCAAAGAAAATATACACTTCCAATCATCAGGAGAATACCCATACCTTTCAGGTGGTTGCCTTTGCCTTGTAGACTTTCGAGCAAGATGAGGTGGAGATTCTTCCACTTATTCCTCCTCTTCTTCTTCTTTACGAAGATTAGAGCTTGGTGAGCTCTCCTCAACTTCTTGTCTATTTTGGGGTCTCGATTCAACTTTCTCAGGTGTAGAAGGAAGTTGAACCACATCCTTTTTTTGTTCATTTTCTTTATGTTGTTCTGGCTGAAAATTAACATGGAAAGATTTAATCTCTCTAAAAATAACACTTCTTGAGTGTATTACCTTTTGTACAACATGATCCCAAAGCTTGTATCCTTTCACACCATAGCCATATCTGATGAAGATACATTTGTGACCTTAGAATCCAACTTTGTTCTCTTCTCCTTAGGCACATGTGCATATGCCTCATAACCAAAAACTCTCATATGTCTAATTGAAGGCTTTTTCCCGACCACGCCTCCATTGGTGTTTTATCAACAAGCATTGATGTAGGAGATCTATTTATCAAATAACAAGCAGTGGTAACAACTTCATCCCAAAACCTCTTTTCTAGACCAACTCCAATCAACATGCTCCTAGCCTTCTCCATCAACGTTTATGTTCATTCTTTTCTGCAACTCCATTCTACTCCGGAGAATACGAAGTTGTCTTTTGTCTTTTAATCCCGCAATTTGTACAAAATTTGTCAAAGTCTGCAACAGTACTCACCACCATTATCAGATCTCAAACACTTAATTTTCTTCCCAGTTTGAGTTTCAACCATAGCCTTAAATTCCTTGAAACGACTAAAAACTTAATATTTACTCTTTAAAAATATACCCATGTTCTCCTACTAAAATCATCAATGAAAGTAACATAATAAATTGATTTAGCAATAGAAGCAACCTTAACAAAGGACCAAATACATCCGAATGGATTAGATCCAAGATACATGAAGACTTATGAGTGGCGAGTAAAAGCTGAGGCGGTTCATTTTGCCATAAATACAATGCTCACAGAAATCAAACTCCAGATTGCAATCATTCAACCCCTCAACGAGGTTCTTATTTTTCAGGGCTTTTAAACCCTTCTCTCAATGTGGCCAAGCCTTTGGTGCCATAACATTGTCTTCTCTCGCAGGTAATTTTGATTCGGTAGACGAGCACCCTTGGGTACCCGAAGCCACGATCATCCATGAGAGGAGGAAACCCTCTCCTTTTTCAGCGAAATAGTTATTGGCTTAGTTTTATCCAAAGTGCTATTGCACTCAACCATGCATGCATCAAGTTGGTACAATGTACCCAATCTACTTCCTCTTGCTTTATCACCATAGCACCTCTCACCATTTTCACACCTGCTTCAGAAAACTGTACATGCACACCCGCATCTATTAGCTTGCTAACAGATAATAAATTTCTTGCTAGTCCTGGGATATGCAAGACACCATCAAATCTTCTAATTCTACCATCAGAAAATTTCACCTGAATACTACCACGACCAACAATTTCAAGGAAAGAATTATCACCCAAATACACCTTACCACCATCATAGTTTTCATACTTATTAAACCAATTTTTGTTAGGGGTCATGTGGAAAGATGCACCTGAGTCTATCAACCATGCATTATCACCTACACGAGTGGCCAAAGCTGTAATAAAGGCATCTCCATCTTCCTTTTCGGACTCAGAATCAGAATCATGCTTCTTCTTTTTCTTTTTCTTTTCTTCTTTGCATTCCCTTTGGAAGTGTCAGATTTTGCCATAGTTCCAACATATCGCCTTGGACTTACCAGGGGATTTTGATCTCCCCTTATTCTTGGAATGGCCACACTTCTTCTCATCTTTGCCTCGTTCTTTTTTCTTCCTCGAACACTCAAAGCCTCTTTGGCGTTCAGAGAGACCTTCCTTCTCATCTCTTCAGAGAGTAGAGAACCAACAACATCCTCCATCTTCAAGTGACTGAAGTGCTCCCAATGGCCATGACTAGGTTGTCCCATGAGTCTAACAATGAAACCAACATAGTTTGGCACCTTTCTTCTTCGTCCATCTTAACCCCAACCAAGCTCAACTGAGTCACCAACGTATTGAATGTTTCCAGATGCTCAGATATTTGTCCACCTTCTTCCATTCTCAAGGAATACAACTTCTTCCTCAAGAAAATCTTATTTACTAGAGACTTAGCTTGGTATATCTCACCCAACTTTTTCCAAAGCTTCTCGAAGTGGATTCTTCATGGACATTTATCAGGATTAAATCTGCAAGACATAGTCTAATAAGACCTTTAGCTTTTCTATCCATTACATCATATGTTGTAGCCAAAATTGGATCCATAGGCCTATGGACCTTCTCATCCACCGCATCCCATAGATCTCGATCAACCAACAAGATCTTCCATCTTCAGCTTCCACATTTCAAATTTTTGTGCAGAAAACTTCTCTACCTCAATCCTCCCAGATGTGCTTGCCATTTGAAAAATATCTGCAACCAGATAACAAAGTATTCTCTGCACAAGCTCCCACTCAAACCCAGATTAGCAAAAAAAACCCAACAACCCACAACTGAAACCAAAGGTGATCAAGCTCTGATACCACTTAATAGGAAATTAAAGTAGCGGAACAAATTCCTACGCTAATCTTGAGGAGAGATATTATGCAAAACTTTCAACATAATAAAACAGTTACAAAAATCTCAGCAACACATTCATAACAAGAAAATAAACAATTAACACAAACACCAGATATACGTGGGGAAAATCCTTTGGATAAAAACCCCACACTCCAAAAAGCCCACTCAATGTATTTCAAATATAATAACAAGATTACATACACTTGTAGAGCAAGTTTCTTACAGGAGTATCACCAGAAACAATTCTAGGAGGATTCCAACATTACAGTACTTGCAAAACTCACCACACAAATTGCTTCTCCAAGCCTTCAATTTATAGACCTCCGGTTATACAAGAAACCATCTATGGTTTACAAAACCATGTGCAAAACCTCTCATGAGGTGGACTGCATTAAAGAGCAAGATTTCGGTCTAAAATTAGGCTCTCACATCCACAATATTCTCCCTATTTTTGACCCTTAGATGTCATAAAATCTGTCATAATATCTCTAAAAATAGCCCTTCCATGATATACTATCATATGGGAATCTTTTGACAACTCATATTTCTATTTTTAGAGCACCGACAATGTGAAACAACTGTAGGAATATCTTAACTGAATAAACCAAACAAGGTTGAGACACCTTATTTCCAATAGTTGGCTTGCTCATACATGATCACAGACATTTCTCAATGTGCATATAACATGATCTATACCATGTAGGTATCTTTAGTTGTGCGGCATGTTGGCGATGTGCTTTGTTTATGTGCAGTAGCAGAAACTTCACATAGAGCACAAGACTCTAAATCGAAGGATGTTCTTAAAAAATTGATCTTACCAAAGAAAGAGTGACGCCCTTTTTACTAGTTGGGAGAGAATTTCTTCTGCATGCCTTGTACTGCGTTTACCCATTTCTTAACATTTCCTCGGTGTCACAAAAGATAGATTTTTGGGATTAGAAGAATAGCCTAATAGCCTTAATTGCAAGTCAATGGCATGCTTTAGCAACATACAATGAAAATGATACATTTGAATAGAGGGACGAGTCTAATGGGAAAGGCACCGTATAAGATGCAAACCCAATCTACTCTCTATTGGCAGTTGACTACAAAAGTGATTACGATTCCTCGAGAATCTCATTTTCCTTCCAATTTAGCTTCCTACCACAAGACACAAGACCTTGGTAAACTTTTGAACTCTGGTGATAGTGCCCTCCTTGACATAAATTACAAAACTAGAATTTATGTGATTTTGAAAATTTTTAACTAGGAGTTCCTATAGACTAGAGGATAAGAGATTGATTCTTTAGGTGCTTCATACTAGGACATGTCATCGAATTTTAATCTACATAGGCAATGTTTTACGTGGTTAGCATGTTCACTTATCATTACCTTAGTTAATGGATGATTATCTTGCTTATGTTTTGCAATGATGTACTTTCGAGGTCAATCTAATTGGGATCACCATTTTTGGAATGGATGTGGACGGTGCCTTGATGATCACTCTTTTGCTTACGTAAATGTCCCTTGTACTTTTGGTTTGCAGAAAATTTGTCATTGCGAGATACAAAGTGGCGCTAATTTCTAATATTTATGGCCTCTAAGATCCATATAGTGATGCATAGATTTCAGAACATGTACCTTTCCTTTTCTTGAGTAACTAATATTCTTTGGAAAACCATAATTTTCATTTATGTGATAATTTGAGCGTTGTCAAAGAATCAATGATGGAGGAGAAATTCTAATTAAAGATAGGTTGGGTGTGAAATCGGGATATAGGAAACCAATCAAGCTTGATTGACATGCCATATGTGCTTTTGATTAGTATGTGGTTTGTGTTAAGACCAATTATTTGGTATGTGATTTGGTTTTTGCTAAGCGTGACATTATGGAATGATCCTATATAATTAAACACTTTGTTTACATTTCAAGATGGTCTATTTTTATTTCCTTATTTTCACCAATGTATCATAACATACATAAATGGATATTCTTTGGATAACATGCAAGAGGATAAAATATAATTGTTAGATTAATTAAAAAATATTTGTGTTGTTTGCAGTCACTTTGGAAGAGCTAGTAGTGTTAGTTCAAGCCTTGACAGTTTGTTAGTATGAGTCTAAGGTGGTGATAGTCTTTCGATTAGTTAGTTGCGCATGAGATGCATGTTTTTAGGATCGAGTATATCCTTTTCGAGCTTATATATACTATGTAACCTTCTTTAGTTGAATAATACAAAAATAAACGTTTCATTTCCTTTTTTTGCACTTTGTGCCACTATTTATATTTATTTTAGTTTTCCATGCCGGAAGAGGTACCTAGCTCTAATCTCATATTCAAGTGGATCTAAATCATGTACTCTTGACATATACTTCATCATCACTTCCTCCAATGTCAACCTCCCTTGTGTGCTGAAACTAAGCTATTAGCATTTCCATACTTATGGTGCGATTGCTAGTTTAATTAATTTTACTATTAGAACCACCTTTATATTAAATTATAGACAAAATAATACAAAGTGTTACATAGTAAGGGGGAACAAAAACATGCCACATAGGGCTATAAATAATGAGTGATAGGCGACGAGAGAGCACCAAAAACTACATCAAGAGAAAACAGGATTAGGCACAAGGAGTTACGGCACCTGGAGGAGGAGGTGGATCATCCCGCGGCGGAAGAAAGTCGAGGGAGCGCGGCTCGTTTGAAGGTAGATTGAGTAGCTAGGCATCCTAGTCGGGCATCTGAACGTTGAGTGGAACTATAATTCCTTACCCAGGGGTGGCGAACCACCAAAATGGGAAGCCCCGCTCAGGTGGAGATCCCTAGTTGGAAGAGCCAACCACCACCTTGCCACATGCCGGCGGGCTCCGGCCATGACCAAAGAAGAGGGAGAGAGGCGAGGTTGGTGGCGGGCGGAGAGATGGTCGGCACTTCTAGAGTGACTGCAAGATCGACCACGCGTCTCATGAGGTGTTGGGGTGGGGGGCCGATCATCATCATCCAGAGGAACCCAACTCATAGTACAAGGTGCACTGCCCTAGTGATCTAGCAATTGTTAGAGATGAGCAAACTCCAACGCCACCTTACGTACTGTGCCTAAATCTACATGTGAACAAAAGACAAGATAACCACCTTTTCGTTTAATGGTTAGTTCAGTAGAAAGAGTACAATGTTGAAATAAGGTAGTATTCCTAGCTTTCCAGAGTTGAAATAGAATAACATAATGAAAGAAATGCCAAAGGGAAGCAATGTAGGAAGGCCAAGTAGCATGGTCACCAAATAAAACAACTTTCCAATAAAAGGGTGAAATGGCTGAAAAGGGAGTGAATCCAATGCCAAACATGTTACACACGAGGGAAAAAACAAAAGACATGTTTAAAGGACTCTAGGTGACCACAACAACTACAAACTAGATTAGGAATGCCAATATGACTTAATCTTTCCCCTAATGGTAGGCCCTGATAGATCAGACACCAAAGAAAGAAATTGAGCTTTGGATCAAATAGGGGGTTCCAGGCCCATTGGAGATGCTTTAACCAGGTGACATGAGAAGAATGTAATGACCATTTGGTATTGAGTTTATCTAAAGCCAAAAAATAGGAGATAACAAAGAGTAGATAGCTCCTGAATTGTATTGTAATAATGGAATGTCCACGTTCCAACACTAGTCTTTCCACCAAGCCTTGGGTGGTTGAAGGCCCAACTTGTGTAGCATAACATCAAGAGATAGAAAATATTGAATAGCCAAAATTGAAGGTAGATCAGAATTATCCAGGTTGTATTTTTGTTTCACCGCCGGCAAGGAAGCCAATCCTAGGGAGGAAACCAGGTCCGGATGGTAGAGATGCCTTTATGAGCTAACCGCATTGCTTTGATGTTGGGATTTTCTGCAAGCGGAGATCATCAAGAGAGAAAATAGGCGACCACCATAGATTATGCTCATTGAAAGAGAGACTGTTTAGAATCCATCACCAACCCACCACATGAAGGGTTTGACCATCTCAAATGCTTTCCATATGCTTTTGACCACAAAGGTGCTAGGTATTTTAATTGGAACTTTAGTAATTAGCAGAGAGACCCGAAATCTTATGTTTTTCCAAAGCATTTTTATCATATGGTGCTCTGAAGAGATACAATGCCATAACAAGAGACTGCCATGCTTGGTTGCCCTAGATACAACAAACAACCCACTTAGTGCATAGAGAGATACTCTTCTGTAGACATCAACAACACTCATACCACCTTGATCCCTAGGAAGAGTGCAAATCTCCCAGGCAACACGATGAAAACCACCCTGCTTAGAGCTAACCAAAGAAAATATCGCAAGAGCTTAGCTAACTTTTCAAAGGAGGCATGAGAGGGACACCAACAAGCTGCATAATAGACCTGAGTGGCAGCAAGAATTTTAGTGCAAACTTGGAACTTCCCGGCCAAAGATAACAGACGAGAGATCCATTTTTACACTTTTTGCTCAACCCGATCAACCAAAAATTGCCACAAGGTGGAAGAATCACTGTCGAAGGAAAAAGGAATTCCCAGAAAGCGGAATCGTTCTCCTCGTTGAATCCAGTGCCAGGGATAGGCCGCCAACTAATCGGGCATAGGCCAGGGACTTTGGTGAAAACCCAATGATTTGGAAAACTAAACTTTAGAGCCGGACGCTTTACAAAAAATATCCAAGTAAGAAAGCGCCTCCTACACATTTTGTTCCGATTCAACTAGAGTGAGAAAAGAGTCATCCACAAAGTGGTCATTGATGAGTTGGGATTGATGATCAGGCAAATAAATGCCTCTTAATCTCCCTTGAACAACTCTGTTGGAAAGAAGGTAACCGAAAACATTCGCTTCTAGGATAAAAAGAGCCGAGCAAAAGGGCAACCTTTCCTTATCGATTGAAATAACCCAATGGTAGAAGATTGGTGTCCATTGATGGTGAGATAAGATGAGGCATCAGTGAAGAGAGCAAGCACGAGCCCATTCCAACCACCTTCTGAAGAGAATCACGAGCCCATTCCAACCCTTCCCAAACAACAATAAGATTATCCAAAATGAAATGGCCTTTGACAAAACCAGATTATTCAAGTCGAACAATTTTGGGTAGCAAAGAAGCCACCCGAAGAGCAAGAGCCTTTGCCAGAATCTTATAGGAAACATTAAGAAGCGTTATGGGCTGCCAGTTGGTAATGAGCTCAGATTACCAACCTTGGGGATGAATTTGATATTACCTTTATTAATACAGTTCCCAAGGGATCGCGATTGCAAGGCTTCTTGATAAACCTGTAAGAGATCTGGCCCAACAATGTGTCATGCTACCTTGTAAAATTCACAAGGAAACCCATCCAAACCTGGAGATTTGTCATCTGCAAGACAAAGAAGGGCATTATGAAGCTCCTCCAGAGAAAGAGAAACATCATAATGCTTTCGATCATGCGGGCTAAGCTTACAAGGAACTACTTCAATACATTGACACAAGCGGTAGTGCTTTTAATAGAAGGCTCCTGTGCTTGAAAGTCAAGAGTATAATGGTCAACAAAGGAAGAAGAAATTTCGGTAGGGCTATGATAGAGCACATGTAAATTTGGACAACTTTGATTTGTTCCTTGACATTCGAGTTGTAAGAATTTTGAAGAACCCTTTTAAGGCCCTATCACCGGTCTTCAACCACTGTAAGTGAGCCCGGATTTGGGCTCCTTTGGCTCTATGTTGTTCAATAACCTTGAGCTGATGTCGAAGCTTAGAAGCTCGAACTTGAACAACGATGTCAAACGGGTTGGAGCTCAAGTAATCAAGTTGTGCACTGGAACTCCTGTTAGAGAGCCTCATTAGCATGTTTACGAACCCGTGCCACCTGTTTGCCAAAGTGGCAAAGGAACTTGGTAGTGTGTTGAATAACATCATCCCACCATGAAATCTAGCTGCTAGGATAAGGAGGATGTGGCGCCATATTCCAAACTTGGGAAATGTATGCCAGAACCCCGGATGACGCAACAATGATACATTCATATAAAATTGCGTGCTTGGAGTTTTAATAGAGGCCCCATCCCAAGTAAGCGTGAAAGATATCGATTCGTGATCACGGTAGAAGAATATTAGGCCACGTGGTGACAAGAGAATGACTGTTGGACGGCGTAAAACCCGAAGTCTTTGAGAAAGCATGACACGATCAAGTCGTTTGAGCACACACGTCAAGCCTTCTCGAAAATTGGACCAAGTAAACCAATTTTGAGAAGTAAAGTCCCACCGCCTTTTAAAAAGAGGGTCTTTAATGCCCCACCTACTTTTGAAATAGAACCATGCTTCACGCTCTCCAATGCACCATCTCATCGGTAGAAGACCCAATTTGTCATCGGGATGTTCCACCATATTAAAGTCACCGCAGAATAGCCAATAAGAAAAAGGTAGATTATCCCCTAACCATCGCCATAACGTCGTCCTTTCCAGGACCATTATTAGAGGCATAAAGATTAATAATGCCGAAAGGAAAGCCATTATCATTAAAAAACACTCAAATCTCCCTGTTGTGGATCATGACCTGTGGTAGAGATCATGGTAGAAAATATAGGTGACACAGAAATAGAAACACCACCTTTGCCTTCCGAATGAGAGGAATAAAAATGCAGAAAATTGAAGCAATACACGATAAGGAAGTCTGAAGCAAAAAACCAGTAATCTTAACCTCTTGCAAACAAACAATATCAATATTACAAATAATTTGACAAGCGTGCTTCACAGAATATTTTCAAGAGGATTCTATGAGACCTCTAACATTCCAGGAGAGACAATTCATGAAAAGATAGAAATGGAATGTTCTTCCTCCTGTCCATCCTGCAGCATATCCTTTAATTAATTTTAAAATAGTAAACTAATTAATTTTAAATGTAAAATAATAAAATATAAATATAGAGGCTAACTACTTGAACAGATGACGCTTGAGAACGAGGAGACGCACGAGCTGGACAGACATGGATGCACTAGGGTTTGGAAGATACGCAAACTTTTTTTTAGGCAAAAGCACCCTTTCCCTTACAGTTTTAGCCTCCCATGGTGGAAGCGGAGGGTTCTTTTCTTTCCCTGCGGCCAGGACGGGATGTGCAACAAGGCAAAGGATTTATTGCTGTCTGGAAAAGAAATATTGACTGTGTTTTCTGGACGTCTTAACTCACAGATATACAGCTCTAGGTTTGGCCTCCTGGTTACATCGTTTTGGACTTGGTTTTAACAACTGGTGCCATAACAGAGGCGGAAATCCATGGACATCAGTCACGGCGAAGAAAGACAAAAATGCAGACACTAAGTTCCTGTACAATGCACAGTTTACGGGGAAGAAAGGAAATCCCTCTGCTCGCGACATCCCTGGTGTGGAAAATCATTGGGGGAAATTATGGTTTGATGTCTGCGACTTGTTTGACAAAATGTCCCCACTTTTTGTTATACAATGCCTGTGCCTTTTTGTTGTGTGTTTCCTGGCTACTGCATTCCCTGAATTCTATGAAGGGAGAACAACACCAATCTACAATGGAAGGATATTTTATTGGCTCTCACGGCACTGTACTATAATACCGTGAGGGGACATTAAGAGCTCTACGCACAGAGCAGTTGGCTTTACGGTGGCAGCGGAAGTCCTGAGCGGTGCACTGGATGTAACCAAAATTAATCATAGCAAGGGTTTTGTGTTAGATTCTAAACCATCTAGAAAGGATCTTATGTATATTCTTCGGGGTTCGCAAGTGGAATTTGGCGTTCCTAAATATTACATCAGCGTACAGGGGAAGCCATCAAAGTTCCATGAGAGAGAGACATGCGAAGTGTTTGACAAAAAGATGACACTCAAAATGCCTGACAAAATCTCTTGAAATTATAAATATGGTTTCCAGCTAATGGTCCGCTCCCTGTCTGGACATAACATTTGTATGTGGGTTCAATTATCAGACCATGTGGGGATCTCAAGCTGAATTTGGAGTTTGGAGCACAAACAGGGGATCCGCATGGATTTGTGAAGATTAATATGTGAGGGCAAAAAACTTGATGAAGTAAAGCCTGTGTCGTGCTACAATATAGGCAGGGATTCAACACTCATCTTGTTGCCGCGTCTGCATGGAGGAGCTTTTGTTTCATAAAAGCCCTCATCCTCTAATCCTGCTTCTTTTAAAGAAGCGGTGAAAAACATCAGCGCTTAAAGAAACGAGTCCTTCCCCAACTCAAGTCATTTTTAAAAAAAAACCTCAATATTTTGCAGATTTAATGGATTGTGGCTTACCTCAACGGCTTTATACCAGTGGATACATATGATATAGACCAAGGATTTTGATATTTGTCTTTGCTCCAAAGGTTTTTTCATTGTCAATTTCTTGGACATGGAAGCCTATCAGAGTGTTGTTCAGGACGGACCCTGGTTATGGAGGAATGCAGGGCTGTTCCTCACCCCATGGTATCCAGTTTTTGATGCACATATGCTGCTCTCAGTGACCAAAATATCTGTTTGGGTTCATCTCCCCAAACTGCCCTTACATATCTGGCTCGTTGTTGAAGAGAGGGAAGTTTTTGTAACTTTTATCAACAAAATAACTAAATAAATTGAAGAGAGAATAACACAATTAACCTCAGGGAAGTTTTGTGTACTTTTATCGAAAAAAGGCAAGATGGAGACTTATTTGGGGAATAGTCCCAATTAACCTTAGGGGTTCATCGCTGGGATCAGGGATGAGATCTGACAGCCATGGTTACCAGTCACAGAGATTTTAAAGTACGGTTAATTGTCACGATTATATTTTTAATTTATAATCTGTGTGTGTTTGTGGCATTCCATTTGTGAATATCATAAATTGTTGTTGTTGGTATGATAAATGCCAGAGCATTTTTATATAGAGGCTTATGAAGGACACACGAGAGAATTTATATTATATATAACAATTTTTTTAATTGTCAGAGCAACCAGCCTTAAGTCTTACACATATATGAACCTGTCAGTATGTGATGGGTAAACATTATGAAAAAACATAAAATATGTGCAATTCCCCGAAAAATGTCTGAACAGGCATCAAATCTCAACTCTCGCTGGGGTTCGGAGCATCCTTTGCCTTGCGTTTTGCTATTTTTATATCGTCAACAAATCATGTGTTACCAATATTTGGAGTTATATTTACTCACTCCGTGATCTTTTTAAGTGCCTATGTGCACATTAAGCATTCTCCATTTGAATAAAATTGGTGCACATTAAGCATGTAAGTTTTAGTCTGATATATATTTGTTAAATTTTTGCACCAGTGTTCAACTGCATTGTAAGAGCAACTTGTGTAAAGTGGTATCCCACCCGAGCATGTTTTAGGGTTTGTTTAATTGTTGGGAACAATTATAGTAGTCTTTCATGCCTTTTTCAAGTTGGGATATGAAAACCGAGGATTTATGTGTTAAACATTAGCAATCAAATCCTGTACATATATCTAGAATTGGAAATATGCCCTGAATGAACATAAAAACCAAAGGAAATTCAAAATGCGCTATGATAGATATTCTGCAATGAGTGAATGTAAGCCAACTATTAAACAAATGGAATCTCCACAGACATAAACAGGAAACAGTCAAAATTATGCCTCAAAAACATTCATGTTTGTCACATATATGGTAAACATTCTTCTGAAGATAAAGATGGGTTGACATGCCAGCAAATTCCTCTGCATTTCCCTCCCATTGAAGACTTGAATGTGATCCTGTTTCTTCTACCATGCAGCCGAATAATCGCCATACCCACAACCAAAACCACAGTAAAGCATCCAGAAATCTTCAGCACGCCTCTCTCTTGAGAAAATATGCCAACTGATATCATAATCTGTGTAATTAGAGCATTTATCATCCACACACTTCGCCAACTACACAGCAAGAATCCAGCCATCTCAAAGCTTTTGCTCTCCATTTCTCTCTTCTTTTGCTTCCTCACAATGCAATACAATAAAAAAAACACTCGATGGACAAAATATATAAAGATTATGGCTGCTTTTGGCATAGTTGTTGAGCAATCAACTTGTATGTGGGCTCCAAAATTATTAATTATAGCGGTTTCATATAGTCTTATTAAGAGATTTGACATCACTGTTTCTTTCTAGAATTTCTTGCTGACTGCTCCTGACGCTTTGGAATTTCCAGAACCATGAAGTTGTCGAATGGCTTTTTATGAAGCCACGAGGCCTACACAATTTCTTTATAGTTTTCTATTGGTTTGTATCTTTTTGGATTTACGGCCCACAAAAAGATTGGATATGGGCCTTCGGATGGGAGCATAAATCAACACATATATTAATGAAATAAAGGATTCCATATTCTTATTGTTTCCTTGTTTCCAGTCCATTGCACCCATGTTCATCCTTTCTAATATCACCAATTTGCACCCATGCTTGTCAATTTCCACTCTTACCAAATTGCACAAGCGTTTTCTAATAACCACAGCCACAAAATACAGCTATAAATAGGGGTCACTTTGTTAGAATGTGTTTCATACTTTATAAGTGCAAGCAAGTGCTATTTTAAGTAGGTATTTTAAGGAGGTGCATGGGGATGTTAACTTGAAAATAACAAATGAAAATAACAAATAATGTTAGATGTAAAGATTTTTGGGAAGAGTATGCAATAGACTAAAAAAGAAAAGGATATCCAATTAATTAATTAAATGATACAATTAATTAAATGACACAAAGAAAAGAGAAGAAAATTTACTCGGGAAAACCTTGTCAAGCAAAAAACTAGCTAGATCCTTTTCTTATTATATTAACTTAAAACTGGCTAACAAACATTATATCAATCCTTCGAGTCTCTGTAAAACAAGACATATTCACACTCAACATGTTTCAACATGCAACCTTCCAATACAAACATGTTCTAAACTTTTCCTTTCCAAAACTGGATAGATCCTAGACAATTTCTATTTCTTCTAAGTTGACCTCTCCCATTGAGAGAACGACCACTTATATATCTATGCACCTCCTTAAAACAACACTTGTTTGCATTGTGAGTCATTTAAGGATAAAACATAAATAATGACTTAAAATATGAGCCATTGTTTTTTTTCATACAACTCATGGCCAACCAACTCATAAGTGTTAGTTCCACTACTTCTAGACCAAGTCAGTGCATGGAAAGTATGAAATATATTCCAAGAATCTCTTACTTGTTGAATAACATACATTAAGGAGAACAAAAACCAATTTTTTAGTATCCATGGGCTATCGAGCCCATTTCTTTCCTACACCAAGTAAAATTCTCAACATGAAAAACTCATCCCCTTCTTCCTTCAAGTACACACAAGGATTTGCCTTGCTCTTTTCAAGGGTAAGGTTGCACACATACCCTTCAAATTTTTTATTCCACATCCTTGGTGATTGTTTCGGGCCATACAAGGACTTCTTTAGGGAAAAAACCAATTCCTTTTGTCCTTTGAATTTAAGTCTATTAGGTCGTGTCATGTAAATTTTAACATCTATGTGATCTATCTCTAGATCATTAGTAGTAACAATAGCTAAACGAAATATAATATATGTCAAATTTACAAAAGGAGAAAACACCTCACAAAATTCAATCCCTTTGACTTGAAATAATCCTTTCACAACTAAGTGAGCCTTACACTTCTCCATTTTTCTTCATACATTGTACTTCTTGAAAACCCACTTTTAAGCCATCAATTTTCCTCTTGATGGTAGTTGTACCAATTCCCATGTATCATTCTTTTTAGAGACTCCATTCCCTACTCGATAGCTTTCATCCAAGATTTTCACTCTTATGAACCTAGAGCTTCCATTACTATCTTTGGATCTTTATTATTAGCTATAGATAATAGATAATATTGATTTCTCATAAAAACACTATACCTCTTTGGTGCTTTTTGTATGTAGTGAAGACGAATATATGAACCACAAAAAACATGACCAAATGTGTATTTTTAAGAAATTAAATATACAAAGGTCTAGTGCATCTATAATTTAACAAAAAATATTATTTTTTTAACGTATTTTAAATATTTATTTACTAGTCAGTTTTAAAATATTTTTGGCCTCCTAATAGGACACAATTATATGATTTGACTATCATATATAACTTCTAGGACCAAAAGTTCTCATTTCCTCTAAATTATTTTCTAGACGTTGATGTGATGAGATCTCGAGACTTTTTGTTTCTCCAAGATATTCATCTAGAGAATAGTGAGACCAATCCTCCTCCAAATATATAATAGGTGAAATCTTATTTTGTTCTACATTAACATCTCAATGCAATGAAACCTACTCACTATATGGTGATCTAGGATGTCTTTTAGGTGACTAGGATGTCAGGTGACATATCATATCTCTTCTATCCCTTAGTTCCTCTAATATTTCTTTGTGGTGACATCGTATACCTTTCCTACCCTAAGAAAATTCCAAGATAGTTTGCAATGAAATATTATTTTCTTGTTGAGTTCCAACATCTTACTAATGCAAGGTCTCTTTCAGAGAAACATCACCGAGGTTTCTTTACCTCATTAGTAGACTTTTCCATATGTTGTAGTGGCAAGATTGTGTTATCCTTCATTTCTTTGAAGAAAACATTCTAGCTATAAATATCCTTTTATGTTCATGGACTCCATATCTTGTAACCTTTAATACCATTTTGATACCTAATAAAGATACACTTCTCAATCCTCGGTCAAGTTTAGTTATTTTTTGCATTGAGATATGCATTACAATATTAAAAAACCATTAAGTGTCTTTTTGAAGTTTTATTGCTATTACAAACTTCTATGGGTCTTATCCACCAAAGTAAATCGGGTGATTTATTCACCAAATAACAAGCAATATCCACTACTTGCACCCAAAGCGTTTTCTCCATGTTGGCACCACTTACGAGTACTCCTTGGTTTATCCATAAAAATGTTGTTCACTCATTCTACAATATGATTTAATAAAAATCGAATCTTAATAATAGAATTGGTGATCAATCGGATATATCGAAACAAAATGCAAACATGTAATGATAAGAAAGTACAAGCAACAAGAGGATGAGAGTGGCTTAGATGATTCTGACTATCTGGACTAAATCTGGGTTGGAGTGACTATGGAATAGGCTCAATATATACTATGCATGCTTCGTTTGGGAGATAGTGATGTACATGTATGTTGGATAGTAGCACACAGGTATGAACAAGACTACTCGAGTTCTTTAGTGTCCGATTTGGGCACTAGTGTCGTGGCGAAGAGTGCAAATCTAATTCTTTTAGTGTCTAATAATGTCTCCATTTTTCTCTTTTCCGCATCCACTTCATTATAGGGTTTTCCTATCGCACATGTACCTATAAAACAAATCCTAGCTACTTGTAAAAGACTCAAGAAATGGATGGAAAAAAAGATGCATATGCTTAGTCGATTGACCTCGGTGGTCACCCCAATGTGATTGTCACAAAGTTTTGTACTATATTTCAAACTCAATGTAGTTTTGGTGTGTTTGTGATAGAATTGTGTCCCTTGAAGCTATATTTCCCTTGTGTAAGTTACACCAAGATAGTGAGCTACAACTATTTTGCCAAGATAATGTGTGTGATAGAATTCAACATTTTCCCTTCTTATGCATTGAATAATGTAGCCCAAATGTAGTTTTCAAGTATTCTTTTCCCCAAATAGTACATAGATAAATAGCTACCCAATTTCCCATAAGGATAATTAGTAGATTGTTTATATATATGATTCTTTTGTTTGAATTTTGACATTAACAACACTAGAATCCGATCCATAGTGATATATAAAAATTTAGAAAAATATGAACAATTGGTGTGTAACTTAATAATATAAAAACCAATTGAGAGGATAAAAGCGCCCATAGAGGGACATCAATGTCGACATGACTATTGTCTTATACTAGGCACTTATGTTTGAAAAACTCTAAAGATAAATAAAAAATGCTCAACTAGGTAACACATTGTGAGATGTCCAAGATTAATAGGATAATTCTAGAAAAACAAGGGACAAAAGCATGGAAAGGTAAAACAATGTCAATTTAAAGAAAAATAGGTGTTATCAATATCTAGTTTTATTTCTTAGAAATCATGCATATAACAACATGCTTGAGGCATAAATTAATAGTAATAAGTGCATAATTTTTGTCTACATTTGCCTCCACTTTATGTTGGTAAATGAATATTTGGTAGCATAAAGTAGATAGAAGAGCATGCCTTGTGGAGGGATGAAAAAAGGTTATAACGAGATAATGTGTCGAATGGAGATTGTAGGATGTGTATCGTGGAGTCTAAGAGGGGATAATAACCCTAGAGTGACTTGTGCGCGTAGTAAAAAGGATACATGTGTTTGTAACCGAATATTGCCTTTTATTGAGTGTGTTGTACTTGAGATTGGTTATTTTTCCATTTGAATTTCTTTTAGTCGGGATAAGGACGAAACTACAAAAGAAGAAAAGTGTAGTCAATGCTCATGGTATATGAAATTGAAGATTAACTCTTAGAGAAATTAGACAAGAAATGTTTAGTAAAAATAAGTGAATCAAGGATAGAGTACAAATGAATGTCGAGAGAGAAATTATAGAATGTTCTTGTGTACTTTTACCATGGAGAACCTTTATTGGGAGATGGTAGGATGGGTTAAGAGTGATAAATTTTACCGAAATGGTGTGAATACTCTAATGATTAAGGCATCCTTCTACTAGAGGAAGAGTGTTGGGAGAGCAGTCAACTTTTCCCATCATCCATGATGCTTCCCCATGGATAAGTGCAACTACAGATGGTCACCAACCCAATAAGAATGACCACGGATGAAACATTGTTCTAGGCATATTGATGTCCCTACATATGCCCCAGTGCAACTCCTTATTAGATACTAGAAGGAAAAATGTGAGACAAGAAAGAAAATTAATTAATTTCCTTGGCAAAAGTATGAAACATGCCACTAATTTTGTTCCTTTGTTACGGATAGTAAACTAAATCTAAATATCTCTCATTGATGGATTTTGTGAAAACTTGTCCGGGAAACTTTTGCAAATTTCAAGTACATGTTTTTTCCCATGACAAAAATGTCGGGTGGGACACTAGCACCCACCATTCTTGTGCGATCTAGGTGTTTTTGTCGTTATGTTGTTTTTGGAATATGTTTGATTATGAACCGAGTTTATAAGTCCATATTTTGTCAAATTATGTTCTATATCATTTTGTTCCTAGCATTTGAAGCTGTTGAGAGGGTAAAATAATCACGATGGTTTCCCCCCTTATTTGGGGTGTGTGAGGTAGATCAATGCGATAACGGCCCAAATAAGAGATATTGAAGCTGATGTGTACATTTGAATGGGGATTCCTACATGGGAAATGGTAATGTGTATGGTAACGATAATGGAACATGCAAATCAATGGGAAGAAAGCTAGTAAGAAGTGTTAGTGACAAAAAAATCATGGCATAACGTAATAAAAAAATTAAATAATGTAATAACACAACAAGGGGACACCATAGTTAGTTGTGGAAAACATGGAACACCACTCAAAATGTCACAAGACACTCAAGACCTTCAAAACCATACAAGAAAACAAGCAATCACAAGGCATATCCCAAAAATAATGGAAAACAAGTCACAATCATATAAGTCAAGACACATGGTTGGAAGTAATCCTATAACAAAAATTCTACACATGAAGAACCCATTAGCATGTTAGAATAATTAATAGTATGAATAATTATATATATATATATATTATATATATATATATATATATATATATATATATATATATATATATATATATATATATATATTTGAATGAATAAAAAATAAAGTAGTAGATATTCAGTAATGATAACACTTGAATGTGGGAAGGTATGGAAGGTAGATGCCCCTAGGAGCTTCGGTGGGACTGGTAGAGAACAATGTCAAGCATCATGCATCATGTGATGACATGTATATATCCTACATTCACCTCAAAGATAGAACATAATTTGAATCAAGCTAACATGATAGGGAAAATGCAACATGGAATAGTATAAGCAATTAAATATACATCTAGCCAAGATTTCAGCTAATGTTTTTGTATTATTGGAAATATCTAATTGTTTTTTAATTTTTATAATGTCAAATCCTATGACTAGCGAAGGGAAGCAATGTTTCCCCTAGTGTGTATGTGTGCAACATGAGGTTCAAGTAGGTAAGTGGACCCTCAACAATCATGTTTGAACCTAGAACACGAGTACGTCATCGGGAAGCAAGTAGGAGTTAGATGCCCCTAAGTGTGAAGGCCATAGTGATATTATTGATATAATTTTCTTGCTCTTGTTTTGATTAGTGAAATAGTAACAAAGAAAACACGCAGCTCAATCATGAGAGGGTTTAAGGATACCTCTAGATGAGATGATGATGGATATGGGCGCAAAAGAAAGATCCTCCTCGCAGCGAGCTTGGTAGCACTGAGTGGGTCGATGGCGACTCAAGGCGATTGCACAACATCAGCGGCGACTTCAACAGGTGAGTTAAAAAAAAAGTAGAAAAGGACAGATTTAAAGGAATCTAAAGCTGATCTAAAGGAATCTAAAGATGATCTAGGACTAATGAAGATGATGAGATGATGTTAGGTTGTTGCAGAAGATCTAGATCTAATGGATGAAAAAAGGATGCAAGAAAATTTTTGGATCAGATGATGAATATGATATCTGTTGATCGATCGACAACAATGATTAAGTTGGATTGAAGGCTAATAAAGCTGATAAGATAGATCTAGGCCTGCGGACGGGTGGATCGAGAGATAGAGAGACAAGTTGTAGATGAAGCAGATAACTAAAAATAGGATAGATTGAAGCAAGGTCGATGATGACTTGAATGGATCAACGATGACTGGGTGTGATGAAGATAATATCTAAAGCGACAGTGTGAATAATGAAAATATTGAAAGGTGCAGGATATGGGGGTCGGAAAAATAAAGTAGAAGGGGTGAATGACAGATAATAAGATAGGGATAGATCAGTCGATGGAGACCATGTAGATTCGATGACGGACCGAGAAGGGATCTAGGGTTTGATAATGAAAAATAGATGGAAAATGAGGGATGAAGAAATTTGAATGAAGAATGGGGAAATGACAAAGCTCTAAAATGGCTAATGATCTGAAAGGCTGATGCACAATGATGATGAGATGAAAAAAAGGCTTGAGGACACCTCAACTTTCCAAGATCTCCAAGAGTAACATGCAAGGTATTTAAAAAAACTCCAAGATGATAACATCAACTCCAAAGAAGAGAGAGAAACATAACAAAATTTCGTAATAAAGATTGAGATCTCAAAATTGCATCCTCAGCGGGGGTTCATTTTAAGACCCCCTTAGAAAAATTATTATAGAATGGTTGGTGAATCTCCGAAATGGACTTTCAAAATGATGGAAAATCTCTGAAAAATCATTTTCGCGGTAAAGGCCAATCTATTGTTCTTTGTTCAAAGCGTTTCGTAGGGTTGGATGGGTGTTGGTTGGCCATACAACCATTTGATTTGACGGACATCAATATGGTTGGACAACTGTCTAATATGATTGAGCGATCATCTAATATGATTAGATGACCACCTACAAACGTTGGACGTCCGCCTAATATGGTTGGATGACCACCTAATATGGTTGGCCGATCAACTAACATGGATAAATGAGTATCTCCGTGAGGTTTGACGGATATCAATGGTGGGCGGGCGTCTAACATGGATGGTCGGTCATCTTAGTTGGGTTAGACGACCATCTCAAGCGTGGTTGGAATCCATTGGCCATCTAACATGGTTGGATGGTCTTTAGTCATCTCAACATAGCTAGATGGTCCACCTAAAATAGGTTGGATGGTTGGTTATTCAAACATCTTCTAGCAATTGGATAGGAAACTTTGACACACATCCCCAGACACATGCTTCAAACTTCGCCACTAACCATTTTTTGCCACATGTCAAGTGCTTTCAGCTCAAGCCCTATATATACCCATACAAGGTTCATTTCTTCAATTTTTTCCACATCCAAATCACTCTGAGATCCCCATTTTCTCTCGGACCAATGTGCACCTAGACTCATTTACCTGCTCTTACTATTGTCACTTCACTGCTACAATTTCCAAATCTTTCTACGATGGCTAGCTCCATTGTCACTCCTCTGCTCCCTCAAATTCAATACAAAAATCTCATGCTCCCTTAGATCATGGTGCTCCTTAAACATAAAGATACACCCAAGGAGTGGATGTAGAAAACACAATTCACGGGGCTTGTCCACATGCCCCAATTCAAAACTTAATACAGTTGTCATCGATTTCCTACTAATTTTTTACAGCCACAAGGATGCACAATTTTCCATTCCCTTTTTGGATCATTCAATATCTTTTACTGTGGAGCCCACATACATCCATCGATTAACTATGTTAACTTTTGGAACCAACCGCCCATCACTAGAAAGGAGGTCCTTACAAATGAAGACAAAAAGTTTTGGAGTCTCGTTGCAATGTGCAAGTCGATGGTAAGTTCAATAGTATTTTCAATTGTTTATTTTCCTAATTTTACTTGACTTCTATTTTTCTAACATTTCTTGTTTCTTGTTACATCTCCTGCTAATCATTCCAAAAGAGGCCTTGTTATATAATGAATTACAAACAAATTATTTTATACAATGATATCTCTATTTTAGGTGAGGATTGTGTTACTGAGGAAAATCTATAGACATTCCTCTTTGGGC
>CM031237.1:738884655-739035717 GCA_018340775.1 Taxus wallichiana var. yunnanensis | reverse complement strand
ATCAATACAAAGACAAATTGAATCTATAAGAAAAAAAGATTCGTGATAGTTTCTACCCCTCCCACTCATCTATGTATACCATTGTGCTAACCCTAATTATTCTATATTTCCTTCGTGTCCCAAACACTAATTTTCTTCACCATTTCTATTAATGTTTGTCTAAGGCTTCTTATCTCTCCTATCGAGCGGTTATCTATCGCTTTGTCATGACACCCACTCACTCGAGGGGGAAATCCCATAAACTAATCCAAACTCACTTGGACATCCAAATGTTTCATAGGGGAAAATCAGAAAATCCCTACCACTTCATTATCATTTGACCACCTTTTATAAGTGTCTACTATATTTAAATCTCTATTACTCCATAATTACACTTTAAAGAGGGGAAAATGTAGACATCCCCAAATTACCACTATGCATCGTAATTTTTAAAACTATAATTTCACCCCTTGTTCTTACATAGACTTAATTTAATTAGTTTTATTTACACCCTTATCACTCCTTTAGATAATTTTATTAGCTATTTTAATATTAAAAATAAATTAAAAATCCACATGTCCACTTTTACATTTAAATAAATTAAATAATCATCAAATCATATCCACCTCCCAAATCCAAGTTAACTCAAGTCTTTAATAGAACTAAAAATCATTATTTTAATCAAACAAATGTGTTTAAATTGACTCAAATAAGTATTTGAGTTAATTTAAGTTATCTTCCAAGTCATGAAGATTCAAAATAAATCCAAATTATTCAAGAAAACTATTCATGAAATTTTTTGAGCGAATAAAAAATAGAAATGAAATTATAAATCAAAATCATGTGCAACCCCTTGCCAACTCAGCCTTGAATCACTCTTACAAATCAAGAACAACAGTCTAACTCTCCAATCAAATATGGAAACTCAACTAAACAAGATAAGTCATGTTTAGTTATCTCTAAATCAAATCAATCACAACTTAGCTTGAAGATTCACTTTCTTTAGCTATAAATCAATTATCCCCCTTTGAAAATCATCCACCAAAGCTTTTGAGAGTTCATGTTGCCAATTTGTGCAATATTTTGGTGAGTCAAAACTTGGTTTCAACACTATTATGTTGCCAAAATCATACATTCATGTTCGTGGCTTAGCTATTATTTCATTCAGGATACTTGGAGCATCCACAAATCAACCAAATCTCACAACTCAAATGGATCCAATAAAGAACGTCACTCAACCTTATTCTTTTAGCAGATCCAATCTGAGGTTGCTTTGGGATTTGTAAAGGAAGGTTTTTATTCATTTATTTGTGTTTAATTTTCCTCTTTATTGCATTTTCCATGGTATACACATAGTGTAGAAGGATGTGTACGAGAAATAGAACCAATCATAGCATTTAAAGGATGATCATAAGATGGTGGTGATGGCCTTTGCATGACAAGTATTATGTACTTCAAAATTAGATATATCATTTGCATGATTAGGAAGTGTATCATTGAATATTTTTAATTTAGCATTTTTGTTGATTGGCTTAGAATATTGAATGGTATTATCCCATTCAATGTCATTAGAGTCAATAATATCTTGGATAACATGAAGAAGATTTATGTATCTGCCCGTGGAGTGATTAACATATCAAATATGATCACAATAGGATTTGGCATCAAAATTCTTACTTTGAGGCTTGCTCATGTCAACCTCAAATGGTTGAGAGAGACACATAATATTACACTTAAGAAGTTATTTGAGGAAAACATTAGGACATGGTAAACATGTACACTATCATCAAGCGGGTTGTAATTGTAGCTTAGTTGGTTGATTAATGACATTGACAATATCTTTGGGAGGATATTTAGCATCATTTGTCTTGCCTTTAAATGTAAATTTTCTTTGAGATTTAGCATGAGATTGATTAGGAGTGCTAGAAACATACTTGATCTTATTCATATGTAATAAATTAGCTTCACGCTCCTTTAGTGTATGACATAGGTGGTCAAATGTTATGAGTTTTTCAAATAGGAATGATTCTTACAAAGGAGGAAGTGGGATTTTTGTAAAAATACCTGTAAATCACTGTTAGCTAGGAGATTATTCATCTTGGTAAGCATGGTCTAATAATGCAAGACATAATCATTTATATTTTTATCAGATCATTGGTGTAGCTTGGGAATTTGAGCATAAGAAACCTCATCTCCAATATTGATAGCAAAGTGGGTTAGAAATTAATTAGCTAATGTAGTGAAATAATGAACAAAATGGATAGGAGATCATAGAACCATTCCAATGAAAGTATTTAAGATTCCTAATGAATAACTTGATAAACAATATGTCACAAGAGGCATAATTAATGAAAGCCACATGAAATAATCTAAGATGTTCCACGGGATCACCTTTTCCATCATATATAGGAAGTTTATGTGCCATAAAACCAAGAGGAAAAGAGTAAGAGGCCACCTCAGGAGCTAGAGGATTGTGTAAGAATTGGGCCAAGTCCATAACATGAAGAGAAGTGGACATACCTTATTGTAATTGTAATATTTGAGCTTGTAACAAGTGTACAAGGGTTTCAAGAGATTTTTGTTCTAGATGGGAGGTGTAATAGAAAAATTGGTTGTAGGAATATGTATAGAACATTTTGCATTGGAATACTAAGTTCGCCTGAGGATGTGTATACCATAGAGTTAGGAATTGTAGATGTTTTTAAATTAGGTGATGGAGCTTTTTTAAGTTACTCTGTGCATCATATAGTAAGAGATCAATATTAGAGGAATTATCTTGTAAGAACCATGTGAATTTGTTGGAAAAAGTGAGTATTGGAAGAATCACCTAGGGCACGAGCAACATTTATAGTCAAAATATCATTATAAAATAGATCATCATTCAATTAAGCATAAGGGTGAGCATGAGTGGGATGGGAATCAAAATATGTGGGAAATCTACATAGATATTGATATTGATCCCTAAGAGTTGGCGTGATGAAGCAAAATACTCAAAAATAATAAAACATAATAGAGGCCTTGAGGAAACAAAAGCACAATGTTCAATTTTAAAGTCTGGTTCACCAAACATTTTTGCCCTTTTTAGGTTTTGATTAGGGTTTTACTCCCATCCAAACTAAGGAATGAATGATGAGATACATGGGGTTATTATGACTAATTAAATTCCAACATTAACAATTCAATATCAAAATAACACATTAATACTTGCAACAAATGTACATAATACAATACAAACTCTCAAATACATGAGATTAAGTGCACTTAGTTGATTGCGGGTGATTCTAGACTGTCTAGGTGATCTCGAATGTCGAAACAAGAGTTTCTAGACCCTACAATGCTTCTAAAATAAGATTGAGATGAAGATATCTTGGATAAATACCGTAAAGTAGGGGTAGAAATGTCTCGTATGGTCTTGACCTCTTTGTATGGTTTTACACTTGCTTAAAAGCGTGGTCTATGAATTCTTGGGTTTTTCATTTTTTGATTCACTATATTATTGTTTATTGCTCACTCTTGTTCACATTGTGAGGGTATATGAATACTCTTCTCAATCCTTCAAACCCTAACCATGGATGAATTCCTACAAAAAAACATTAGTTGGGTTATGGGAACCCCCGCACCGCCTACATAATAACTACTTCAAAGAGGCCTCAAACCACACATCGTTCTCCACTTAGCTTCTAGTATCTAGTTATAGTGTAATCAGATTTGATATCCTTTTTAAAAATGCTTGAATGTAATTTTCTCTTGCCAAATTTCTTGAGTGAGTGATTTTGAGTAGTTACAAATGTGGATATTAGTTCCCTAGACCTAGTGGTAAGCTTCAGACCTATAGATAGTGCTACCTTAATGAATGTACAAAAGTATTTTTTGAGCATAGGGAACTTTATGTTCCTTTTTGATAGATTTTGTAATAGAATTCAATAAGAGTGCCACATACTAAATGAGGTGAGTTTCACTTGCTTACATATGCTTATGAAGGTGATTTTAGTCGGAAAGCACAACTAATAGGAAGTGACCCAAAGAATAATTTGTAACATGAAGTTTGGGACCAAATTAAACTAGGTCAAGACCATACATTAGGGTTAGGACCGTACATAAATTCCTTCCCTACTATATGTTTTTTGAGTGAAAATATGCAATTAGAAGTTTGGAAGCTGATAAGTAGAGTTTCTTACTATGTTTCATGCATTCCATTCTAAAAAAAAATGTATAGGTGAGTTTGTAAGAGAAAGCAAGCTAGAAAAGAGACCTAGGTATGTACCAGATGAGAATGAGTAAAGTGCACTTATTTGGACAAGAGAGAAATTTCAAGAACAATAACATCAAAGAGTATAATAACCAAATTTGAGTTTCAACATGGTTAAATATTTTTACATCCATATTTTTATGATTTAGATATGGATGGTATTCTTGAATATCCTTGGATAGAGACCTTGAGAACAATTAATATTAATTTGCAAAATAAATTCATGAAGATTTGGTACAAGATAAGAAGAAATGGTTATCTTGCAAGATATCACACTTAGAAAGGAACAAAAATGTTAAAATGGAGGATGAGGATGAATTTGAAGATGGTGAAGAAGGGAATAAATATGATTTAGAAGGAAAACATGAAGAGCATGATGACAAATTAAAAAAATAACTATTCATCAACTCAAGAGAAAAAATAAATAGAAAGCAACAAGGTGGAAGAGGAAAAGAAAGTTGATGAAAAGGTTGGTAAGGTTGAGGATATTAAGATCGCAAACCCACATCACAATGAGAGGAAACACTCATGAATACATGTTAGCGAACATGGGGTAACAACCTATATGGATATACATGGAATTGGAGGAACAATCACTATGGCTATACATGGAATCAATGGAGCAACAATTATATGACATGGAATCACAGGAATAATTACTATGGATATGCATGGATGTCGAGCAAGAAAAATATGGACATAGATGGAATCAAAGTAGTGCGAAAATCTATAGAACCTGGTTTAGCAAAATGTATCACCCACTAAGATCACATATGGGTGGTTGGATGATCAAGCATGGTAACAAGTGTGTAATGATTTGAAGCACACTCATTACATTGTTTCTTCTCATGTTTGGGGACAAAACATGTCAAGGAGAGAGGGAATGTTATGTGTCTTGGGATATAATAATATAATGTATATGGATTAATGGAGATGCTGAAATTTGGCACACATCCCTCGGTTATATGTTTATAATATATGGGGTCACATAAGAATTAGTTATATTGGGTAATGAGTCAGCCTACATTGGGATTAGGTGTTACCCATCCATTAAGAGTAATGTATGCCTATATAAAGGATATGAATATCATTATGAGATATGTCATGTATGAGTTGACTATTTTAATTGTATATATATATATATATATATATATATATATATATATATATATATATATATATATATTAGAGGTGTCCCCCTCAAAGTGGAATTCCCATATTGGGAGATTATGGAGTTATTCATTCCTTAAGGATTATTTATGGTGTTTCCCTACCTTAAAGGTAATATACTGAATATATTGAATATTAGTGAACCTTGAACCACCAATATCTCTTGTGGTGTGTTATCTTTTACATATTATTCAATTATTTTATGCAAATATCTTATCACATACAACACACACATACAAAATAAGAGGTTAAAGATGGTTATATATTCTTACTTGTAGCATATGTATGATCAATTATGTATAATTCTCCCCAAATCCAAAAACACCAAGAAAGAATCATTATGGGTGGAGAAGGGAAATCTCATCAAGAATTTCTTTAGTATTAACTCACTATGGTAACCCAAATGCACAAGAGGTAAGCTCCAAGACTCAAAATTCAGCCAATAAGGTGCAAAATATTGCAAGAAAAATTAAATGCGAGTGTAAACAAGCGATAAAAAAGTAGTTGTATTGGTTATATGTGGTGAAAATAACAAGAAAGTATATGGGTATATACTTGATTCCATCATCCATGGGTGATGACATCGGCCTCAGGGAAACCCCGAGGTCAAAGGGTGTAAAACATGGGGAAAAAGACCAAGAGGTAAATGAAAAGGTCTATAGTGACCGAAAGTGGGGATAATAATGTGAAATAGGAATAATCAAGTAGACACAATGGGATAAGTGGACATGATGGGTGTAATATATGAATAAAGGGAAGAAACATAGGAAAGATAGGGTAATTAAGGATATCTAAGGACATCTCTGGAATGCTTATATCTTTCCCACATGACCAAGTCCAATCACACCCCAATCATAGAAATCCCCTTAAGGAATTCACTCAGAGAAGAATGCATCAACAACCCCTATATAAAAGAAATGGTAAGTAATTATAAAAAAACATGGTGCATACATATGATCCAATTGAAGATCATTATGTGTCACAATAGTGAAACACAAGGTTGTATTTAGAAAGAGATTTATGCAACACAAAATCAAAAGGAAATGTTGAAACTAAAGCTGTAATGAGTGTGCTATAAAAAAATAATGAACTCCACCAAGTGAAATATATTTACCTTCCAATATTTCTTGGCTTTCTTGTGGTGGACACAAAAGATGCTTAGAACCTTGAATAAGCAAGACTAAAAAGAAACACTATAAGATAATCAATAAAATAAGACATAAATCACCTAGCTAGGAGGTCACATGAAGGATGCTAGCCAAGAGGTGAATAACTCGAAGAGTGTAAAAAATCAATGGGTATATGTTATAATGATGATAAATTGATATAAAATGTGCTAACCAAGAAACGATGACATGGAGTTGATGGACCTAAATAGATATATAAATTACCAAAGTATCCAAGATATGAATAAACGGTTGTAGAAACCCAATCATGAAGCATAGACCCAAGCATAATGATAAGAGGTAAAATAGTAGTTTGACAAAGTAGTTAATTTGAAGAATGTTGTAAAAGAGGTGTTATCCTTTGAATATTTCTTTGGGTTCAATTTTTTTATTCAAAGGGAGGGTGGGCATCATGAGGTGCCACAAAATAAGGTGTGGTGAAATAAATGACATTTTGAGATGCCCAAAAAAAGTGTCAATCATGTTGTCATTATGGTTAAAGGTATGAATTATTACAAGGCTCTTGTGGTAACAAATAAAATCTAAATGATGTGATTTAGCATGAGATAAGATGTAGTATTCATTAATGATATGTGAAGTATAATGAGTCATAAGGTCATCATAATTAGGATTTTTGTAGTTAAAGGTATCGTTGTGGTCCATGGCCCTTATTTTACTAAAAATCATGGGAATAATGGGTCCAAAAAAGGTGTGTGATATCAAGCTCATCATTTTCAAGTAGGTTATCACTAGGGTGACTAGAGGATGATACATTATAGGAAGGTTCTTCAAGATCTTAAATGGGAGGAAATTTATCCCGAGGTAGTAAAAATAGAGGAAGATGAAGTGTAGATGCATTGGGTATATGGTTTTATTGAGTATGTTTTGAAATTAATTGGGTTCATCATCATTTGAGTTGACTAAGGTGACTTGAATATCAGGTCTATAGTCATAAAACTCATATTATGGATGCTAGAAAATTTATTAGTAGCAAGAAAGTGAAAGGTTTTCTTAGTAGAGGGGACAAGTACATTCCAAGGATTTGGGTCAGCATCATGTCTATATCATCGGTTATTTATGTAGATGAACTTAACACATTAATACTCAAATGATGAAATTGCAAGCATGCAATGTGTCAAAGGTCACCCAAGTAGTATATAATAAAATTTAAAATGAATGATTACTATGAGATTGGTGCAAATATTCTTGGGTCACAAAGTGATGGGGATCTAAATAAAAGTGAGAGGCTTCTATCAAGTTTTATCAAATCCACAACATGTGAGATGGGTATGTTGAAGTTCATCAAAGGAAAAGCCAACGTTTTTTATTAGAGAGGAGGAAATATTGATTCTAGAACCTTCATCCACCAAGACTTGTCTTACTTGTTCATCATGAATGATGACACTAATAAGGAGTGGAGGATCATTGACATGGAACAATACTCTTCATTGATCATATCATCTTCGAGAAATTCCATGGATATAGATTTGAAATTTTTAGAGGGATTTATAGTTTTGATAATATGGATTTTGGAGTTAGGGAAAGGTAATATAAAGGGAGGTTCCTCCACCTCATTGAAGGAATTATCCAAGTGATAAAGTTGTATGAGGAATTTTTGGTGTTGTGGAGAAGTACACAAGAGTTCCAATAAAGGGATTTTTCAAGTCATGGAGTTTAGTTTTCTAGGGTAGGTGTCGTAATGGTATGTGGGAGGATGGGAAGTGGAGGAAGGCCCAATAACTAGATGAGGTTTGTAGGATTGAGCAACCTTATCTAAAGATGGAAAAATAGATTATGTAGAGAGGATTTCTAGTGTGGTCGTGGGATGATGCTCAAATTTTTGGAACATAATTTAAGTGGGTTATTAATCCCTTATAAGTTCCTAATATTATATTTAATATTTATATTAAATATAAATATAAAAAATAAATTATAATTAATAAATAGAAATAGAAATAATAAAATTATTTATTAAATATAACTTATATGTTTACATTAAATGGTTGTTAACCAATTTGGTTGAAAAAGGGTGTTTTTAGGAGACACACTCGATCACCTAAAATAAATAAGGAACTTGGGGCCCTGTGGAAATCAACAAAGAGAGGAGAAGTGAAAAGGTGAAAGAGAAAGTTACTAAATTATTTATGTGTAATTACTAAGGTTTCTCAATAAATGGATATCTATGTTTTGGTAGATTTTTAACCTCTTGGAGGTTTTCCCATAGTAAATAGTGTATTGGGCTATTTAGTTTAATTATTTACTTCTATGTATTATAATTTATATAATGTTTAATGTTTAATTTAATTTATTAAATAGGATCCGTAAAGTCAATTGGGGTAGTTGTAACCTACCCCAAGTTATAAATGAGGGTCCCCTTATCAATTTACACATCTCACTCTTGGAAAATAATGTTTCAAAAATTTCACTTTCTTTGGTGTGGGTCAACTTTGAGGATTTAATTGCAATTTTTATAATATATTATATGTTGGGAAAACTAAATGCCTCTACTTTGTGTTCTAAGGAATGTAGGTGAAAAATTATTTACATCGGGAAGGAGGAAGACCCCAAATTATGCACGCTAACTTGGATTATGAAATTAAAAAAAAGAAAATGAGGATTTTTTTAACAAATGCATTAAAAATTCCCCTTTTAATTTTTTAACAATTTTTTTCACAATTCATTTTTGACGTAATATTATTTTCTTTGTGTCAATAGTTCATAATAAGGTCCGAGTATTCCTTAAAAAACATGAAATTCTAGATTTTATCTTGAATTTTTCTTTGAAATATTTTAAATAATAATTCAAATGATTTTAATCACTTTAGCATGGATAATTCATAGATGTTAAATGGGTCTCAACACTACAACATCTATAATATTTGTTTGAAAGCAAAATTTACATCATGGAAACTATGGGAAATCTAACCATTGGGGTTATGAAATGAAATGGATCGAAAGGAAATTATTATTATGGAAGAAACACAATGGAAAGGAAATGAGAGGAACGTATTTTCTTTCGAGTAAACACAGAGCACAAAATAATCATATGAGCTTTAGATAACAAATGTAATGTTTGAAATGATTAGAACAATCAAGATGCTAAACAAAGAATAGCTTAAGATTATGAACATAAGAACAATATCTTAAGAAAGATACATCTCACAACACAAAGTTTGCAAAATAGCATCAGCTCCTATTCCTCAAATGATTAAAAGAAAACACAAAGTCTTTCTTCTTCACAATAGATCTCAATATTCCAAAAATCTCAACCTTTGGAATGCATAAGCATCCCTTATTTATAATAAAAGGAGTTGAGAGAAAATAGGATAAATCCTAGAAAATAGTCTTTTTAATGAGAGTCCTACTTTGCTTGACTCTCACGTAGGAGACCAAGTCAAAATTTGCTTCCTATGTGACGAAACAAAAATGAAAAAGACATGTCGATTTCAGGATTGAAATGACATGCAACATTGTGCCTATTCTGTTTCATCATCTTTGTCTTCCTCCAACAAATCCTGCTTGTCCCGAAATTCTTGGAACTTTTGGATTATACCCTGCATCTCATTTTCATCAGGCACGGTGGAATGATCACTCAGAACTTCACATGTTTCCTGAGTATCGCTAGCATTTCCAGGAAGATTTTTCAGTCTCTTGTTGAGTTTCCTCAGGGTTTCCAAAGAATGTTCAATTTTCACAAACCTATCAATGATTTCCAGGCCAAATCCATAAGTTGGTTCATGCTGAATTGATTCTTGGATCTCTTGTAAAGATCATCAACAAGGAAGAATACCCAAGCTTTCACTCAACACCTTAGCGCAAATCTTGACTAGCTCTTCTTCTATGTCATTCATGCCATCGACCAATTGATCTCTTGATTCCCTCAATTTTCTGCAAGCTTCATTGAGAATCTTTATTCTGAATCTAATGGCTTTGGTTAGTTGAAAATGTTTGTCCCCATGTGGAATGATGCCTTCTTCGACCAAGATGGGATGGAACCTGTTTCAGCATGTTTGGAGAGCTTCAAAAGTTAACTCTAGGTTCCCAACCTCTGCTGAAAATTCATCATCCATTTTCTCTCCATCCTTCTTTATATCCTCAAGGATTTGTAGACTTCCATGGTGTCCTCAATGACTTATTTTCCTTACAGGAGCAGCCTTTGGATCCATTCATCGACCATTCTCCCCTTCTCATTAATCTTCTCGATCATGGGTACCGATGAGAAATCAAACCTGATAGGAGTAGAGGATGATGGTGTTGACTCAGAGGCTTTGAGAGCTTGAGTAGTACTTTTTCAGCTGTTGTACTTTCTCTTTTAACTCATCTCTATTTTCCTTAGTTTTAGCTTTTTCTAAGCACAACACATTCATGGCATCTTGTGCATCTGTTGTGCTCCCTCCATTGTTACTTTCCCTAGATCAACCCTTGTGATTTGATAATATGTGACCATTATATCATCCTTGGTTTTATCAGCCACAGGAGTAGCAATTTCTACAAATTTATGCCCTGAGGCATCCACTGAAATCCTTGAAACTGTTTTGGGTTTCTTGGCCGACTTGGTAGGAGTGACCTTGAGGGAACTGAAATCAAAGGCTAGTAATGGAACTACCACCTTCCTCTTCCTCGAGTCTGATCTATTAACCATTGAGGCATATTGGAAGAAGTTTCTCCCATTGTAGGTGTTACGGTCACATCCTCAGGTGGAGGAAGGTTAGCTTATGGAGTGGTGACCACTGCAAGTGTAGTGTCCGTGACAATGGACTTTGGGAATGAAGGTGCAGAAGGAGGAGGCATATCCATGGTTAACTGAGGTCTAGTGGGGAGAGGTGAGAGGCCAGAGAAGATACTAGCCATGGCTGAGGAACTTGGTGAAGAAATATGAGGCAAGGAAGGCTGAATGGGAGGAGGCAATGATTCTGAAATTAGAGTTTGAGAGATAAGAGGAAGACTTACCTCTGATGAGCTGTCAACCAAAAGAGGAATGGAAGGTTGAACAATCTCTTCTCTGGAAGGAGGATTTCCTTGTTCTGGTTGTGGAGGTGAATCAAGAATCTCAACTATTTGTGGGAGAGTGGCCACTGGTGTAGTTACTTGATCTTCTCCCTTTCTGACAAACTTAACCTTTATTGGCCTCTTGGAAGGGTTCTTATCCTTTTCCTTTTTCCCTTGGAGGGTCCCACTTCCAAAGTATCTAGTTTTGAAAAACTCCCTTCTTTATAACTCATTCCCAAGAAATGAGCCACGCCTTAGTACGGGCAAGAATTTGAGCAGCTCTCCCCGCAATAGAAGCTTTCTCAAGTGATGGACCAATCAATGGCTGGGAATACATATCGGTCTTCATTTAACCCATCATACGAGGCATCAAGGACACTCTCATTATCCGTGTGGTGCCCTCGGGATTGTCGATAAATCCAAAGCATCTAGATTTCTTCAATTGTCAACCTGCTATTGTCCTTTCTTTGGATGGAAACTTCATCCCGAAGATCAACCCAAATATCTTCTATGTTGGGAACATGTAGATATAAAGTCCCGTATGATTTAAGGACTCCTCAGAAATCAAATCCATCTCTGTGCTTCATGTGCTTCTTCAACTTGTCCTGAAGCTCATGCACCACATTCTTAGCTTTAACCACTATTGAGCACGTGTACCTTCCGATGGAAATAGGGAAGGATACGACAGCCTTGTGTTTACTTTGTTGGAATTTGTGGAAATCCAACAATTGTCTTACCAACTCCATTAGGATCAGCTTATCACCTGGGAATCTGGGCAATCGGAAAGGATCACCTGGGTACATGACCACCCGAAGGTATGTGAACTTCTTGAACTGCAAGAAGATACAACCCCATTTTGATACTTTGGCCCATGCCTCATCAGAGACTCTTCTCTTTCTTAAGTCAGGGTTCAACATGCAGATGTTCTCATAAAAGAAGGCATCATTCACTCTTCTGAATTGATCCTCGGACCCCTTCATTGTCAACTGAGGGAAATACCGATATATATGTTTGGTTGACTTACTTCCCTTCACGTCCAACCCTGGATAATTCCTCATACCGGCTGCTACATAGGTGACATATGATGACATATAAAACTTTCCAGTAGTCAAGACTGTCTTCATCTGGGAATCAATCTCATTACTTATAAGACTACTCCAATCAATCCCTTGTTCATTCTTCTTTATAAGGACCATGAATTGATACATCCACCCGTGAAAGTCTCTTGACTCGGGAGTCCAAATACTGACTCAACAGGGTGATGATGTCACTGATTTCAAGGATGAAATCACTCCTGGGGACAAACTTGGGAAACCTAGAGATGGTTGGCTTGGCCTTGATCAAGAAATTTTTATTCACATGCCTGATGCAATCTTCTTGATCTTTGTCCCAAGATTTTTGTTGACTTAAGATCTACATCGACATATTCCTCAAAGTTGGGTAATCTTAAGAGGTCATCAAAGTAACCCCCATCCAACTTCACTATGGTTTCTCTTGCTTGATTTTTCACTGAGCGGGAATCTGAGTCATAATTGGAAGCACATGCCAAAATGAACTCGGGGCATTGAGTAGACATTGGGAATCCTGCTGCAAGAGGGAGGCCACTGTTGGTTATTGACTTCATCAGGGACTCTGAGAAGAATCCTTGGTTCTGTTCCAAAAGTCTTCCATGTCAATGTTACCAAGCTCGTATCTCGGATGTCATAATTGCAATCTATGTAGGAAGGGGATTCCATTTTCTCGGTACTTGTATTTCATCTTTCCTGACCTATCTGACTTATCCTTAGATGATCCAGATCCGACATGAGAAGTCTGAAGAAAGAATGCCTAGATAACTCTTGTTTGAACAATCAGACTTGGAAGCTTGTTGAGCAACCCCACAGACCCACCACACCAACCAGACTTTGAGACTGTCAGACAATTCATGAAACCTGACACACTGCAGAGTATAATCAGAAACTAGGTTGTGTTGGACACTTTGTAAAACCCGACACAAGGTGGAAATCGGGGGTGTTAAGCACTTTACAAAACCCGATGGTCTACGGAATTTGGAGGATGTTGAACACTTCGTGAAACCCGACACAAGTGGAAGTTGGAAGATGTCAAACCCTGCGAAACCCGACACAAATGGAAATTGAAGGATGTTAAGCAGATTTTGAAACCCGATACAATGTGGAAAAAAATGGTGTGAGAAATTCACACACCTATAAAACTCGAACACAAACCCAACACACGGGTTTTGGGATGTCAAAATAGGTAAAATCTCCACCACGCTTGTAAGTTAAGTTTTATAGATTATTCCAAAAACCACAAGAGTATATCCATGAAAGGAAATAAGAAAACACCCAAGATGGATTTTTAAACAAGGGTTTTCATGGAAATTCAACAAAAATGAAGAAATACAACCTAAACCCTAAACCCAGAGGCAAGAAAAAGAAAAGAGGAAAAACACCAAAAGAACACTTCAAAAACAAACCCAAAGATCACAAAATGATAAGAAGAGAAAAATACCTTCAAGAAATTTGAAAAATGATCGAAGATGGATCATGAAATCGATCGAGAAGTTCAGTCGGGTTTGAGGTCGAAGGAGCATGTATGAAAAATCCACGCAAAAAAATATGTCAGGTAGAAATGACGTGTAAAATTGGAGTATTTATAAACCCTAGCATTTATTACACCTCCTCCGACACGTGTGCCAACTAACCGACAACTCGGCATTAATGCCATGTCATCATGCTTAGCACTTCCAAAACCCTGAAACAAAGGTTTTCTTAACAAATTGGGTTTTGGGAACCAACCGACATGAAGCATGTAAAAGACATGTCTAGATGCTATCGGGTTCAAAACCCGATACAAAGGATCATTTCGGGTTTTGGGTTTCAGAATCAAGCAACATGTAACATGTTTTTTGTAAGGTATGTTCGATGCTCCTGGGTTTCAAAACCCGATACACTGGCATGTAATCGGGTTTGGGTTTCAGAAGACACTGACATGAAGCATGTAAAAGACATGTTTGCATGTGATGGAAACCTAAAAACCTGAAAATCTCCTTCAAAGGGCATTTTTAGGAGGTTTTGTCAAAAAAATTTCTATGGTTATCTCAATTTTAGCTGGAATCACTAAAAATGAGATAACAATGGCTCCTAGTTGGGACTTTCTTTGAGACATCAAAGGAAGAGAACTCATATCAAAAGCTTTATCCATTGGGCTATGGAGTCTGAAGAAGAAAAACCAAAAACAAAAAGAAAGAAAGAAAGAAAGAAAGCAAACACACAACAAAAATAAATTATGATACAATGCAAGAGAGCATCTTGCATTACTAGTGGAACATCTTCAAATGTTGGCCACTGAAAGGTAGAGGGAGAAACTCTCCATCAAGGTATGATAGACAAAAGCTATTTTCACCATTCAACTGATGTATTTTGAAAGGACCTTTCCATAAGGAGTCAAACTTGCCATGCATCCCTTTTCTTCTCTTCTCTTGTCCCAGAGAAGTACTAGATCTCTCGACCTGGAAATCACGTTGCTTTGATTTCTTGTCAAATATTCTTTTGAATTTGATCTGATGGTCTGTGATGTGATCCACCACCTTGCTCCATTCTTCTTCTAGCCTGGCTAGGTACATTATCCTTTTCTCAATAGAACTTTGAAAAGTTTCATCCTCAATTGCTTTAGCCAACTATAAGGCTGGAAATTCTACAGAGATAGGTATCTCAATGCATCAATTCCATACAACACCTGGAATGGGGACATTCCAATAGCTCATTTAGGAGTAATCCGATGGCCCACAATGCATCATACAATGCTTTGTGCCATGTCCTCTGATTCTCATCAACCAACTTTCTGATTATGGTCACCAAGTTTTTGTTGCTCGATTCAGCCTGACCATTGCTTGAGGGTAGTAATCGGATGAATGAGCCAACGTGATCCCAAATCCATAACAAAATTTCTATCAACTCATGGGATGAGAAATTGGAGGCATTGTCAGCAACAATCTTGTGAGGCACACCGAATCTAACAATTATATTTTCTTTGAGAAAATTACAAACAACTTCGGAGGTAGCTTGTTTGATTGGAGAAGCTTCCACCCACTTGGTGAAATAGTCTATGGTGGTGAGGACATAATTATGACCAGCACTAGAGGTAGGGTTCAATACTCCAATGAAATCAATTCCCCATTGGTGAAAAGGTTCTTCAATCACCACGGGCTTTAAGGGAAGAGCTGTCAGCTTAGGATGACCAATGAAATGTTGACAAGCTTCACACTTGGCCACCCATTCAATTGAATCTCGAAAGAGAGTAGGCCAATAGTACCTAGCCCATAAAATCTTGTAAGCCATTATGGAAGAAGAGAAATTTCCTCCACATGCTAGATTGTGGAAGGACTCTAGCAACCTTATCTGCTGAGACTTGTCAACACACACAGGAATACACCATCGATACCTTTTTATATATACCATTGTCCCACATAATGTATCTTGCAGATCTGAGTTTAACTATCCTCTTTTCTTTTGGCTTAAATGTGGGGACACTCACCATAGGTTAAAAATAAAGTGATATCTACGTACCATTCATCAGTCGTGCTTACGAAAAGCACTTTGGGAAATTCTGAAGAAGTACCTTCAGTTTCTTCACACTCTGTCTCAACATTGTTTTTATGTGATTAATTGGCACAGGCCTCTACCTCACACCAACTTGGTAGGTCTGATGTCCAAGTCATACTCCTAGACTTTGGCTATCCAGTTACCCCATTGACTACCCAACTCTTGTTGGGTCAAAATGGATTTAACTATGGTATCAAGAACTAGAACGAGAGTGTGGGAACTCAAGACATAATACCTGAAATGTTTCACCACTCTCACCACTGCATAAGCATGCTTTTCAATCTATGACATCTTCAATTCATGTTCCTTTAGTGGGAAGCTCATGAAAGCAATGGGAGCTTCAATTCCTTCTTCATTTTCCTGCATCAGGATGGCCGATATATGTATGTGTGGAAGTGTAGCTATACATGATGAAATATTTCTTGAAGTCCAGGCATACCAGAATAGGAGCGTGAGCAATTTCCCATTTGACTTCTTCAAATGCAAGCTTCCCTTCAGTGCTCCATCGAAATGGAATTTTATCCTTCATCATTCCAAGGATATCCTTGGTTTTATCAAAAAATTAGGTACAAATCTTCTTAGGAAATTAACCTTCCCAAAAAGGAGTGCACCCCATTTTTCTTGTGGGTAGGGTAAGGCTTTGAATGGCCTTCACCCTCTCTGGGTCGATCTTGGTTCCTTCTCTAGTCACAATATGACCCAGCAAACTTTCCTTCTGTCACTCCAAACATGGATTTTTAGGATTTAATGAAATCCCATGATGCCTGCACCTTAAGAGTACCTATTCCAGGTGATCATAATGATCACTTCACTTTTTAGAAAAGACCGTCAAGTCATCCAAATACACAACTATGACCTTGCCCATTAAATCTCTGAAAGCTAAGTCCATAGCCCTTTGAAATGTGGCTCTGGTGTTAATCAAACCAAAAGGCATCCTTCTGTAAGCAAAGGTTCCCCATGGAGTGGTGAACGTTGTTTTATGTTGATCTTCAACAACTACCTCAACCTGATTATACCCCAAAATCCATCAAGCATGGATAACATTTTTGATCCAGTGATAGTCTGTAATACCTGGTCCATGATGGGCAATGGATAATTGTCCTTTAATGAAGACTGGTTGAGATTCGAAGTCAACACAAATCTGGATTTCACCATTCTTCTTTCTCACAGGACAATGTTCGCAACCCAGGTGGAATGATGGATCGGAAAGATAATCCTTGCATCTAACATTTTCTGAATTTCTGCAAGAATAGTCCCTGAGATCTTTGGGTTGTAATGTCTCTCTCTTCTTCTTAGGGTTTAACTTCAGCTTCAAAGGAATGCTATGTTGCACATCCTTGGGCTTGAAAGACTTTAGATCCGCATATGACCATGCTAGGATGTCCATATATCTCTTCAAGAGTGAAGAGAATCTTTCTTTTTCCTCCGAGAACAACATTTACCGATGTTTACCATCCGTGGTTGATCAAGTGGAGCCCAGGTTAACTTGATCTACCTCTGACGAGGAAGCACCTTCAGCTTGCCTTTTACCCTGAATGAACCGGTCATGCTTGTCAAACAGACCTTCCAGAGAAACTAATCCCTTCGGAATCTTATTGCCTTTAAGATGGATGAATTCACCATCAATTTCTTGATATGAATTGAGATGGACTCATGGAAAAGCTGATTCGATCCTTCAAAATAAAGCTCACTAAAATTATCAGCTTTCTCTAAAAAAGACAATACCTATTGGTCATCATTAAACACCTGCCAATGAGTTGAGTTATCTGGAACACTTGGATGATACACAATCTCAATGGTATATGTGTCTGTTTGAACTGTGGGTGAGGAAGAAGAAGAGATGTAGAAACAACTAAGGAATCAACTTTATCATTGTAATCTCTTAAGACTGCTTTAATGGAAAAAGTCAAAGCATTCTATGTTGTCCCAAACCTTGTTTCTGTAATGTTTTAGATGGTCATTTTTTACCTGATAAATTCCCCTTACTTGATTCACAATCAACTCGGCATCTCCTTGTACTTTGAGATTTTGGATTCCTTTTTGTCTTGCCATTTCTAATCCTAATAACAAAGCTTCATATTCAGTTGTGTTATTAGTATTATCAAACTGCAACTTGAAAGCAAAGGGAAAGATCTCAAAATCTGGAGATATAAGAACTACGCGGCACACCGAACTAGTAGTTGAACAGCTCCCATCAAACTCAAGGGTCCAAACAGTGTTAGGATCTTCTTCTTTCACTTCTATAGAGGGCACCTCAGATGTCAAGAAATAATTACCCAAGCCTGCATCTTCAAAGAGAATTTGAGCCTTAGGATCATCTGATTTAGTAACTAGGTACTTTGCTTGTGCTTCGGGGTGAAGGACACGAGGAACTCCATTTACTGGAATTTTAGCTTTGGTCCAATCCATGTTGATTTCTCCTCCAACATCTTTGCAAAATCCTCTTCCCAAAAGAATCCCATAAGCAATCGAGATATCAACAACTAGGATAGTCATTTTTACTCTCTTTTCTAGAAATGCAACAAATGCAAACTGTGCATCCTTGATTTGGCCAATCAAGGGGACTTGTTTAGTTTCCATGGAGTAACATCACCCATAAGATTTAGTCAGTGTGAGTCCAAGGGCATGAGCTACTTTTTGTGGGCATAACGTTATCAGAGGCTCCTGAGTCAATTATGCAATTGTTGAGTTTGAAACCATTTATAAGTAAAGACAAATAAAATGGTTCAATCTTTCCTGAAGAAGTGGCAGAGGTCATATTACTCTGAGGTAAAGGCTGAGTGGGGCTAGGAAAAATGCCTTTTGAAGATGGAGGAATAATAACCTTGCTTCTAATGAATTTGGCAAGTTTCTCAAATTGCTCAGGGTTGGACTGAAGGTATTCGGCTTCCGACATTTGGATTTTGGTTTTCTTTGCATGATCAATGATGTCAAAAGTGGTATATGAAGGAATGATGGAGGGCTCAGTTCTAGTTACATTGGTCTGAGCTGAGGTACTGGCCTTGAAAGTAGGAGAAAGAGAGTTGGAAGGTGAAGTTACCTTTTTCGTTATCTCCTTTTCAGTTTGTGCTGAGATGGGAGATCCTCTTTTAGCCATAACTATGGGAGCTTCCTTACTTTTATCCTTGGAGATTTCAACCAGATTTCTGGGGTTCTGAGATTGGGATTGAGTGAAAACTACAAATGATTTTCCATCATGCTCATCTTCATCTTTCTCGTATTCCAAATAACCAATGCTGGAGTCACCAGCTGAATCATCAAAAGACTCATCAACATATCCTGAAGCTTTGAAGGCTTCATGAGAGTCATGATCTTCTGGTTCCTCATCCTCCTCAACTATTTCAACTACTACGTTGACAGGAGGAGCTTCAATGGCCAGCCTGGTGGGAGCAGTGATCAACCGATTCCTATCTCTTGCGGGAGCATCGTTGGCATTGTTGAAATTCCATCTAGGAATATCCCGATAAGGAATGTTGGTTGCTTGTTGAGACATTTTCTTCTTTAAAGTGATCAAGTCATTGGCCATCTTTTGAATCATTGGATCAGTAGTACTCTGAGAAGAACTCTGATTTTTAGGTTTAGATGATTCTCTTCTGATCTTTCCAGCCAGAATAAGATCATCTTCTATTTCGGTGGCTATAGCTTGAGCGGTGGCCAAATCGGGGATAACAGATCTTCTCAACAAGAAGCTTACATCAGGAGGTTGAGCGTTGATGAAGAAACACTTTTGATTTTCAAGAGTAGGAACAGCTAGGTCTAGAATCTTGTGGATCAGCTTGTTGAATTTGGCTATGAAGTCCCGCATGGGTTCGTAAGACTCTTCTTCATGTGTGTAAGTTATGCTAACAAGGTGTGAGAATCTTTAGCTGGTTTGAACCTTGCTTCAAATATAGATCTCATGGTAGCCAGTTGGTAATGCATGCATTTGGGAGATGGTAAAACCATTCTGCTGCTACGCCATGCAATGTTTCAATGAAGAGTCAAACAGAGACATCTTCGTGAGCAACCCCAAGAACACCGCATGCAACAAAGAATGAGGCAATGTGTTCATCAGGATGTTTTTTCCATCACCGTTGAACTTAGGAATATTCTTCCATGATCCATGAGGTAGGTCATGCAATGGTGGAGTAAGGGAAAGAGGACCAATAGCTATGCCCCAAGGCACAGGTTGTGCTTGCCATTCTTCTAAATGAAGTGTATACAGAATATGAATATCCGACAAGAATAATGCATGACAAGTTTAGAAAAACTTCTTGTTCTTGAGGAATCGAGTCCTTCGGATGGGTGAAGAACTTCTTGCCGACTAGATGCAACACTGTTGGGTGAAAGCCTGAAATTATGTTGTTGAAGCAGATCAAAGAATGGATCAGTTTCACCCCTGGCTCGGCTTGACCGAGTGAAGATCTTTCCTAGCCAGCTTGAACTGGAAAATGGATCTTCTTGAAAATAAGGCAAATATGGAGTCGCTAGACACCAAAAGGATAAGCTTAGTCTTATCAATCCGTATATCCCCAGTGGAGTCACCAAAAAATTGTTGGTTGGATATTTTGTCAAGCCAAAATATGAGGTTCAACCATAGTACATGGGATTAAATCCCTCCTCAAAGACAGGTGAGGCTGCCTATTTATTACTAATCTAAAACACACAGAAATAATATATACAATATTCACACTAATCTAACCATTGGGGTTGGGATAGAATCCAAAATCCATATCCATAATAGGTGAAGATATTGCTCTTTTGAAATGAAATGGATCGGAAAGGAAATTATTATTATGGAAGAAACACAATGGAAAGGAAATGAGAGGAACGTATTTTCTTTCGAGTAAACACAGAGCACGAAATAATCATATGAGCTTTAGATAACAAATGTAATGTTTGAAATGATTAGAACAATCAAGATGCTAAACAAAGAATAGCTTAAGATTATGAACATAAGAACAATATCTTAAGAAAGATACATCTCACAACACAAAGTTTGCAAAATAGCATCAGCTCCTATTCCTCAAATGATTAAAAGAAAACACAAAGTCTTTCTTCTTCACAATAGATCTCAATATTCCAAAAATCTCAACCTTTTGGAATGCATAAGCATCCCTTATTTATAATAAAAGGAGTTGAGAGAAAATAGGATAAATCCTAGAAAATAGTCTTTTTAATGAGAGTCCTATTTTTCTTGACTCTCACGTAGGAGACCAAGTCAAAATTTTCTTCCTATGTGATGAAACAAAAATGAAAAAGACATGTCGATTTTAGGATTGAAATGACATGCAACATTGTGCCTATTCTGTTTCATCATCTTTGTCTTCCTCCAACAAAGCCTGCTTGTCCCAAAATTCTTGGAACTTTTGGATTATACCCTGCATCTCATTTTCATCAAGTGTGGTGGAATGATCACTCAAAACTTCACATGTTTCCTGAGTATCGCTAGCATTGCCAGGAAGCTTTTTCAGTCTCTTGTTGAGTTTCCTAGGTTTCCAAAGAATGTTCAATTTTCACAAACCTATCAATGATTTCAGGCCAAATCCATAAGTTGGTTCATGCTGAATTGATTCTTGGATCTACTTGTAAAGATCATCAACAAGAAGAATACCCGAGCTTTCACTCAACACCTTAGCAGCAGATCTTGACTAGCTCTTCTTCTATGTCATTCATGCCATCGACCAATTGATCTCTTGATTCCCTCAATTTTCTGCAAGCTTCATTGAGAATCTTTATTCTAAATCTAATGGCTTTGGTTAGTTGAAAATGTTTTTCCCCATGTGGAATGATGCCTTCTTCGACCAAGATGGGATGGAACCTATTTCAGCATTTGGAGAGCTTCAAAAGTTAACTCTAGGTTCCGACTCTTGCTGAAAATTCATCATCCATTTTCTCTCCATCCTTCTTTATATCCTCCAAGGATTTGTAGACTTCCACGGTGTCCTCAATGACTTCTTTTCCTTACAGGAGCAGCCTTTGGATCCATTCATCGACCATTCTCCCCTTCTCATTAATCTTCTCGATCATGGGTACCGATGAGAAATCAAACCTGATAGGAGTAGAGGATGATGGTGTTGACTCAGAGGCTTTGAGAGCTTGAGTAGTACTTTTGTCAGCTATTGTACTTTCTCTTTTAACTCATCTCTATTTGCCTTAGTTTCCTTTAGCTTCTAGCACAACACATTCATGGCATCTTGTGCATCCTACGTTGTGCTCCCTGTTGTTACTTTCCCTAGATCAACCCTTGTGATTTGATAATCTGTGACCATTATATCATCCTTGGTTTTATCAGCCATAGAGTAGCAATTTCTACAAATTTATGCCCTGAGGCATCCACTGAAATCCTTGAAACTATTTTGGGTTTCTTGGCCGACTTGGTAGGAGTGACCTTGAGGGAACTGAAATCAAAGGTTGGTAATGGAACTACCACCTTCCTCTTCCTGGAGTCTGATCTATTAACCATTGAGGCGTATTGGAAGAATTTTCTCCCATTGTAGGTGTTACGGTCACATCCTCAGGTGGAGGAAGGTTAGCTTGTGGAGTGGTGACCACTGCAAGTGTAGTGTCCATGATAATGGACTCAGGGAATGAAGGTGCAGAAGGAGGAGGCATATCCATGGTTAACTGAGGTCTAGTGGGGAGAGGTGAGAGGCCAGAGAAGATACTAGCCATGGTTGAGGAACTTGGTGAAGAAATATGAGGCAAGGAAGGCTGAATGGGAGGAGGAAATGATTCTAAAATTAGAGCTTGAGAGATAAGAGGAAGACTTACCTCTGATGAACTATCAACCAAAAGAGGAATGGAAGGTTGAACAATCTCTTCTCCTGAAGGAGGATTTCCTTGTTCTAGTTGTGGAGGTGAATCAAGAATCTCAACTATTTGTGGGAGAGTGGCCACTGGTGTAGTTACTTGATCTTCTCCTTTTCTGACAAACTTAACCTTTATTGGCCTCTTGGAAGGGTTCTTATCCTTTTCCTTTTTTCCCTTGGAGGGTCCCACTTCCAAAGTATCTAGTTTTGAAAAACTCCCTTCTTTATAACTCATTCCCCAAGAAATGAGCCACGCCTTAGTACGGGCAAGAATTTGAGTAGCTCTCCCCGCAATAGAAGCTTTCTCAATGATGGACCAATCAATGGCTGGGAATACATATCGGTCTTCATTTAACCCATCATACGAGGTGTCAAGGACACTCTCATTATCCGTGGTGCCCTCTGGGATGTCAGATAAATCTAGCATCTGGATTTCTTCAATTGTCAACCTACTATTGTCCTTTCTTTGGATGGCAACTTCATCCCGAAGATCAACCCAAATATCTTCTATGTTGGGAACATGTAGATATAAAGTCCCATATGATTTAAGGACTCCTCGGAAATCAAATCCATCTCTGTGCTTCATGTGCTTCTTCAACTTGTCCTGAAGCTCATGCACCACATTCTTAGCTTTAACCACTATCGAGCATGTGTACCTTCCGATGGAAATAGGGAAGGATATGGCAGCCTTGTGTTTACTTTGTTGGAATTTGTGGAAATCCAACAATTGTCTTACCAACTCCATTAGGATCAGCTTATCACCTGGGAATCTGGGCAATCAGAAAGGATCACCTGGTACATGACCACCCGAAGGTATGTGAACTTCTTGAACTGCAAGAAGATACAACCCCATTTTGATACTTGGCCCATGCCTCATCGAGACTCTTCTCTTTCTTAAGTCGTAGGTTCAACATGTAGATGTTCTCATAAAAGAAGGCATCATTCACTCTTTCCGAATTGATCCTCGACCCCTTCATTGTCAATCGAGGGAAATACCGATATATATGTTTGGTTGACTTACTTCCCTTCACGTCCAACCCTGGATAATTCCTCATACCGGCTGCTGCATAGGTGACATATGATGACATATAAAACTTGCCAGTAGTCAAGACTGTCTTCATCTGGGAATCAATCTCATTACTTATAAGACTACTCCAATCAATCCCTTGTTTGTTCTTCTTTATAAGGACCATGAATTGATACATCCACCCATGAAAGTCTCTTGACTCGGGGAGTCCAAATACTGACTCAACAGGGTGATGATGTCACTGATTTCAAGGATGAAATCACTCCTGGGGACAAACTTGGGAAACCTAGAGATGGTTGGCTTGGCCTTGATCAAGAAATTTTTATTCACATGCCTGATGCAATCTTCTTGATCTTTGTCCCAAGATTTCTGTGTTGACTTAAGATCTACATCGACATATTCCTCAAAGTTGGGTAATCTTAAGAGGTCATCAAAGTAACCCCCATCCAACTTCACTATGGTTTCTCCTGCCTGATTTTTCACTGAGCGGGAATCTGAGTCATAATTGGAAGCACAAGCCAAAATGAACTGGGGCATTGAGAAGACATTGGGAATCCTGCTGCAAGAGGGAGGCCATTGTTGGTTATTGACTTCATCCAGGGACTCTGAGAAGAATCCTTGGTTCTGTTCCAAAAGTCTTCCATGTCAATGTTACCAAGCTCCGTATCTCGGATGTCGTAATTGCAATCTATGTAGGAAGGGGATTCCATTTTCCGGTACTTGTATTTCATCTTTCTGACCTGTCTGACTTATCCTTAGATGATCCAGGATCCGACATGAGAAGTCCTAAAGAAAGAATGCCTAGATAACTCCTGTTTGAACAATCAGACTTGGAAGCTTGCTGAGCAACCCCATAGACCCGCCACACCAACCGAGACTTTGAGACCTGTCGGACAATTTGTGAAACCCAACACACTAAGTAGAATATATAATCGAAACTAGGTTGTGTTGGACACTTCGTAAAACCCACACAAGGTGGAAATCAGGGGGTGTTAAGCACTTTACAAAACCCGATGGTCTATGGAATTTGGAGGATGTTGAACACTTCGTGAAACCCGACACAAGCGGAAGTTGGAAGATGTCGGGCACCCTGCGAAACCCGACACAAATGGAAATTGAAGGATGTTAAGCAGCTTTCAAAACCCGATACAATGTGGAACAAAATGGTGTGAGACACACCCGTAAAATGGTGTCGACCTAAAAACAAAGGTGTCGGGTTTTTGGGATGTCAAAATAGGTAAAATCTCCACCACAGCTTGTAAGTTAAGTTTTATAGATTATTCCCAAAAACCACAAGAGTATATCCATGAAAGAAAATAAGAAAACACCCAAGATGGATTTTTAAACAAGGGTTTTCATGGAAATTCAACAAAAATGAAGAATACAACCCTAAACCCTAAACCCAAGAGGCAAGAAAAATCAAAGAGGAAAAACCGAAAGAACACTTCAAAAACAAACCCAAAGATCACAAAATGATAAGAAGAGAAAAATACCTTCAAGAAATTTGAAAAATGATCAAAGATGGATCATGAAATCGATCGAGAAGTTCAGTTGGGTTTGAGGTCGAAGGAGCATGTATGAAAAATCCACGCAACAAAAATATGTCAGGTAGAAATGACATGTAAAATCAGAGTATTTATAAAGCCCTAGCATTTATTACACCTCCTCCGACACGTGTGCCAACTAACCAACAACTTGGCATTAATGCCATGTCATCATGCTTAGCACTTTCAAAACCCGAAAACAAAGGTTTTCTTAACAAATCAGGTTTCGGGAACCAACCGACATGAAGCATGTAAAAGACATGTCTGGATGCTATCGGGTTCAAAACCCGATACAAAGGATCATTTGGGTTTTGGGTTTGGGAATCAAGCAACATGTAACATGTTTTTTGTAAGGTATGTTCCGATGCTCCTGGTTCAAAACCCGATACACTGGCATGTAATCGGGTTTTGGGTTTTGGAAGACACTCGACATGAAGCATGTAAAAGACATGTTTGCATGCGATGGAAACCCGAAAAACCCAAAAATCTCCTTCAAAGGGAATTTTTAGGAGGTTTTGTAAATTTTTTTGGAAAAATTTTCTATGGTTATCTCAATTTTTCTAAGTTTAATAAGAATCAAAAGTTCAAACCAAACTTTAAACCCCCTAATAAAGATAAGAAATTAGTGAATAATCACCTAAAATTTAGTTTTGATGGAAAATGTCATAATTGTGGAAAATTTGGTCATAAAAAGGAAGATTGTAGGAAAAATAAAATTAAACCAAATTTCAACAATCAAAAAGGAAACAAAACTAATCAAACTCAACACAAGATTCAAAGTTTAATAAAAAAACCTAATGTCGTTGCTTTATATGTTGCTTTGGTTACTACAAAATAAAATGAATGGATCCTAGATAGTGGTGCTTCTAGGAACATGACATATATGTTAGATATTCTCTCTGATATCAGAGAATGTCATGATCATATTTATCTAGGTGATCATTCTATTCTAGATGTACAAAGTCAAGGTAAAGCTAAAGTTTTCAATGGTTATATTAATGATGTTTTATATGTTCCTAAACTGAAGATGAATTTATTATCATGCTCTCAATTAAATCAAAATAATTATAGCATCATCTTACTTAAGGATAAATTATAATTTAAAAATGAATTTGATATTACTATTACGAAGGTATTCAAAAGAATGGGTTATATATCTTTAATGGTTTTGCATTTGCTTCATGTTTTACTTCTCAAAGTAGGAATGATTCACAGTTATGGCATGAAAGGTTAGGGCATGTTAAATTTAGTAGCATGTATGATATGTCTCAACTTAACCCCGTTGTTGGATTACCTCATATCTCCCATGCTCATGAAACTTGTGAAGTTTGAAAATTTTCAAACCCCTTTCATAGCCACCATGATCCAAATTCCATTGAACCTCTTGAATGTGTTCATAGTGATGTTATAGGTATTTTAGAATTAACTTCATTGAATTTTTATTTATATGTAGTTACATTTGTTGATGATTATTCTTATATGATTTGGTCGTTCTTTATTAAAAACAAATATGATGTTCTAGTCAAAAAAATAGGCCAAGGAAGATTTTTTCTTGGCATGAAGATTCAAAATTGGCTAAATATAAAATTCATTTAGGTTTGTTGCAAAAATTTTAGTGTTCTACGGGTTCTCAATTTTCACGAAACGTTATTCTATTTTCGTGGACATCAAGATCGGCCACCATGGGTGTGAAGAAATCTTGAGGATCATAAGGACACTTGCATTTTCAAGAAGAATTTTTTTCTAAGTTCCTAATCTATGAGTCAAAGTTGAAGGCATGTGAGAGTTTTCGATGGATGAGGAAATGTTGTTATTTCGTAGAATTCACTTTCATAGGATAAGAGATTAAAAAGCCTCGCGATCGTATATAAAATAAGTTTTACATATTTTCTTAACTCCATATGAAGATAAGTATTAGGTGAAGGCTACGATCAGCCAAGAATAAGCTAAGTTCAAGAACCAAAAACACTATACTAGTGTTTTGCGGGTTCTTTATGTACAATATTACGTGGATTTCTAAGTTCGTGTGAAATAAAAAGGAAAATGCCTTCATGAATTTTGGTGAAAGTGATAAAGTGTGAATGTGAGGAGTTATGTGCGGGCGGCTAAGTGTAGAAATAGAATTCTAAGGAAGTGTAAGAAGATACCTTTATTGTCTCGTGGGTTTCAATCCAAGGGTATTCTCAAATCCAAAATCCGAAGGACAAGGTCAAGCTTTGTGGTTAAAGCAATGATCAAGGCCGCAGAGAAGTCACAAAGCATTCAAAATGTCACGGAAAAAGTAGAGCTGGTTTATTGGTTGAATCTTCTAGTTATGATATCCAAATTGGATAACAATGGCTATGTTTTTTTATTTCTCTAAGGGGTGGATTACACTATGAAGAAATGTAGAGATGGATTTCGTTATAGGAAAATAATATTGAAAACTTGAGGACATAAAGAAAACACATAATTTTCTCATTTCAAACATGACCATCCATCTCACCTACGAAGTAAATGTAAAAATGATGCCCATGTCCTTGCCTCCAAATTTTGATGGCATGTAATAAGAGAAAATGATGATCTATTAGGGAGATTAATGACAACATGATATGTGGGCGGAAAGTTATCTTCATCCTTCGACAGATCCAATTTTGAATTTCCTTCCATATTTTCCTTTCCTATTATGATATTGTATAATTATAGGTGCTTAATCACATTTTTAGGTTCCCTTCGCTGAATATGCATGCTCTACCTTAGAGTGATGCATTGTCTTTCCTTGACCTCTGCAGACTTAGCATTTTACATGAGATCCCTAACCTCTATTTTGTAAGCATAATTAATACTCTTTGAAATGTAATACATATGTGGTTGTTTTCCCTTCGAATGATTTGTTTTTTTATGGATGTTTACCCTCTCATTTTCATTAATTCTATTCATTTATGCTCTTCATAACCTCTTGTTTCCATTAAATCTATGAATGTGTGATTTATATGTGTCTTTGTGGTTAGATTGGAGCCCTGTCTTAGTGTTGGTGTATTGTCATTATTTCATTTTGTAGATTTTTTCATTCTCTCTTAACTCTATATCCTATAAGTTTTAGTTTTAGGATTATTTGCAACTTGAGTAGCTTAGGTTTGTGTATGTTGAGCTAAGAGAGAAGGAACCAACCTTCTCTCGGAGGTTTTTCAATGATCAAAGTCCACAGTTTGAATGCAATCCCATGTTAGATGAAGTATTTTATCTTCCATGATCAAACCAAGGGTTCTACTTCCGGTCTCTAATAGTTCGACATGCTCAATGGGAGTAATGAAGATTTTATTTCCTTTTCACTAATATTTGGTTTATATCTTGGTGATATCTAGCCTTTGGAGGCCCTATAAAACACATCTAGTGACTCCAAGCATTTAATTTGGTTCAAGAAGAAAAGTGTCTCTATCTCATGAGATAGATTGAAACAAGATAGAGGGTAGCACATGGAGATCCCTTTGATTACCTACATGTATCACTAATGATAAGAAGGAGATGTAGATCCACACAAATAACGCCATCACCTCTAAATAGAGTTCTCTCTACTCCTCCACATGGTAGGAATTTCTTATTGTCTTATAGAGTTCTAAGACCCATCACATTCATGGCTCATCAAAGGAATCAAGTATTTGTCACATGTAATAGAGGAAGTCCTCTAATTTTGGCTCAATATGATGAGATTCCAGTTGTGGCCCTCAAGAGTGTTCATTTTTTCACTTTGGAGAGAACACTATAACTCTCGTTAAGCACATTAATGATATTTTTAACATCTGTTTAGTAAACCACATTACACAAGATAATGTAGCAATCATATTTTTGGCATCTTTTTCAAGGGAAAATTCCTAAAATGATATAGAGGTTTAAGAGTTAATCTGTATATCTAACTAGGATGAGTTAGGAGAATTGTTTTGCAATTATTTTGAAAATAAATCGAGCATTTATCTTTGGTGGAGCGGCTGATTATGAAAAAGAGAGAACCACATAAGCCAATGATTGATTTCAACATTAGATTCTAGAGAACTTGAGATAGAATTCCCCAAATGGTATTGCCTACACCTCATTATGCATTTATATTTATCTAAGGGCTTTAAATAGTGACATTTATGTCATGATTCATTCCATAGGGGTAAAAATTTAACATATGCCTATGATATTTCCATTAGAGTAGAAAGCAGTCTCATTTAGGATGGAAAACTTACCCCTAAACCTTCAATGCCCATTTTTCCAAAGATAGGGACATATGCCTCTTTCAAAATCCTATTCTATCCCCAAGAATCCAAATCTCAAGTTATGCATTTACTTCTACAATACCTTCAAGTGAATTACAAGAAGTCATGAAGCAATTGCAAAATTTTGGGAATGAGTTGGTATCCTTGAAAAGGAAACAAGCTCAGAATTGTAGACCTTATCAGCCTCCATACCAACCTAATAGGCCCAAATTTCCACCAAATAGATCGCGATCAAGGCACTCAAAATCAAAACCAGATCACCCTTGCAAAGCCATTTGGTCTTATAATCCTAATCCGGATGATTCATATAAGGATTTGGTTCAGAGAGAATAATTTTATTCAATATTATGAGTGGTGTTTCCCTTGTAATATTCCACACAACCAAGCAACCTTCCCTAATGGAATTATAAACCAAAGCTTTGATGGTGTAAAATGCATCTTTCTTTAAAGGTGCATCCATGGAGGAAAAATAGCCACAAGTGATTCCTCAAGAAATACCTCCAAGTGATACTTCACTTGTGAACTGAAAATGAGGAGTTTTGCATAATCAACCGGATCTAGGGGATAAATAAACCACCTTCTTTAAGTATAGCAGAAATAAAAGGTCAAAAAGAGGAAAAGTGGAGCCAAATACTCAATCTCTTACTCCACCAATCACTCATCCTCAACTCAAATAGCTCACGGACTTGGGTGGATTTCATACTTCAACAAGTGATCCAAGGAACATAGTAAACCCGTCTTGCACACTTGATTCACGAAACATTGGAGACTCGGAAAATAGAAACATTCTCGCATAATAATGAAGTTCCACAAGGTTAAGATAATCTATAATTCGAGTAGATTCCATTGAGCAAGGGATATCCACTGAGTGTATAATTTCTACCACCCAAAGAGAATTTTTGGATTGCACATATGAGTAAGGAAAACACCACTCCTCTATTGTATAATTCCACAGTGTAGACACAAAATCATGTACTTGGGTACATTTCTAGGTCCTAAAGCATACTAATGTATACATGATTCATAAACAAGAAAACTAGTGGTTAACAACTATCTTTGGCCTCTTTTCTTTATTTATTTCTTTCTCTCCATTCTTACAAAGTGACGGACCTTACCAATTTATCTCTTATGGCCTCGACACTAACACCTAGTTAGGACACGGCACTGCAGTGCTTTTGTCCATAATGGGCACTCTGGCCCTTTATTACCTTTACTTGCTCTTTTTGGGTCTCTTTATATTTTGGGCATATTTTTCACTTATGGGTCATCCTTCTAGTTTTCAATTACAAAATTCAAACAAGGGAATCATATATATACTTAGTTACTTCTCAAAAATAAGGGACCAAGCACTAAGCATTACATACTACCACCTAATCTTGCATTCAAAAGAACAAGAGCATCAAAGGCACAAATATAACATCCGTTCAAGGAAAGGGTTGGATACTTTTGCATAAAAAACAAAAGAAGGGGAAGTTTATTCTATTCAATCCACACATTATGTACATTTTATACATTCTAGATCAAGTCCCCTATCACTATGGAACTTGCACAAGGGAATCTTAGGGCATCATTTCCACACACACAAGAACTACATGGATTCCGAGATATAGTGCAACACTTGGTCATAAGTTCACTCTTATGGTGACCTCGAGGTCTAAGTCTTGCAAATCTAGATTATGCATATTTTTTATTAGATTTGATGTGGTTTGGACATGTGCAGTAGATATTTTATTTTATGGGTTAGAGGTACCTCGGTGATCAAAGAGTGAATATTAAGTGAAAGATAGGAATCAATAGTGAAGCTCTTGTGACACATAAGAAATCAATTCCTAAGTAATTACAACGCCACTAATGCCTAGATCCGGGCATCGGTTCCTGAATGTCCTCCTGTGGATGCCTCTATCTTACACATTTTTGAGTTCTAAAATTTCTAATGAGCATCATTGATGCTATTATTATTTGTTTTAGTATTTCACCTACCCAGATCATTTCCTGTTCACTCGAGAAATCAACAAAGTCCTCCGATCTCCCTCTCTTACTCGTAGGGTTTTCATATTATATATACTTGTTTTCTTACATATTTACTATACATTAGCATTTTTATATCACATACTACAATAGTTACTCGAAATAAGATTTAATACTATTTTCTAAAATCATTTGGTGAATTCGTTCCTTACATGCCCATGATTGGATATTTCATGGCTTCCCCATTGTATATCCAGTTCAACTTCATAATATCCTCTTTAAGTGTGTCCTAGTTAATCGAAGTCTGGTCTTAACATATGTACGTTTTCCTCTTTCCATCAAATAGGACTTTCTGCTACTCATCTCAATCCATATACTCTTTGTATCCATGGCTTTGATAATATACCTAAGAAAGTTTTGGGCACAATATCTCTTCCCCTTACTATGGGATCTTACACTCTTAATGTTCTATGTCATGTTATGCCTCATGATGTTCCTTATACTATCCTTCTAGGCCATCCTTGGTTACATACTATGCATACACTTCTTTCTACCCATGCCATAACACACAATTCCCTTACTACACCTTCTTCTATGGATATTGTTATAGTATATTTTGTACCTCATATTGCTACATTACACGTCCTTCACCTCTTAGGATGCACCCTAGTGCTTCGATTTACATGATCAATTCTCTATTGGTACCCATGATACTCCTCCCATTGTGACTCACTCTCGATACACGTCTAATTATCATATGCTTATTTCTTCCAATTTTACATCTCTCTACGCATCTTCTTCATTACATGTTAGAACATTGTATGTTGGTTTTACACTGATTCCTAATCCTTGCACTTTCCACAATCCTATGCATGATTCATTTACTATGGCTACACCTTATCTTGTTACATTCAAAATGGTTTCCCATTCCCCTCTTTCTACATTTTTGAATATGATTATAACACCTAGTTCATACTTTATGAGAATATTCATAATTTGCTCTTATTGCTTTTCATTACTACTAATGAGTATCCCAACGTAACATATTTTACACATCTTCTAACTCGCATATTGTTCCTTATGTTTGCAATTAATTTTTCCACTATTTCCAACACGCACAATTCTGCACCTATTCTATTTTCCCTCATGGGTACATTCTTATTTCTTATACACTTCCTATTCATCTAGTTGGATCTTAGATTCTATTGGGTTTTCCCCTCACCATGTTGACATTATTATTTGGTAGTTTTTCCATTTTATACCATGGCACCATGGCATGGTCTCTCTCACATCATCACATATATCTCCCTTACTTGCACACTTTGGGGCATCGAACTCTCCCCTCCTCATAACCACATGTTCTAATCCATAATTGTCTATCCATGTTATTCACATACCTCTAGACATCACTCTTGCTTTACAATTCATGTCAATATTGCTAGCATCACTTTCTCGTATCTACAGGAATACCTTGCCACATCTCTCTATGCTCATATACTAATCCATACATGATTTTCTACTCCTTATTACTTATGCATCCTTCTATTCATGGCATACATACTACCGCATATATATAATACACATCCTTTAGTGCAATATACATACTATAGTTATTATCACTCATAATGATCATATCTATTTACTAGAATCTCCTTATATACACACTTGGGGGCATCAAACTTCCCCCTCCATTCCTATCAATTCTATCTAGTGTCTACTATTACACTTCACGCTCACGTGCATCATGTATAATCTTCCTACACACTCCTACACTTATGGTATACACATTGTATCATCATTACTCTATGATGCACTCTATTTCCACTATTCATACTTGAATGTTGAGGTTCTAATTCTGAAATAAAAATCACATCCACTACACTTCACATTATGTGCTTCACGATATATCTTTCTAGCATCTATGATCACACACTCATTTCTTGATGACATACTCTTGTTATATGGTTCATTCTTTATTGTTGATGGATCATTTATAAATGAACCTCATCTCATACATATCCACCGGGAGTACCTGATCCTATCATCTTCACACCTTACATACCATACCATCACACCATCGTAGCATTTGCATATGTTGGTTTCATTTACTCTTGCTTTCTAATACTACTTACATGTTGCATTTTTCTTATATGTTATTCATATATTTAGTATGTCATTATCATTTTAAATACACATGCACATTCACTTGGTATTTTGAGGTGAATGCAAATCTCTTACATATTTTCACACGTTACGATGATCTCAACACTTTACCTTTTACCGGTCCCACCGAGGCTCACGGGAACATGTAATTTTATTACTATCACATAATACAAAGTTCTATTGTTACATTCTTTTGCTTATCACTAATATCATTTTACTTTTCATTTTTATATATACATGCTTTAACAAACCATTTATCTTTTTATCATGCTAATAGGTGCTTCATGTGTAGCATTTTCCTTACAGGAATATATAAAACCATGGCTATCTGTCACATTTTTCTTGCTATTTTTTCTATTATTTACGAGTTATGCCCTATGTCTTGTGTGATCATTGTAATTTTTGGCCACTTCGGCCCTGGTTGTCTTATGACATTGTGAGTAATGTCCCATGTTTGAAACCCACTTTTCATGAGTCCATCTTGTCTTACCACTTGATTTTTACATTGTCTTCTTTTACATGCTAGCTACTTTTACTACTAACACTTATTACTAGCCTATTTTGTTTGCATGTGCTTTGGTTTCTACCATGCACATCCCTTACCCCTATAGGTATCCACTTCAAATCAACATCAGGTCCTCTCCTTTGGGTCACATTCTCCTACTATCGTTGCATGCACCCTAAATGAGGGGGCATACATTGGGTGAAAAAATCACCCTTACAACAACTCAGAGCTATAATTCAGATCAGCACAATACAAGAACACATGAACACATAATGGTCCAAAATAGACTTAGACCTCACATACAATGCAGAGACACTAGCGCACAGGAGCTCCTGTCCTCCCTAGGCACTAATTTCCTAGGGTAGAAACATGCAATTTCTCAGTAAAACATAGTCTAAAGTAGTTTAGAGTAGTTCTATAGTGAGCACTAGACCTCGGTCATAAAATTTATTCCATCTCCTACAATTAGTACAATTGGAACAATTGAGAACTAATTGGAATAAATCGGGACAAACGAAAAATCATGACGTACCATCTATAGTGGTTCTTATTGGCCGAGTCATGAAAGGAGAGTAAAACTAGACCTCTCTCCCCAACACTAGCACTTTGTGTGAGATCGATAAAAAAACTCACACTTGGCATGAGATATCCCAAAACCTCACCTTCGACATGAGATCGCCAAAAAAACTCACTCTTGGCATGATATCGCCCAAAAATATCACTCTTGGCATGAGATCACCCAAAAACCTCACCTTCAACATTCAAATCAGCAACTCCAAGCAACATGACAAATTTCTATCCTTTTACTCTCTTACATATCAGGTGCACACTTTCCTTTACACATTCTTTACATAATTTTACACATATTTATCTGATTTTTCATATACATAACTTTGAATAGTATTTCACTCTTCTTTTGCAGGTTTTTCCTTAATACACAACAAGAAGTAGCTCACACAAGCTACACCAATACACTACAATGCATACACTTCACCCCTAGGGTCCACTTCTCTTTCCTAGTCTTCACACTTCACTTTGTAATCACTCCATGTTTCACTTGTCCACTTAGCACACTATCGGCAACACTCTTCTCTATAGGATCATAAGGTACGCATCTTATATCTACTTTATGTTATCAAGTATTCACTCAACAACATAAAGTGGGGGAAAATGTAGACACAAAATCACACACTTGGGTACATTTCTAGGTCCTAAAGCATACTAGTGTATACATGATTCCTAAGCAAGAAAACTAGTGGTTGATAACTATATTTTGTCTCTTTTATTTATCCCTTGCTTTCACTTTGGTCTTATACACCCTACATCCCCAATGAAAAATGTCGATTTATCTCTTATGGCCTCGGACACTCGGTGCCCATTTAGGACACTAGTGCTCAGTGCTTCTTTCCATATTGGGTGCTCCTGAACCTTTCTTACCTTTACTCACTCTTTTTGGGTCTCTTTTATCTTTTGGGCATCTTTTTCACTTATGGGTCAGCCTTTCAATTTTCAATTATGAAATTCAAACAAGGGAATAATATATATACGTAGTTACTTCTAAAAATAAGGGACTAAGCACTAAGCATTACATACTACCACATAAAATTGCATTCAAAATAACAAGAGCATCAAAGGCATCCATCTAACATCCATTCAAGGGAAAGAGTTGCATATGTCTCGGTACACAACATAGGAAGGGGAAGTTTATTATATTCCATCCACACATTCTAGATCTAGCACGATATCATTGTGCAACTTACACAAGGACATCATTTCTACTGAGACACACACAATAACTACATGGAGTATAAGATTTAGTCTAGTGCTCAACCATAAGTTCACTCTTGGGTGACCATTAGGTCAATTCGATTCCACAATTTGCATCTTTTTATTATATTTGATGTGATTTGTGAAAATGTGTAGGTAGATATTTTGTTTTTTAGGTTACAAGTACCATCGATGATCAAAGAGTGAATATCGATGACATATAGAAATCAACAATGAACCTCTTGCGGTTAAAAATAAATGAGTTCTTGATAATTTACACGTCCACTAGCATCTAGATCCATTCTTTACCACTCAAGAACCTCTCCTCTCCTATGGGAACCCCCGCCTTACGTCGTTTCTAAGTTCCATAATTTCTAGTGAGCATCAATGATGTTGTCTATAGTCTATTTCAGTATTTCACCTACCCAAATCATTTCTGTTTACTCAAAAATTAGCTAAGCTCTCATATCTCCCTATCTTTCTTAGGGTTTTCACATTATATATGTTTGTTTTTGGCATCTTTATTATATGTTAGCATTTTTATGTCACATATTACAGTAGTTACTCTACAAGGTATGAACTATGCAAGGAAAACATGTTTTGTAGGCCTTTGTCAATAATTTTTGATTTCTTTGCTTAGAGATATGAAGACGTCATAGGTTTTGATCCTAATATAGCCCAACATGTCATTGAAATAGATCCATCATCCAAGACCATTAGATAAAAATAGAGGCTTGTTAATATGTGGATTGATCCTCTAACAAAAAAGGAATTGAACAAGATGGTTGAGGAAAATATCATTTTCCCAATCAAGTATTCATCATGGGTAGCAGAAACCTAATTCTATTGCGAAGAAGAAATGGATAAATCAAAATGTGTGTCGATTTTAGATATTTGAATAAAACATCCTTAAAGGATCATTATCCATTGTCTTCCACGGAGAAAATTATACAAATAGTAGCGAGGTCACGAGAGGTTCTATCTTTTAGATGGCTACTTCAGCTACAAGTAGATCATGGTAAAAGAGGATGGTAGATTCAAGACAACCTTTACCACCAAATGGGGAACCTATTCCTATAATAATATTCCTTTTGGTTCGGCCAATGCAAGAGAATATTTTTAAAGAGCCATTAATATGGAATTTAAAGGACTAATCAACAAAATTCTTCTTATCTACGGATGATATCACGGCGTTCTCAAGAATGCAACTGATCATTTGTTCCATCTTAAGCAAGTATTTGAGAGATGCAGATAGTTTGGGATTTCTCTCAATCCCTAGAAATGTATCTTCGTAGTGCATGAATGCAAGTTATTAGGCCATATTGTTTCTAAGTAAGGCCTTGTAATTGATTTAAAAGAGTAAGTGCCATCCTTGTATTATCATTTCCGAGTTACAAGAAATATCTACATTTTTTTAGGGAAGGATCAACTTTGTCGGTGCAATATGTTTTAAATTTTTCCAATATTTTTAGGTCATTGACATCCATGCTCAAAAAAGATAACACTTTTCAAATGGACCACGGAAATGAAAGATAAATTTGAAACTATCAAACAAGAAATTACACATGCCCCAACTCTCATCAATCTTAATTTCACTAAGGATTTCAAATTTTATGCCTTTGAAGGCACATATAAAATATTCATTTAAGAGCAAAAATTACATTATTTAACCATAACCTTGAAGATTATGAGGTGAGGTATTCTTTTTTGAGAAGCATACCTTAGCTATCATAAGGAGCTTGAAGAAATTTAGACATTTAGTGTCCAACAATAAGATCCATCTTATGGTTTCACATGTTGGTGTGAAAGATTTTCTTTTGAATAAGGATCTAAATGAGAAGAGAGCTAGTTAGATAACTAGGGTAATGGAATATTCCATTGACATCAAATTTATTAAGCTAGTTAGAGGCCAAGGGATATGTGAACAAGCGATTCTTGAGCTGCGGGGTGAAAATAAGATTGTTTTGGTGTTCTAACATGATCAACCAAAATCCACAGGCACTCTGCATACACATTGTTAGACCCCGACATAGTGCCCTTTCTCAAATAGGTCAATGCCCCCAAGGATTGACCAAGACCAAGACAAGTTATTTCAAACTTCAATATATCCCTTTGCGCTTATTGATGGCATCCTTTTTAGAAAATACATTAATGGAGTATTGTTGAGGTGTGCTAAGGTAGATTATATTGACAAGGTATTACATGAGTTCCATGATGTCGCGCATGGAGGAAACTTTTCTCCGAGGCCAATAACACTCAAAATAATGAAAGGTGGATATTATTGACCAAGTATTTTTAAATAATATTATGCATGGAGTAATAAGATGCAAGAAATGTGCATTTTTCACGGGTAAAGAGATGTTGATAGCTCTTCCATTCCACCCCATCTTTGTAGATCAACCATTCATGCAATGGGGGTTGAATTTTATTAAATTAATCAATCCACATTCAATATTGGGTCACAATTGGATCCTCACAACCACAAATTACTTCACCAAGTGGACAGAGGTAGTTTCTTTGAAGGAAGAAAATGAAGCTAACATCTTGGATTTTTATGAAGGTATTGTGACCAAATTTGGTGTTCCTTCCAAAATCATATCTAATAATGCTTTGACATTCCTTAGAACCAAAATCATTGATTGGGTTGTCAAGAATGTAATATATTTAAGTAAAAATTCAAACTATTACCCCCAAGGCAATGGACAAGATGAATCAATAAAAACAAATCTCTTGAGGATCATTAGAAAAACCTTAGATGAGAATAAGAGAGCTTGGAATGAAAAGCTAAAATCAGCCTTATGGGATGACATAATCACTCCCAAGAGATCAACTAAAATCTCACCCTATAAGTTGGTTTATTATAAGGAAGCAAATTTTCCAATATCTATTAAATTAATAGCATTGGAAATCATTAGTCGATTGAAGTTGGAGCCATGGAAATTAGATACGTAGAGCTCATGAAGTTATAAGAGTTAAGAGATAAAAAAATGTAGACAATGGAAAAATATCAAGCTCAATTAAAAAGTACTTTGATAGGAATTCGGTGGCTAGAAAATTTCATAAAGGAGATCATGTCCTTAAATGGGATCAAGAAAGAGCCAAACTAGGATGGCACTCAAAGCTTGATGTTAAATGGATCGGCCCTTATGTTATCTCGGGAAGTAAGAAGCAAAACACTTTCTAGTTATCAAAATTGGATGGAGAAGAGCTCATGCTCCCAATCAATGGGGTCTCCCTAAAACATTGGTTTTGAAGTAAGGGATTTATCTTGTTCATATTAGACTAGTTTTATTTCCTCCAAGTACTCTTCAACACATTTTTTTGGTAGTGTAGTTTAATTTCCCTAAGTGCTTTACACGTGTTTCTGGTTTCTATGGATGGTATTCACATTCTCAAGTTTTTGAAGGATTTTTCAATGTTACATGAATCCATCACATGTCGATCCATGTCAAGTTCAAGGAAAATATAAGCTAAGGATCATAATTTTAAAGATAGATAATTGACTTCATGCCAAACGGATTGATAAAGTAACTGATCATCTATCTGTAGGCATATAACCATGTTGTGTCACTAAAATTTCAAGGCAAAGGTGGGTTTTTGGCATCAAGATTCAAAATTGGATAAATATAATTTTTTTAGGATTATTGCATAAAATTTAGTGTTCTGCAGAACAAAGCATCATGTTTTGTAGACATAAAGATCATCCACCACATGTGTAAAGAAATCCTGAGGATCGTAAGGACACACACTTTCGAAAGAAGATAAAATTTGGCTATGTGTTGAATTTTTGATTCAAGGTTGGAGGTAGGTAAGATTTTTCAATGGATGAGGAAATGTTGATATTTCATGGAATTCACTTTTGCGGGATAGGATATTACTGAGCCTCACTTTGTATGGAAAAGTATTTTTGTGGATTTATCAACTCCATGGGAAGATGTATTAGGTGAAGGCTATGATGTAACCAATAATTTGATAATTCCAAGAACTATGAAACATTATCATAGTGTTCCATGGGTTCTTTAAGTATAGTATTGCACAACTTTCTAAGTCCATGGGAAATAGAGAAAGAGAAATACCTCCATGGATTTCTATGTAAGTGAAAAAATGTGAATGTGAGGAGTTGTGTACGGGTGGCCAAGTGTAAAAATAGAATTCCATGATAGTGTAAGAAGAGACCTTGGTTGATATGTGAGATTTGTCTCATGGGTTTATCAATCCACGGGAATGTTTAAATCCAAATGCCGCAGGACAAGGTTAGGATCTGCGGTAGAAAGCAATGATCAAGGCCATGATAAAATCCGAGAAGCATCCAAAATGACGAATAAAGTGGATCTAGTTTATTAGTTGAATCTTCCATTAGGAGCTCCAAATTGCATAAAACTGGTTATATTTGTTTCATATCTCCAATGGTTGGATTATACGATGAATAAATGTGGAGAGGGGTGATGTTATAGGAAAATAATCCTAAAATCTTGGGGGAGGCAAAGAGAATGTGCAATTTTCTCATTTCAAACACCCAACCACCTCACCTACTCAGAAGTAAATGTAAAAACAATGCCCATGCCCTCACCTAAAAATCACAGTGGTGTGTTATAAGATAAAAGGGAAGTATGTTGAGAAGATTAATCGTTACATGATCTGTAGGCAGTATGTTATCTTCATGCATGGAAAATCCAATTTCAAATTCCCCTCCATATTTTTCTCTCTCATTCTGATATTGTATAAATGGAAGTGCTTAGGCACATTTTATGGGTTCCCTTCTATTGAATCTACATGATCTACCTTGGAGTGACATGTTTTCTTGCCTTCAAACCTTTGTAACTTAACATTTTCACATGAGATCGCTAACCTTTGCTTTGTAAGTATGATGAATACTCTCTGAAATTTAATACATCTGTGGTTGTTTTCCCTTTGAATGCTTTTTTATTTGTTGTGGATGTTGACCCTTTCATTTTCATTAAGTTTATTCATTTATGATCTTCAGAACCTTGTGTTTCCATTAAATATTTTCATGTGTAGTTTCTTCGTGTCTTTGTGGTCAGATTTTAACTATGTCTTAGTGTTGGCATATCATTATTCTTTAATTTTGTAGCATTTTTCATTCTATCTCAACTCTAGATGCTATAAGTTTTACTTTTAGTTTTAGGATTTTAAGCTAGGAGAGAAGGAACCAACCTTCTCTAGAGGTTTGTCTCAAGGAGAAAATTCCCACACTTTGAAGACAATCCCATGTTAGCCAAAGTATTTGATCTTCCATGATCAAAACAAGGGTACTTATGGTCTCTAACAAGAAATTACATCTCCCTATTTCCCTCGGTAGAATGAGATAACGGAATGGAAAAACCACACTATTCTTGAAATAGAAAGAATCATGATCATTCAGCCCTCATCCCTAATTTTTGTGGGCTAAAGTTATGAATATTTTGGTTCACATTCTTAATAGAGTCCATACTAAATCCCTATTTCAAACTACACCTTTAAAAATGGACCTACTAAAAACCCAATGTGTCTCATTTGAGAATATTTCGTATCCCATCCTCCATATTTATTCCTAAAGATAAAAGGAAAAAGTTAGATCATACCTCCTATCCTTACATTTTTCAGTTTATGAAGGTGAAAAGAAAGGTCTTAGGATTTATGATCCCGCTAAATGATAAGTCATTGAAAACATAAATGTTAAAATTCTTGAAAAACCTTTAAGTAATTCTTCTTTTTTACTCCTATTTATAATGAGCCTGTTGATTTAGAAAATGATGATCATGATGAATGTAATAATAATGAATAAATTGATTATAGTAATGATACCAAAATTGAAAATGAGTCTATTCATGATTCCTCTATAACTAAATGACCTAAATGGGCTCAGTCTATTCTCTAAAACTCTAATCCTAATAATCTTCGTAAGATGACTAGAATTCATCACACTTACCATGCCTTAATGACTATGTATGAACCTAAACCCCAATCTTTTGAAGAGACATGCCATAAAAAAATATGGATAGAAGTCATGAAATCTTAATACAATGCCTTGATTAAAATTTAAACTTTGAGTTAATCCCTACTCCTAAAAAATGAAGTATTGTTAAATATTGGTGGATTTACAAAATTAAGTATGATGTCGATGGAAAATTTGATAAGTTTAAAGCTAGATTAGTAGCTCATGATTTACTCAAAAACCTAGTATTGACTATGTAAAAACCTTTTCCTCTATTGTAAAAATGAGCACTATTAGGATTTTTATTGCCTTATATACTCAATATGGTGTGGAAATTCACTAAGTAGATATTAAAAATTCCTTCATGAATGGTGCTTTGAAAGAGGAAATTTATATGACCTAACCTAAAGGTTTTGAGGAACCTGGAAAATAACTATTTTTGTAAATTAAAAAAATCTCTATATGGCTTAAAACAAGCTCTTAGAGCTTGGTATGTGAAAATAAATAGTTTTTTTCAAATATATTGGTTTTAATAATTTCTCATCTGATAATGATATCTTTGTTAAAATTGAAAATAATTAGATTGTAGTTGTTGTAATGTATGTAGATAATCTACTTATTGCTAACGATTCAAACAACTTAATTCTTAAAATTAAAACTAAATTGAAACAATACTTTTAAATGACTAATCTAGGATTATTGCATCAATTTTTAGGCATGGCTATTTTTCAAGATAAAAATTCTATTGTTGTATCTCAATCACAATATGTTGTTAATTTACTTAAAGGTTTAATATGGTTTATTGTAAACTTGTTGCCATTCCTATTGAAGTTGGTTGTAAACTAGATCCTAAACTGCATGTGAGAAAGCAAACCCTAGCCTTTATAAGAAAATTGTATGTATTTTAATATACATTACTATCACTAGGCTTGATATTACATATGCAATAGGTATTACTTCAAATTCATGCAGGAACCATATCAAGATCATTGGAAGTTAGCTAAAAGAATATTAAGATATATTAAAGGAACAATCAATTTTGGTTTGCATTACACTTCTTCTAATAATGCTTATTTATATGGATATTGTGATTTTGACCATGCTAGTGATGTAATAGATAGAAAATCTATGACTGGATATGTTTTCAAGTTTGGTACAGTTTCATTACTTGGAGTAGCAAGAAGCAACCAATAGTATCCATCTCTTCTATCGAGGTGGAATATATAAGTGCAATGGAAGCAACAAAAGAAGCCACGTGGCTAAAGCAACTATTGGAATAAATTCACATGGAAGTTAAAGGAAGTAATCCTCTTGTGTGATATCCATAGTTTTATTTCTCTTACAAAAAAATCTATTCCAATATCATGGGACAAATCATATTGAAATTCATATGCATTTCATTTAAGAGAAGGTTCTCTGTGGTGATATAGATCTCTAGTTCTTTCCTACTAAAGATCAAGTTGTAAATATCTTCACGAAGCCATTGTGTGATGTGAATCTTTTCAAGGTTCAAGTGATGTTTTTCCTTCTATAGTTTCTATTGAGGGGGAGTGCGTATGACAAATCCACCTCCTAACAATTGACCATGTGTTTTATTTTTCACCTCTATACTTCTTCTCCATAAAAGCATTATAAAGATCCTTATGATCTAAGTAAACTTCTCTATCTAAATTTTACTGTGTAATACAATAACAAAGCTTTATTTTTTAAAGTAGGTCTTTACTCTATCAAATGATCCTAAGGTGTTTACAGATTATCCATGATAAAACTTGAGACGTAGTCTCACAAATCATGCTTAGCTTAAATCATCCACTTCTAATTTATGGATTCTAAATTATTTTGTACAAAAAGGTAAGTTTAGCATGATGAAGGTGTATAAATCCTTCAAAAGTGATATGCTAGCCTAAAACCCCCATCATGGTTTAAGGATTGTAAATCATGTTGTATAAATAGGTAATGTTGGCATATAACCCCACTTAACATTAAGGGGGAGTGTTGGAACATAATTTTAAGTGGGTTATTAACCCCTTATAAGTTCATAATATTATATTTAATATTTATATTAAAAATAAATAAAATATAATTATAATTAATAAAAATATATTTTTATTTATTAAATATTGTTTATATGTTTATATTAAATGGTTTTTAACCAATTAGATTAAAAGGGTTTTTTTCAGAGAAACACCCGATCACCCAAAATAAATAGGGTATTTCGGACCCGTGAAAATCAATTAAGAGAGAAGTGAAAAGGTTAAAGAGAAAGTTACTAGACTTATTTACTATGTGTAATTACTAAGGTCTCTCAATAAATGGATATCTATGTTTTGGTGGGTTTTTAACCTCTTGGAAGATTTCCCACGATAAATATTATATTGGGTTATTTAGGTTAAGTATTTACTTGTATGTATTGTAATTTATATAATGTTTAATGTTTAATTTAATTTACCCAATCCTCTTATCATGACCGAGTGAGCAAGTTCTTCATTATGTTTCTCATAAGAAATATCAATTATCTTTTGGTCATTAGGGAAGGATTTTTGGGTTTATAGACAAGGTTCTTATGTTTGGGATTATGTCAATAATTAACTTTATCCATGTTAACATATTATGAATTAAGGTAATTATAATCATAACACCCTTCAATAAAGCACCTAGAAGGTGGTTCATAGTATCTTTATTATGGTTGGTCCTAGATTGGTGGTTCTCATGGGCTTGCATGAGGGATTGATATTTCTCATAATGTTCTTGGATAATGTTATGGTATCAAATTGCGGTCCAAGAAAGAAATCAAGGACAACATTTTTTTAGATCTCACAATCCTTGTGGGAATGATCGATAGTGACATGCTCGGGATTGAAGGAAGTTGGTTATTTGGTGGGAGGAACAATATGAGGCATGGGAAGAACTTGTAATAGTTCACCACGTGCATAAATATGGGTGGTGTGGTTTTTAGATATAACATTTTGATTATTATTATTTGAATGCATAATGAATTTTCCTTTAGAAGGGGATTCAGGGGTAATGGCATTAAACATTGATTTGAGGGCGTTTGAGGGCTTAGGTGATTATTCAAATTATTACATAAGGTAATCCTTTTACTTGTCTTCTTTAATAACCTCTTTCAATGTGATGGGAGAGATGAATCAAACCTTATATTGGAGAGAAAGATCAAACCTTATATTAATTTTGATTATCAAGGTAATGGTTGGATTTATTAGATAAAATCTTCCATCACTTGATGAAATCATGAGCTGATTCATTAGGAGATTATTTCAAATTAATGAAGTTTTGAAATGTATTTTTAGGAAGGTCATGTTGTTGGAACTCCTTCACTAAATCTTGGAATAAGGTATCTAGATTGATGATAGGGTGTGAAGGGAGTTGATTATACCATTCTAGAGAATGTCCTACAAATTTATTTTTAAGAAGCTTAGTCGTAGCATAGGTATTGGTTTGAATCCAATCCTTATAAATTTTTCCAAAATTATTAAGATAGATGACTAAATAAATTGATCCATCATAAGAAATGGTAGGAGACACCCCTCATATCTGTAAAATTATATAATGGAATAGGGTTACAATTTTTGGAGAATCTTATTACATATTGGAGGAGGAGGGATATGATTTCAATTAACTTACAATGGAAATGAGGCATTGAAGGTTGATTAGGGCTTATAAGGACTTGTGTTGGTTGAGAACGCAACCATAAAATATGATTTTGTATTTGAATCATGTTAAAAGTATAAGAATATTTCATAGTGGTCATTTATCCAACAACTTGATAATCATAAGATTATGATCAAGTGGTGGATTAGGGCCACTAGAGGAAGAAGCCTTGGTATTATTGTTTTCTAAAGGATTTTTTGGGGATTGATTGGGGGTTGCTCCATTTATAGGAGGATTTTCATGACTAATAGGTTTTGAGTGAATTTTTAGGATTGTATATTCCATGGGACATATGCCTTGAGAAACCTTGATTATTTGTTTGTCCTTATTGGGTGTGTAGAATTCATTATAATCATTTTTTGATGTTTTCTAAAGGATCAATTTGCTGAATTTCTACTACATTGAATTCAATTTTAAGGTTAGAATTTAACGAGGTCGGTCGTGCTATAACATATGGTTTGATGGAATCGCAAGAGGAAGGATTTTTTTAGACATGATCAACCTTGTAGGAACATGGTAATCGAATCTATCAATCTAGATAAATGAGAAGACACAATAAGATGAAAATTTCCATACTCTTTTATGCAAGTAGATAGCATCATGAGGATAATAATATTTTTTCATAATAATCAATGGGTTTAATCTTGATGGAATTAAAAATGGGCTAAGGAAATGTTGGTTATGTAATGACATTGTTTGGCATAATAGAAAGAGTAAGATAGAAAACCATATGGAACTTATATTGATTGAGACTTTAATATAGATTCATAACTAATCTATCATTCTACAATGTATGCTACATTAGATCTATGAAAACAACTTTAAAGCTTTAAATAGTAATCATGATTGAATCAATAACATGTACTACTCAATTCCACATAGAATGACACTTAGATTCAGCCAATATCTTCCATCTATTAATAAACATAAGCTCCTTACAATAATGTTAATCTATACCAATGCGTGTATGGATCTGATATAGTAATTCAGTCATATGCGTATATCTCTATACCTCCATACATCCATCACACTATATATATTACCACTATGTACCTCACATCATATATATAGGGTGGGGACTTTCCCTTCACCACTTATCTATTCCAGAAATAGGCCGCATGCTATTAATAGCCATGCACCATTCACAGGCATAGCCACACATGCAAGTGTGCTATCTATAGACCTCTTATAGTTAACTGAAGTGTCAATCCTATTCTTAGCTCATCTCCATGCAAAATGCTTTGATCCGATCCTCCAAAGATAGACAATGCATGGTGCACATCTCTCGCATCATTGGTGTGTTCCACATGCCATCTTCTAAAAATAGGTCGTCATGCTCAAATCGGCTAAGTCTCCTGAATGTTGAACTTGCCTTCCACATGCATGGGTCCTTCCTATCCCTCCACGCCCTTGATCCTGGCCTTCTCTCCCCATGTGGACTCCTTGTGTGTTCTCTAACAAGTATTCTCTGATCAACATTACCCCACACTAATCTCATTGTCATCCCGACAATGGGTATTCCTCCAAAAATTGAAGTAAAGAATAGAATAATGGAAAGAATAAGAATGAAAGAATGTAGACAAATAAAGAATTTTTATGAGGTTATGAGACAACCTCCTCTGTATCAGTTTGAAGTATCAATTCTGGATACTCCTCCTTTATTTCGGCCTCCAAAACCTGCCATTCAAGTGAGTGCTTGTTCTACTTTTTTTCTGGGATGTCCACAACAATGGATTCCAACTCATCCCTCACAATCTCTCCCTTTTCATTCTGTAGAACCAACACAATGTTGGACATTGATGTCATTCTTCCTTCTAAAAGATCCATCTTTCTACATAATTAGCTTCCAAGCTCTTCCAAATGTGAGTCTTTGTGTGGCTCTTTGTGCCGCTCAAGGCCTCGTGCTTTTGCTTAACTATTGACAATATTTTTACGCATGGCCCAATGTCTCATCCTTCATTGCTTTCTAGACCTCATTGTTTTCTTCTAGGGTCTTTATGTTGATAAGCACCTCTGGAGTTGTGTAGATATTTAAAGCCTGGTCTGCTTTCTTCAATACTTCTTGTAACACTTACAACAACCCTTCATAAGATGCAATATTTCACATCACTGAGGCTTTCTCTCATTTTGCATCTTGCTCTAACTTCTTGGTGCTATCATGCGTAGAGGTTCATCTTCAAGTACCAAGTCCACCAACTTTCCTACATAGTGTATCGCTGAAGGAAACATCTGTGGTACCTTGGCCTCCAAGTGTGGCCTTGCTCTGATGACATTGTCCCCAATCTCCTCTACGATGTTGATAAATACTTCATTCTTCTTCTGCGTGAAGTCCCTCTCTTGTGTTATGTTGCTATCTCCACATCCTTTGTCTTCATCTCCTCACGCAGCACTCTGATTGTTGCAGCTTTGTCCATGTTTCTTCTAGCCACTTCAGCAGTAGAAACCTTCACCAATGCATTGTTGACCTACTCATCTGACATGACAGTAGGCTTTACTATCATGTGTCTAGCTTGGGGTGCCTTTCTTCATCCATCTCAAAATGCATGACTCTTCACATACATCAAAGTCAAGCTCATCCATGTGGGTGTGCATTGACCATGATAGTTGCTTTTGAGTGCACATAATCACCATATCCTCATCCATTAGCTCCCAGCCAAATAAATCCTTTATGCTATCATGCTCTGGAAGTGGGCACAGACAATTTTACCTACATCCTCTACATACCCCATGGCTGGTGGAATGTGCTCTCCACTTGTTCTTCTAGACCATTGTTGCTTAGGGACTTTAGCTTCCAAATTTGGGACTTGTGTCTCCATGTCCTGAACATTCTCGCAGCTATCTCCTCTGGTCCCTTCTCATCCTCTTCTCTTCCCTTTGATTCCTCACCCTATTCTTCTATGTTCTCTGGAAGTGTAGGAGAATTAGGTGCTTTCCTCTGACTCTTCCACCTCCTCATTTAACTTAGTTTTCTCTCCTTCTTTGCATGGTTTCCTCCTTCTGTGGAGAGAGATTCTGGGTGATCTGCGCACCGTGGTTGGAGTAGCACCTTGGGTCCTTGTTCTCCTAAACACCCTCTTAAATCTGTGCTCCCCTTGGACTGCATTCAAGTCCTCATCATCCCCCTCTTGTGGCTGAGGTGGTGTAATGGCATGCTCAACTTCACCCTTATTTGTAGGATGTCTCCTACCTCTATGCTCCAAACCACCACTATCTTTGCGCTCCTCCTCCTCATCCTCCACTTCAATTGGCTCTGTGGGCTTAGGCTGGGATGTTCTCCATTGTATGCTTTCCCTTTGGTGGTGCTGGAAGTGTGAACTCACCTTCCACATACTTGTTATTCTCCATCTTTGGCTTCAACTGAAGATACACCAATGTTGCCCCTACATCTGCTACAACTAGACTTATTGGCTTAATATTCAACACCTCTAAAATGATCCTCTCGGTGAAGGCACTTCTTCCAGGATACACATACTTCTTTCTCAATGTGTGGTAGTCACATTCTACCTTATCTGCATTGAATACCAGTTGGCGCATGTGTCTGTAAATATGTGAACAGATGCTTGGAAATACCTTGCAAGTGAATGCGTAAGGAAATTTACACCAAGGGCTCCTAGACTCCATCTTTCATTGGGAAGCGCATGATGTAGAAATGTTGATATACAACAAACTGGACTTGTTTCCCTACTACGATGGTAGGTCCTTTGGGATGTGCCACTCTTCTCCAAATGCCACGTGGAGCCTATCATACCATTTCTCCACCCTTTGCTTTACGTCATTCTGTCATGGCCCCTTTACATAGATACTTGCTGAACCTTTCAGCTGGTGACTTATTCTCCATGGGGTATTCCCATACTTTTTCCTTTGGCCCATCTAGTACTCCAATTTCCATGAATACTAGTGATAGTAGAACAACCCCAAAGCTGATCTTCCCTGTGTGCTTCCTCGACTATTTGTTCTATAATATAGCCTACAATATTGTAGATTTCTCCTTCTGACATCTTACGTGCAACATGTAACCACATAGTATTTACCTGTGACCACCACTCCTGATCATTCAACTTTGTAACAAGGTGTGTTGCTGCTTGCACAACCAGATAGTTCTTCAATTTGTCTATATCCATACCACGTGGACCCTTCAAGTACCCCAACTCTTGTCTGGTCTTTAAGATCATGGCTTTATCTATGAGATCATTCTTTATGTCCTCTCTGTGGCCTTCAAACCTATAACTGATGAGATAAGTGCAGATGAGATTCTAACTCTGTGTCCTGCAAAGTAGAAGAAGTCCTCATGCACTCTGCTCATGAGCCACTGATACAAGGGCTCATACTTCCCAAAATATGGAGCTCATATAATTGGTAGACCCCAATTCTCTTTAGAAGCTTCTCACCTACATCATCAAAAATGGCATGTCATCCACCATACGCTTGTTCATCCTAGCAGTGAGCAAGGAATCAAGCTCCTTCTTGTTCTCCATGGTCCTGTGATTGTATTCACTCACTTTTCTCTTTTTGATGGGTGAATCCCACTCCTGGCCAATGATGACTCCTTTTGGATATTACATTTCTGAAAAGTCACTTTGGGTGCCATCTCTTCTTCCTCGATGACCACCTTCTTCTTTCCTTTTTCTACTGCTGCAGATGCCTTCTTGGGTGCCATTTTTTTCCTTTGCAAATGTCTCCTCTTTAACTCTACAACTTTGTGAATCAAACCCTAGCTCGATTCAATCATGCCCTAGGTGGAAACTTTGTGCCCTAACTCTCTACCTCCTCCTTTCTTCACTCAAACCCTTCACCACCGGGGATGCAAGCTTCTTTTTCACATAGATCTATTTATCACGCTTGGTTTCACACCCTTCGCACCTTAACCCGATCACTCAGCTCTTCACAATTGGCTCTTTCCTCAAATTCTCTTAGTCACAATGGTAAAAATGAATCTACATCCCATCCTTATATAATTTTTTTCAAATTTTGATGCATTTATTGCTCCTTCACCTACCAAATATCCTCTCATTTATTGACCAAATTCATTCATTCCATGGTACATATCTTGCACCCCAACTATAACCTTCTAGCACAGTGCCTTCCTACCCTCTGGTCACAGACTTCTCTTCAGCATGCCCTTGTGCCCAAGTACCTCATCACTGTACCTTCTCCTAGTAGTTATCATGGCCTCCGCTTACCTCATGTTATACTGTCCTTTCATTCATCTCCATCCTTGGTCACTTTTGAGAAGCAATCTTCTTTTGACTTAAAGCACACCCGTAGTAGCTTATTCCTTTCACCTTTCAATTCCCATGGTCTTTTACTTGGATAACTACAACCACCCCACACTAAAGGTATGTGCAGTCCTCTACGCATAAACATTCTTCACATAGTAATTAGCTTCATGCGTGCAAGCACGCTTTTACACAAGAACAACAACTAAATTGACAAAGCATAGTGACAATGAAGGAAATACATTAAGGAAATACATAAGGGAAACCTAATCTAAATGGAAATACTACCTTATTACAAACACCAAGAAGTCTTATTTATAGTAGGGCTTCAGCCTACTCCCATTAAAGTAACTGGGTAGCCATGTTCCATCAAGTGCTTCTAACTAGAAAGCACTTGATTCAAGTATGTAAGTGATGACATATGGCCCCAACCAATGTACTTTGAGCTTTCCTGGATGGTGCAAGAACTTAGAGTCATAAAGAAGTACCATTTGTCCAATCTCAAACTTCTTATCCCTTATGTTTCTATCATGCCATGCCTTCTACCTGGCCTTTTCCTACTTCTGACTCCATCATGTTATGGCTCATCACTCATCCAAGTTGAATCATCTTCTCGATATCTCTTCTAAATCCTTGTTCATCAGCTAGACCTCCAGCGCATGCAATGCACAAAGAAGGTAACATAAATTCTATAGGAGAATGGCTTCCATGCCAAACACCAACTGAAATGGTGTGGCTTTGTTCAATCTCTTGTAAGTTGTTCTATATGCCCAAAGAACAACCTGACACTTTTCATCCCAATCCTTTCTTCCAACATCACAATTTTTGTCAAAGTCTAGCTCAAAATCTTGTTGAAAGCCTCAATAGTTCCATTTTCCTGAGGATGGTAGGGTGTAGTTTTATGGTGTGCAACCATAAACTCATCTAATAGGATCCTGATTGTCTCATTCAAAAAGTGTGTACCCCTATCACTTGTCAAGCTTAAAGGACATCCATATCTTGTAAGAACATTCTCCCATAGAAACCTAGCCATTGTAGTTGTTGTAGTCCTTTGTAGGTGTTGCTTCTACCCACCATGTGAGATAATCTATGCAAGTAATGATATAGTGATCCATTCCTGCACGTGGCTGGTGAAATAGGTCCTACAAAGTCAATGGCCCATTTCTCAAATGGTTTTGCACTAGTAATTGGTCTCAAAGGCATCTCATCTCTTTGCCCTAGTTTTCCTAGGTGCTGACAATGATCACATGCCTTACAATATTCTTTTTACAATCTTTATACAATGTCTCCCACCATAATCCAACAAGTAGGATCTTCGGGAAGTCGCATCACCTGCATAATGGCCTCCTGCAATACCACCATGAGCTTCTTCCATAATATCCTTGTGCTCATGCTCTAATACACAATGGACGTAATACTTCATCTCTTGCCTAACTTGTAGAGGTCACCACTGATTAACATAAATGGTGTGTGTGTGCACGCAGTATAGCAAGTTTTTTTTCTAATGCCTTCATTCCTTCTGGTGTATATACTATACCAGTCGTAAAAGACAACAATGTCTTCTAATTCTGATGGTGCATGTTGTAACCTATATAACTGTGCATCTGGCATGGTTTCTTCAATTTTCTGTGCTTCCTCTCCTGAGTTGATTCTAGATAAATGGTCTGGTCTAGAATTGCTTTTCCCTGGCTTCACCACAACTATGTGAAATCAAACTCTTGAAATAGAGTACCCATCTGCATATGTGCCCCTGTAAGATGGGCTTGTTTACCAAGTACTTCAATGCCATGTGATCTTGTATAAAACACAAATGGTGTTGCTAACAAGTACTGTCAAAACTTGTGCAATGCATAGATCATGGACAAAGCTTCACGCTCTAGTAGTTGTATAATTTGTTCAAGCAGAGTCACTTCCTACTAGAAAAACAAATTGGATGATCGACAATACCTTCTCCAGGTTGAGCTAACACAATGCCAATGGCCATGCCAGAGGCATCCACATGCACATGAAATGGTTTATCCCATGAGGGAAAGCATAGAATGGGTGTGGTAGTAAGTTTCTCTTTTAATATCTCAAAATGTGTGCTGTTGTGGTTCTCCCCAATAAAATGTACCTTTCCCCTTCAGTAACTCTTCCAAGGGGTGCAACAATTTTGGCATACCCTTTGATGAATTTTCTATAATATCTGTATGACCTAAAAAATCACATGCACCTCACTTTGACTAGTAGGTGCTTCCATGCCTAAAATGACTGCAACCTTAGCTGGATCAATGAGCAAACCTTCCTTGCAGATTATATGTCCTAACAATATTCCAAATGGTGTAGAAAATATGCACTTCTTGATGTTCAAAGAGATACTCAACTGTCTGCACCATTCAAACATTAAGCGCAGATTGTCACAATGATCTTTCACAAGCCCATATATTGTCCAATCATCTAGGTAGACCTGTAAGAAGTTGTGAATAAAATATTTGAATGCCTGAACAACTATATGCGTGAGAATACAGCACATTTTTCAATCCAAAAGGCATCACAATATAGGAAAAACTACCCCATTTAGTAGTAAATGTTGTCTTTTCTTGATCCTCCTGAGCAATCCTAACCTGATGATACCAGAAAACCCATCTGTGAAGGAATATATTTTTCACGCCCGCAACGCCTTCTAGTATTTCCTCAGTAAATGGCATAGGGAATGGATGTGATGACACATGCAACATTCAACTCCCTGTAGTCCACACATATTCTAATTCATCCATCCTTCTTGATACTGATCACCATTGGGCTAACCCATTCTGACTCATCAAGGGGTTTGATAATTCCAGATTTCAACATTTTATCAATTTCTTCTTTTACCTTTTCACAAATTAGGATTCATTCTGTAAGGCCTCTTTCTAACTAGGCATGCACCATCCTTAAGCTTTATCTTCATTTCCCAAGTGATTTATGCATGCCTTTAAGTTCATGATACCCTCGAGGGAATAAGTCCTGATAATCCCTGAGTAACTCAATGATCTTTGCTACCTCCGAGTCTGACCAAGTAGTCTCCAATTATGGCCTCCTTAGGCTCATCCTCCAAACCTATATTCACCTTCTTTGTCTTCATGGGTTTGTGATAGGTGTGTGTGTATCCTTGTCTGCACTATCCAAGACCTCGCGCACCCTTGTGAATGTTCAATATCCTAGGTTCTCAACTTCCTCATCATCCACGATGTAAACCATCTTTCCTTCTCTTTCTCAAGGAAAGCATGTTCAAGTAGTATGAAGTCCATTTCTTCTTCCTTTTCAAAATGTGCTCTAGACTCTGTCTCACCAAATAATTCTGAATATGCTCTTCTACTTTTGCACTATCTCCCATGGTTAAGCGCTTGATAAATTTTAATGCCTCTTCTATTGGAGGTTGAGAAGAAAAGTAGTCAAAGGTCTGGATCATCCCTGTAGTCAAATTTTTTCTTTCTAGTCTCTCGATGTAGTTCTGCATATACATACCAGTGCATGCACATCCTTGTAATGTAGAGTACAATCTATGCACCCAGAGTGAAGGTGGTAATGCTTCTTGTCCTATTGTCTAGAGTCTCTCACACTGCTGAATGTGATGTCTGAACAGGTTGATCACCATGATAAGTGTAGATCTACGTAGGTGCATTGTTCCTTACAAACCTAATAGATAGGTGATTCCAATCTCTTCCCATTCTATAAGATTATCTCTGTGGACTACCCACCAGTGTGTTACTTGTCCCCATGCAAGGTATATACTAACATAGCTCTTCTCTTAATTTGATCTATCCACTATGTTTCCATGGCTTTCAAAAATGTAGGAAGATCTTCTCCCCTATGTATACCAAGGTACTGTGCTACCTATCCATCGGACCAAATGAAGTCCATTCTTGTGTGCAACCACACTTTTTACTTCATGCCCTACTAATTCATATGTACCATGAGCCCAATTTTCGCAAGCAATACTCGTAGTATCACTAATAGAATGAGAATCCTCCCACTGTAGGATGCCTTCTTTTGATGGCTCATTGACCTCTGGGTCCTGAATAATGTACATAAATTTGGTTTAAGTCCTCCTCACTTAGAGGCTCAACATATGGTGTAGACTTCCCATCTATCAATGGTATCACAACCCTTTCCTCCTTGTTCTCAAAGCTGATATACCCCTTATTGAATCTCAAGTCAACATTATTCACATAACACCAAGGGCATCCAAGCAAGGCTAGAAAATTGTCTACTTCTGCAAGTGCTAATACCTCAAAATCCCCAGTGAACTTGGCCCCTTGTATGGTTATAGATGCATCCTTCAAAACTCCTATGGGAGTGGCCTTAGTCCTGGTTTTCCATAAACAACACATTAGATGATGGCTGCAATGGAGGCCTCCCATTTGTACCCATGCATCTAATGTAAGCACATTTACTTCCACACCTAGTATCAATCAATATGTTGCTCAACAACCACCCATCCACAACAACATTTAGAGTAATTTCCTTTTATCATAGTCAATGCTATCAGGGGGAATATTTACATGCAGGATCTATCATCCGGTCTCAAGACTTGTGCGTGGAGTGTTCCCTTTAACCAACTTCCTAATAGTGGGATAATGTTCTCCTGGCGCAACATTTTGCACACTTCTCGCAGATCATCGATATCAGTTTGGACTATCTCTGATGCTTTCTTCTCTCCTTTAAGTATTGTATCTCACCCTAAAGATTCCTTAGCACTTCCATGGTATCCTAGTAAACCTCCTTCTGATGAGCAGGATCTGGGTACCTTGCATGCAAACCTCCTCCTTGGTGATCGTAGGCTTCTGGTGCAATGCTTCTCTTGTGTGTGCCACTTCACATGTGTAGTAATCTTCACTATCAATGCCTCAGTCCTTCTGCTATCTTGGGCATCCACTGATCTTCTACCACACGCTGGATTCTAACCATCCCGATGCCTTTGTTTTTTTTGCTTATGTTGCTTACTCAAGATGCTCATATAAGTCTGGGCACTCTTCATAGCTATGGTTCTTCCCACAGAAAGAACATGCAATATTTTGAGGACATTCACACCTATAGTGGTCAAGAGATCCACACGTATAACATGTTCCACATGAGGGAACTCACCTCTTCCTCCACCATGGCCTCATCCTCCATATCCACCATGATATCCATGTCCCCTTCCATGACCTCCTTCAAAATGCCCCTCATTCCTGTCATAGCATGTTTGATTATGATCCCGATCCTGGTGCTCATTCTTACCCTTAGAATTATCTGTTACACTTGTCTATCATACCCCAATGTCTATAGCATCCTGGATCTGACCAATCAACCGAAAATCCTCAGTATCATGGGTCGTGGACCTAAAAATTGCAAAAGCAAGATACATTCTTCCTTATCATGTTGTAACAAAGGACAATGACTAGCATCATGATTCAAATGACAGATCTCACAATCCAATAGTAATGAGCATATAGATCTGTGAGGGAAACTATCCTTGGTGTGACCTTCCACTTCACAATCTGTACACCAAATTCTTGAGCATGTTTCATGGGCTGAATTTTTTGATAGCTTCTCTAACTACTTTTCCATAGCTGCAATATGTGCCTCTAAGAATGGACTAAATGCCAAGTGTCAATGCTCCCAACTACCTCAACATGCAAAGCTACTTCCAGTGCTTCACATGGATCAATCAGTGTATGTCTTATGTGACAATGCCCTTCTAAATGGTGTAATCAATCCTCCAACGAACCATTGTGCATGTTGGCTAGCATGAATATCATAAGATAGCTTAGATAGAAGTGTCTTAAAATGAGCATCATACTCACGTACACTCTCAGTAGTGCCTTGCTTGATATCCTTGAGCACACTTATACTCTTCTACTCAAACTCAGGGATATGGAACTCTTTCAAGAAAGCATCTTTCAATGTTGCATAATCCACGCAAGTTTGATCAAGGTCAAACTTCCTATACCAGCTGTGTGCACGTCCCTGTAATGTAGTAGCAAATTGACTTGCCTTACGCTCAAGCAGCCATGATCCCTTTAGCATGCCACAAGATTTCACACATATGCACATGTTCGAAAGCAACATCCTCTATACCTCTATACTCTGGAAGATGAAGAGACATCTCCATATAAATATTTTGTGGTTGTTGTGGACCTTGACCACCTGATCCTAGAACCTCATGTGTTCCCTCTACCTCTAAAACCACCAGATCCACTAGAACTAGAACCACCTATACCTCCTGATCCTCCACCTGTAGTGGGAATAGGACCTGTAGATGTACTCCCCTGTGTTCTAACAGTAGTACTATACTGAACCCCTATAGTCTGTGAGGTAGTTCCACTTCCAAGAGGTGAATCCAACATTCTCGTGCACTCACATTTTGTGTGGATGATGCACCTAAGGATGTTCCTCCAAATATCATTGAAGTCATCTGTCCTGCCATTGATGTACTTGCTCCCTGACTTACTCCTACTCTCCTACTTCCCAAGTTAGCTTTTTGGTTACTTTGTCATACTAGATACTAGAAAACCAAGTGCAAGGGCTAGGTCACCAGTGGATTAAGATGCATGCCCATGGTCCAGGTAGTCTCTGCTGGCACACTTCTGTGTGAGGCCGAGGGGGATCTCTGTCATGTTTTCCAAGATGGGGGAGTTCTTGATGCTCTAGCTCCACGTCTTCTACGTGAGCTGTAAATCCTTCATGAGCCATCTCTCTCCTCAATGCCATACTTTCTACAATGAATGTTGCTTCTCTATCTCCTCTCTCGTGCCTCATTATACTTAAGCCACCTTTCCTCTCTCTACCTCTCTACCACTAGGTCTGCCATCTTTCACCAAACTGTTTCCCTCCTCGCGTGTGGTGAAGTTTAGTTAGCCATCGGTTTACTCTCCAGGTTCAAAGTTACCATCAAGATCTTGATCACCAATGGAATACCTCACAAATATATGCTCCTCTTGGATACCGCAAAAACTGGAATTCAGCTACCTCAGAAAGAGTACATCAAAATTGAATATTCCAGAATATAACTATTTAGAACACCATGAAACCACGTATCCACAACGTGAGTCCAGATCAGATCAACATCATAAAGGGCCTAAAATTCTTCCTATGTGTCCAGACAAGTGTGTGATACCTCCAATTCCACTGAGATGCATAAGCAGTAAGCCACTGTATAGTTCTACTAGAAAGATGGTGAAAAATCTCTCATATAAGTTGTCATATAGATTTTGTTCTACCCAAGTGCATGCGTTAAACTCAGATCCACTGCTTGAACCACCATGCATATTCTTCCTCCAGATCATGTATCCATTCCTCAATACTTGCTAGAGTTAACCAGTACGTCTTCATCATGAACCATCCTGAAAAAACAATAAAAAAGAGGTCCCAAAAATGGAACCAATGATGCAGCCTAGAATTTACTAGATAACACCCTAGACATGTTGGCACATCACTCACCAGACTGACTGAGAGTGCTCACCCAAAGCACAAAGGTACCAGTCCTCTTTTTAGGGTTGTTGTAGTAGGATGTTAGCATGATGAAGGAAGAAACATATAGATTCATAACTAATCTATCATTCTACAATGTATGCTACATTCAGATCTATGAAAGAACAAGCTTTAAATAGTAATCATGATTGAATCAATAACATGTACTACTTAATTCCACACAGGAATGACACTTAGGTTCAGCCAATATCTTCCATCTATTAATAAACACAGAAGCTCCTTACAATAATGTTAATCTATACCAATGTGTATGGATCTGATACAATAATTCAGTCATATGTGTATATCTCTATACCTCCATACATCCCTCACACTAATATATTACCACTATGTACCTCACATCATATATATAGGGTGGGGACTTTCCCTTCACCACTTATCTATTCCAGAAATAGGCCGCATGCTATTAATAGCCACACGCCATTCACAAGCATAGCCACACATGCAAGTGTGCTATCTATAGACCTCTTATAGTTAACTGAAGTGTCAATCCTATTATGGAGGTGTTTTGGCTAAAAGCATAGCCTAATATTGCATGGAGAAGAACAAACAACAACTAACAACAAGTAAAATAGAGTTTGCATAGGCTAAATGAGAATGAGCAAAAGGGAAGAACACACATGAGTAAGTAAATATCATAGCTTGATCATTGTGAACTATAACAATAGATTAATAATGTTGACAACAAGATCAAAGACGTTATTTGCATGCAAGATTCAAACACTAACATCTAATAAACATAAGAACATCAAATTCTATAAGAGACAATGAATGGGACACAAAGTTCATATTTCATTAACTCCAAAATGTCTTCTTAAAAGAACACAAAGTTTCTTTCTTTGAAGTAAAACTTGCATACAAAACTCCTCTCTCAAAGTCACCCTTTACAAATGAGCCCTCACTTCCTTTTATAACCCAAAAGTTGGTTACAAAGTAGTTAGGGTTTTATATGAACATTAAATAGGGCACTTAAGTGACCTTTGACTTTTTTCAACCAACTTTATTAAAAGCAACTAAAAATAGAAATCACTTAAGTCATCCACAATTTTCCGAAAGCAAACTAAATAACAACATCCTTTTCTTAAAATCCCATTTTTAAAACATACAATAATAACCAATGCCTTATCCATTGAAATGGGGTCCGCCTATCTCAAATGTATGAGAAATGGACTCCCACTTTGTTAGATACCAAGAAAACTATCTCCTTGAACCGTCGGTGAAATTAGGATTTGTTGCTTTTGCCAATTGAAAGTATCTGAACCTTCCCAATGTTTTGAACATTTTTTTCTTCGGAGGTTCATTTGGTCAAAGAATAGCCTCACAAAATACCTACAATTCCAAAATCCTACTTGGCATATCATTTAAATTAACCATATTTGATTGAGCATTCTCAAACAAGTTCTTTAATTTGATGCAACGCTCCATTGAAGCTGAAGATAAATTATTGGCGGGAGTATACATGTCTTTAAACAATTGTGAAAATTGCTCTTCCACATGTTCGATGAACACCTTTGATTATGCTCATTTACGAGGTTACAAGGGATCTCAGCTATGAATTCTTGAATCAAGGTGAGTGAAGTGAAGGATTCATTGCATATGCTCTCATAATGGATCATAGAATCCTCGAGAAGCATCTTCCTTGATTTGAGATGTAGACACCAAAGAAAACGTGTCCCTCGATGTTCAAATTTGAGAATTCCTTCAATGGCTAAAACTGAGGATTCCATACTCATCATCTCTTGTAAACTAGGCAATATCTCATCCAAATTTGATATGTTAGAAACAAAATTTTCCTTGAAAGAAAGAACTGGATCAAGATACACACTAACATCTTCATGGAGCTTAACCATTGTTTTGATCATCTCTTGGCCTAAAACGAGAATATCTGAAAGCCAAGTTTTAGTGACATGGCCCAATGTGTTTATTTATTTTGATAAATTGAGAGTTTATTCATCGAGAGGAAGCCACTACATCAGTCTATCAGGGAAAGTGAATGATATGGGATTTATGATGTTGAACATATTCCACCAATTGATTCTTTTCACTTTGAATCGAGAGTTCGAGATTTATATTTCTCAAGTCTCTTTAGCACGATATCAATTGAATCTCGATCCATTTCCATGTCACTTTCCAATGTGGACCTCCCAAGTCCAAGTATGGAAACTTCATAATCATCAGATGTTCATGGCATCACGCTCCTCATCAACTTGTGGGATGGCAAGATCCAAAAATCTGTTCCGTCACTATCCACCATTATTCGAGAAAGCACTTTAGGATTCTTGGGAATGACATCATTTGAAATTTTGAAAAGAGCATCAAAATCAATTTCAATTGCCTTGACAACCCTCTTCCTTTTCTTGACTTTTGCAATCAACCCAAAAAGGAGTATCATTCACTATTTCTACATACAAAAGCCGGAGCTCGAAACAACATTCTCATTGTTCTTGACATCATGAGATTCTATAAGAATCCTTTCCATGACCTCAATTTCAGGAGAAATAACCTTGATATCCACCTCTTGCTCATTTGGGAGATTTTAGGAAATCTCTTCGTGAACTATAGGTTCCGAAGTGTTCGATATTTGGACTACCTGCACCTGATTGGATGCTTGTGCAAGGCATGATTGAGGATTATTTGTCACTAGCTTTTGAGAACTATTAACAATGTGAGTAGAAGAATCTCTACTTGAAGTAGAAAATCCGAGACATGCTCTCTTCCTTCACCTGGGGCTAGGACCTTTAGGTTTTTCTCCTCGTGACACATCATTTCTGAAGTGGATTTTGGCAACCACTCCTTTCTTGCTTATTGCGTATGATTGGATGGCACGGAGGTCGATTGAGAAGAGGCTTTGGTTGAATGGAGACCTCCTCGAGTTGGTAATTTTTTTGATCCTGAAGTATGATCTTGAATTGATTGTAACTTGGCAAGTTCTCTTTCGTACCAAGATATGCTTCTTTTAAGGATCGGTTGATTCTTGTTATCAAGAGAAAATTCATCTCTTTTGGTCCAATCAATTTGGGGCAACGAGGTAAAAGCAATTGCATCATATGAAGGATCAATAACATCTTCATCATCATTTATGAATGAATCTAGAGGGCTCTTGATGTGAAAGGCCTTGATCTGAGCAAGGGTTAGGCGAGAAAACTCTCATCTTCTTACTTCATGCTCGTCTGAACAAGCAGCCCAAAAATCTTCCATGGTAGGGTTATGTTGATACTTTGCTCCAAGAATCTTCTACATATATCCATTGATATCAAACTAGGCTCTCTTCACATATGGATGAATTGTGATGAGGGAAAACTCTTTTTCCATGAGTTGTGCACTAAAGAGATTTGGACATTGGTATTCCCCGATTTGGATTGGGAAATGAATTCTGAACGATGCTTGTCACTGAGAAGATAGTGAACTTGGAATAGTTGTCACGCAAGCTCCATCAATGCCCATTTTCACTGATGTACTTAGGAATTTTCCATGGAGTACCCGTAAATCCACTTACACGAATATAGGAAAAGGATGAGAATTGGATAAACCAAGTTCCCCATTAGGAAATGACATCCATGGCTTCTTTAGAAAATATTTCCGTGTTCCAATTCAGTTCCAAATAACGTGGAAGGTGAATGTATCATTGACTCTTCTAAAATGGTGACAACTATTTTGAAACTTAGTTACAAATAGTAATGGAAGACATTATTTGATGGACCCATGACTCCTCTTGTTTCGAGTCCTGAAAATAGCTTTCTTCTTGCCACCACGTAAGTCAGATACGATGTCATGTAGAAGCATCTAGCCATCTTAACTTCGATAAATTGTTTGTGAAGGGTATCACTGATGATGGTGGCCCAATCCACAAACTCTCTCTTGGAAAGGATGATATAGATAAACTGATACATCTATGGGTGGAAAATCCTGGCAGAGGGTAAACTAAAAACTCGACTCAGAAGAGTAATCATGTCCCCGATTTCTTCCATGAACTAAATGTGGTAAATTTCCTTAGGAAGACAATCAATTCGAGGTCTCTTGGTCACTAAACATTTATTATTAATTATCTTGCTCCACCTCAGGGGTTCTTCATCCCAAAATTTTTGTGTTGACTGTCGAGTAATATCTACATTCTCAGGGAAGTCAGGTATGTTGAGTAATTCCTCAATGTGCTCTGGTGTGATTAAGAGGAAAGGATCACGATTATTTTTAAAAATTCCTCGTCTCTCGGGATCATAATGCTATGCGCAAGTGATAACCAGCTCTGAACATTGCACCGAGATAGAAATGCGCCACTTGGGGTAGACCACTATGGTAAAGCCTATTCGAGAATATGGTTTTGCCTTCAGCTTTCACCCGATCGCAAAATTGTTGCACATTGATGTGACCTAGATTCGTATCAGTGATATTTTCATATGCCGACTTAATGGAACTGGGAGGGATGATTCCTTGGAATTCGTACTTGAGTGTGGATTTGTTTGATTTCTCCATTGGCTTCCTCAATCTTCCTGCAGATTTATTAGATTTTTCGGCCATTATGAATTTTATAGAAAAATGACTTAGGCATGCAAAATAATGCAAGTGGGGCTGGGTCTCAGTCTCTCGAAACCCCATCAATGCAAGAATAATATGACTTGTTTTAATATTATTATTATTATTATTATAACTTGATCCGGTTACAATTTTCAATTATGATGACAATAATTTATTTATTTATTTTTTATTTAAAATAAACAAAATCACCCGATTTCTAATATCCCGATTTTTATTTAATTTAGGAGAAAATTCTCCTTGGTATGTGTGAAAATCACCTAATTTTAATGACCGCGTACTTTGAGATTTACTTCTTCAATGTGTGAGTATACTTGCTTAATTCTTCTGCAAATGTGTGGACTCTTTTGACTCGCTTTTTAATATTTTATTCCGAGTGAATGTGTGATGATCCTTGGGCATTAAAAATGGCTTCTTCCTCGTATTCAGTGCATGATGGCATTTTGTTAAGGCGCTTAAACTTATTATTTCTGCCTATGCGTGTGGAATATTATTCTTCCTGAATGCTTTCATTTCCCTTTGGTTGTTTTAATTTTCCTTGCTTCCTTCTAATAATTTGGATTTTCCTCCGTTGGAATGTGGAACTCCTTGTTTGTTTTTATGGTTATTTCCTTTTTGATATCTACTCCGGGAGAATGCTTCTAAACAAGTGCATGGAAACTTTGCTTCTCTTTATCTCCCTTTCCCACATGGCTGCTCCTCTTGGTGAATGCGTTGAAAACTTGGATTGTTTTATTCTTGCTCCCGTGCGTTGAAAATTTATTTCTCCTCCTGTTGTGTGGCCTCCTTTGGTCTACTTTGGCTATTTTCTCTTATGCATGTGCATGGCCTTTTCCGAATGAATGTGTGGAGGGTACCGTGTTTTTGTTGTTTATTTTTTCTTTTTAACTTTTCGTGCTAAATCGCATGTTTTGAAAACCTTTTTTGTCTCATTGGGTTCATGGGATCTTTCTTGGCATTTAACTGTTTTTTTTCTTATGCCTAAAACTCCATCCTTGGGTGTGTGGGAACCTTTTAAGACATTTAACTTATTACTTCCTCCTCTCTGGGTGTGCGTTGAAAATTGTTGAGGTAAATGTGTGGGAAAAAGTGGAAAATTGTTGTTTTTGGCTTTATCCCCTCTTCTCCCACGTGGCTTGTTGGCTAAGATTTTTACCAATGAAAACATGAGTTACTTCCTCTTTAAAATGCATGGATTTTTAACTTTTTTTGCAAGTGAATGGATAATTAGTTTTCTTCCTTCAAAACCTGCAGCTTTTTTCTTCCTTCAATGTGAGCTTCCTCTTCCCGATGTGTAGACATGCACACGAAACAAAATTGGCATGGAAACTTGTTGAGGGATGTGATAAAATATTACTCTGAGACGTTCCTTCAGAAGAAATAAGAAGAAATTGGAAAGCTTCACATGAATTCTTCCAACGAGTTTGATGGAAGGATTTTTATGAGGATTTAGGAAGCTTCCTCACAACCGTTTCTTATTCATCCCATTAAAACAACTTCCCTCTTTCCTGGGTAGTGGCATTAATTGGGGGAAGTGGGGAAATAAACAGCCAATTTCCAAGTGGAAATGGCAAGGCGGGCTAGAATCCCCATTTTATTTCCCCATGTGGGAAATCGGGAGATTTTTTGCCCGTTTGCCAATTCATTGATTTGGCAATCGGGGGAAGAAATCCCACAAGCAGGAATTAAAACAAATTTTCCAGAAAGGGGAAATCTGGGTCCGAGAAGCCAATTTGGCATCCCTGGCAATGGGAAGCGGAAGCTTATTTTTCCCCCGGCAATTAAAATAAATCTTGTCAAATGAATTTTAATTAATATTTATTTAATTAAAAACCCCAAAGTTATTTAAAATTGATTTTATCAAACAAAGAGTAATTAATTAATTAAAATATTTAACGTAGTTTAAGACCTAGCGGGAGGAGTTCTCACCGAAATGGATGAAACAAAGACCAGAATGATCACAAAAATGAGACGATCATCGATGAGAGTGATAAATCACGCAAAGTAACACTTTTGAAAAATTTCAAAATTTCCATTTTTATTAATTTTGTGAAGTCAAAATTAGTTGATAAAGCGCTACCACATGAAGTGATCCACTTTGGGAAAATTAGGGAGCTCATGTTATCATCTTCTATCACACATATTTTTATGAGTTGATCATTTTACTTTTACTTTCAACTAGTGACGATGAAAAATCTCCTTGGTATTTATAATTTGGGGATAAAAATCCTCATGTTATCATTTGTGATCTCATACTTAAGCTCACAATCAGTTTTATGGAGTGGAGAATATATTTAGGGATATTTTTAGGGTCTTAATAGCTAGGGGCATACACCAAAGAGTAGATTTTTAGTCCTATTCCAGTTAGGGCATTCATCTACTAGTGTGAGCAACATTGAGAAGTGTAAATACAACAATTTTGGGGATATTTTTGTGCTTATCGACCCTTTAAGGAATATGGTGACCCCTTTTAAGGACTATTGTGGTTATTTCAAGCCAAAAATTTATTGTTAGAGCTTGTCAAAGGTCTTAATCTATATGGGACAACCTTTTCATCCTTTCTTCATTTAATTATAGGAACATACAGTCATCTATTTTACTATTGTATTTCTAGTTGTAAAAATAAATAAAATAAATTTAGACTTTAGTGGAAAAAATTATTTGTTTGCATATTCATGTTCCTAAATTATTTCTTGACGTTTTCCCCTTTGGGTTTCCCTATTTGATTGTGTTTAAGGAATAATTGAATATTTCAATTTGTTGTTTTTGTAAGGGTTTTAAAATTAAAAAAATTAGATTGTTATTATATGTTTGTGCAAGGGTTTGTGGGAATTTTTAGAATTCTTTATTTTATGTCCTAAAGGAATATTACATTTGTATAAGAGAAATCTCCTTTCCAATTATGTAAATTGAGTTATTGCATGTTCTTCTACATGGTGGGCAAAGTGATAGAGAGTATAGATATTACTAGAGAGAAAAGGAAAGGTTAAAAGAATCCCTAGAAGGATTTGAACAACTAGGGCATAATAATAGGGATGATCCATATGCAAATCATGTTAGATTTGAGATAGTTTCTCAAAATCAAGAGCGTATGGCAAATATGATGGCTTAGTTTGTTTATACCATATAAGGGATGAATGCATCCCAACCTCCAAATGGTAAGGGAATTACTTCATGAGCTAATAACAACACTCCTCGTACATAGAGAATAAGTGTTTGATCTATAACTATGCCTTTTTAACTTAATTTTCTTCATAGAGGGAATTCATACCTAAAGTAGAGGTCAAAAATTCAATGAGGGAGATATTATTTCTAGTTATGTAGAGTACATGACTATTCCACTAGAAATTAGGGAGGAAATGTCTCGTCACAAAATTAATGCAACTAAAGAGGAATAAAGAGGGACCTAGGGCCTATCCTATACCTTAAAATAATCATAGGGATCTTCAAAAGCGTTGTGGAAGCTCACACTTTCTACATATGATGGGTCTACCAAGAACACAACTTGAGATTGGATCCAAAATGTGGATTCATACCTTTCTCTTTGGCCTATAATAGATGAAGCCATCAAGTTTGTAACTTTACATCTTGAGGGCTTGGCACATGAGTGGTGGCATCAAAAATTGATCTCCTAAGGTAAAACCTCATCAAATCCTATGATGATTTCAGTAGGAGGCTAATTGATAGGATTGATATGGATGATCCGTAAATCTATTTTAGAAAGTTAGTGCAATTGAAACAAAATGCTTCTATAGATGATTATGTGGCTAAAATTTAGAGAGTTTTAGTGATGGAATTGTTATCACACGAATCACATCATCCTCCTATTTTCACAAGTGTGTGTGCTTGAGCTCACGGTGTGACTGGGTAACATGGGTACTATCTCTAAGTTGTGGGACTTGCTACCTGAGATAGACCTCCAGAGAAAGTTGGTTCTTCTTCCTAATCCTAGTACAAACTAACTCTACTGAGATGAAGCTACTAACTATCTCTATCCTACAATTTCCAAGGGACCAAGGAGAGATAAATAACATGCAAATGAAGGAAAACTACACTATAGAGGTGATGCACCAAAATAAGGGTGTGAGAATAATCCCCAATATGTGAAAATGGAAGCAAAATGCAGATTAGAGAGGGTGATAATAGTTCTCCACAGTCTAACAACAACATTCACAACACATTTTCATGCATACACAACAATAATAGATCCTTGCAAGAGCACAAGAGTAGACACAAACTATCTACAATAATATTAGAGAGGTAAGGAGAATGCAAACAAACACAACAAGGGAAGATACATCCACAAACTTGCATCTATTACTTCATTAATATGCACAATCCAAACTATTACAAAGGGAAGGCCTGGATCACCATACAAGGAGTCCACTATAAATTCCAACAACACATTGGCTTCAAAAAACCAAAATGACAGAGTTTTGCTACTCAACTATCCTCCTTTTACAATGAGCCCAACACTTCAATTTATAGAATTTTGAAGAGAGAGAGAGAGAGGAGATGCAATTCCTGAAATCTACTTTCCAACCACTTGAAAGATGTCATAATTGTTCCCAAATGGTGATAGATGACCTAAAGAAGGCACCCCATACCATCTCATGGCTTGCGGCAGCAGAATGAAAATGTCTTCCCATACCTCATTAAATGCTTCTCCAACCAATTTTCAACAACCAAACAAAACTAGGATCATTTTCCTTAAAAACCATCAAAACTTCATCAATTTATGAATTTATTGATTTTGTGCATTGATCTTGGAACCAAAATTCCAACAAGACCAATTTTTCAAAAATCCATCAAAAATTGCTCAAGTTATGACCCTCTGAGTGTGAGCAACTATTTTGAGTTTGTCAAGGATTTCTTGCATTTTATGGGACTGAACATTTAAATTTTTGGAGCTGTAGGTTTTTTTATTTCCACCCACCTACCCTTACTATAAATTAATAAATTTAATTTTTTTGCGTTGAGGATGTCAAGAGCTTTCGAAAAGTCCAATTTTGTCAAAATCAGAGCTTTGGGTCAAAAGTTATGCCCGTTTGAAGTTCAGGGTCGAGGTGTTCCATGCAGGCTCTTATAATCCGCATTAAACCACTTTCCCTTTATATTGTGGGTATTGTGGGATTTTCAGGGAACTCATGTCCCTGCGGCACTTGTGTCATTTGGGCCCTGAACTTCCACCTTTTCCGCATTGCACTCTATCTCCTTGATGTGCGGAAATTTCACCTCCGTGGGGAACTCACATCCCCGCAGTACTTGGACCGCTTGGGCCTTCGGGACCCGAATTTTCTGCAATACATTGTGCCCACTTCATTCCTTTGCAAATTAGACAAGTCAACATTTGAGGAACTTACAACCCGATGGCACTTGGACCACCTAGGCCGTCGGGACCCGACTTTTCCGTAATACATTGTGCCCACTTCATTCCTTTACAAATCAAACAAGTCGACATTTTGGGGAACTTGCGGCCCCATAGAAATTGGACTGCTTAGGCCTTCGGGACTTGAATTTTCCATAATACATTGTGCACACTTCATTCCTTTTCAAATTAGACAAGTCGGCATTTCAAGGAACTTGTGGCCCGATGGAACTTAGACCGCTCGGGCACGGGACTGATTTTCCCGCAAATCATTGTTTCCTTAGCATTTCGGACCCAATTCAAGGACAAGGAACCCTAGTTCAATCTACAGCCATTCCATCCACAACCCCTAGACCCACAATACATTAAAATAGGTCCCTTTTCAGTTTTTTCAAAATTTTAGCAAATTTTTGCTAACTCCTTAGATTTTCCTTGAAAAGGGAAGTTATAGAAAATCAAAGGCGTGCCCCCAAAATCTAGATTTCTTGTTTTCACCATTTCTATCTATCTGAGTCTAGAGAAATTGTGCAAGTTATCGAAATCACCTTGGGGTAAATTTCAGATAACACTTAACTTTATGTTTTAGAGAGGAGACTTGTAGTTTTATTTGTGAAGGGATTGGATGAACCACTCAAGGGTTTGGTCAAGGCCTTCAACCCTTTCTCTCTCCAAAAAGCCATCAAAAAGGCTTTTGATCTTGAAACCTTAATCCCTAAGGGAAAATTTATGTCCCTAGGAAAACAAAGGAAACTTATTTTGGGCATCCTAGATCTTCACCCTCTTAGAAGCGAAGGACAACACCTTATGGTTAGAAAATAAGGCCATTTCAGCAAGGTAATGTGCAAAAAAATGAGTTGTCAAGTACCGAAAAATAAATGGGTACAAGGAATGAGTTGAGGAGGATAAATTTATGTTTCAATTTCAAAACTCATAGAAATTGGGACATCATTGCCTTGGCAAAGGGCAAGTTCACTACATCAAAGTAGTTTCAAATGGAAAAAACATGAAGAAAAGAAAAGAGGAAGAACCAAAATAGGATGTGCCATAAAATAAGAAAAAATTGAGTAGGTAGAGGGAACACTTGGCACATTATATGCCCCTAGATATCACCCTTTTAGAGTGAGAGGGGAATTACATGGTAAGAAAATCAATGTGTTGATTGATAGTGGGGAAACCTCAATTTTATTGATTTTACTTTGGTATCTATATTAGGGTTACGAAAGTAGAGTTCAAATATTTCAATGTGACCATGGCTGATGGCTTCACCATCCCATGCACAAAGAAGGTACAGCAGCTGAAAATCACTCTAGGGAAGCATAAGATTGAGGATGATTTCTATGTGGTGGGCATTGGTGAGACGAACATGGTCCTAGGGGTGCAATGGTTGCATTCTCTAGGTGAGTTCACACAAAATTACCAAACCACAAAGCTGAACATATCAATAGGAAAGGAAATAGTGCTACATGGTATGACCAATGGAGCACCCATGGTAGTGGCAACAAAAAATTATGGAAAGAGGTTTCCATAGAGAGCATGTTTCATGGGTAGTAGAATGTTTGGTGAGCTCCAAAATAATATTTTGGAGCATCGAAGTATTAAAATGATATTAAAACCATAATTGACAAGAACACCAAGGTTTTCAATATCCTTCCTCATTGTCTTCCACCAAATAGCGGATTTGAGCATGGAATTGAGTTAGAGCCTAATACTAAAGAAGTGATAACCACTCCATACCACCATTCTAGAGGATAAAAATAGGATATTAATAAAGATATCAAAGATATCTTAGAGATGGGACACATAAGTCCAAACTCTTTTACTTTTGTTTATTTAGTAGTACTAGTGAATAAGAAGGATGGGACTATGTGGATGCCGATTGATTACATGATCATTTATAAGAAGACCATCAAAAATAGGTACCCCATACCTAGGATTGATGAGTTACATGGAGCTATATACTTTTCTAAGATTGACTTGAGATCCAGATATCATCAAATTCAGGTAAGAGACGAAGATGTTTATAAGACAACCTTTAGATGCCATTTTGGGCACTTTGAGTTTTTGGTTATGCCCTTTGGATTGTCTAATGCCCCAGCCACATTCCAATCTTTAACTAATCATTTTTTAGTAAACATTTGAGGAAATTTGTTATTGTTTTATTTGATGACATCCTTGTGTATAGTCAAACACCTACAACACTTGGACATAGTGCTGGGAATTTTCGGAACAACAAACACTCTTTGCCAAGGAGTCCAAGTGTGAGTTTGGTATGACTGAAATCTTGTATTTGGGCCATGTAACTAATATGCAAGGTGTTTATGTTGATAAAAAAATTCAGTCCATCTTGGATTGGCCTCCACCTTCTACTAAGACACATTTGAGGGGATTCTTGGGTTTGTGTAGATATTATAAGAGGGTTTTCAAGGTTTTCTCTCTTCTTGTTGCCCCCTTAACGATTTTACAAAGAAAGGAGTTTTCATCTTGTCTGAAACATCCCATTCAACATTTGTAAAATTGAAAGAGGTGATGATTTTATGTCATGTACTTGTTGTTCAAAATGTTCCTTTCCTTTTCTGTTAGAACGTGATGCTTCAAGAGAAGAGATAGGGTTTGTTCGATGTAAAAAGAGAACCCAATTTCATTTGAAAGACAAAAACTCAAATATGTTCAACATGGATTCTCCATTTATGACAAAGATATGTTGGCCATGATTCATGTTTTGGAAAAATTTAGATAATACTTAGTGAGTGGAAAAAATTTGGTCAAAACCGATCACAATAGCTTGAATTTTTTTCTCAAGCAAAGGGAATTTAACAATAGGAAGCAGAAATGGGTAATAAAACTACAAGCATGTGATTTTTATATTTAATATGTCAAAGGAAAAAACAATGTAGTGGCAATGTATTATCTAAGAGCCTCTTATTTGTTCTATGATCAATATTGTAGTTGATTAGAAGGCTTTCATAATATTTGAATATGTAAAATATGAGTTTACCATAATGGTACTTGAAGGGGAAAATGAAGATGAAAGGTACAAAGTAATAGATGGAATGATTCCAAGATGAAATATAAGATTCTAAGAGCTGTTCATGACACACCCTTGGTTGGTCACCCGGGTTACTTCAAGACATACAAGCAAGTAAGAGAAAATTTCTTTTGGAAGGTTCTTAAGGGATATGTTGTTCAATACATATGGGAATGCATCACATGCCACTAAAACAAGGTTAAAAAATGTTTTCTCGCTGGTCTATTTCAGCCATTTTCTATTCCCACTCAAAAATGGGAAAGTATTTCTATGGACTTCATCACGGGGTTTCCCATGGTTCAAGGTAAGAATTGCATGTTTGTGGTAGTTGATAAACTCACAAAATATGCTCACTTTTTTCACTTCCAGCCAAGTATGATGTTCCTTTAGTGGTTGATATTGTCTTCAAGGAATTCTGTAGACTTCATGGGCTAACTAGAAACATTTTGAGTGAAGGGGACCATAAATTTATGAACCAATTTTGGCTAGATATTTTTGTTTGACCAATATGAAGTTGACTCTAACACATGATACCACCCATAATCCAATGGGAAAACTAAAATAATGAATAAATGGATTGAAGGGTGCTCGAGGATCTATGTTACGGGGTAGAAAACAACATGCATAAAATGGTTATAAATGTGTGAGCATTTATACAATACTTACCACCATATGTCCATTGGTATGAATCTTTTTAGAGCATTGTATGGGTATGTTGCACTTTCTTTCGTAGATTTTGTCTTAATAGATAGTAGGGTGACTGGGGCCAAATATTTGGTATAACAGAGTCAAGAAACATTGGAAGAGCTCAAATAAAACCTTAAGCATGCCTGCAATTAGCATAAGTTATATGCAAACCAATGACAAGACCAAAATAAATCTCATCTAATGCACAAAATAACACTATTCCTTCTCTTATAAAGTGGATTCATATGTATTCTCAAGAATTAGATAGATTATTTAAGATAAAATATATAATGTATTTGATCTATTTTTGAAAATTCCATTACAATCTGAATGTTGTCATTTCTTAATATTTCTTGTAAGGTAAAGTACAATATTGTGTATGATAATGTAATTTAAAGATATTTGAAGGCTAGATCACTCACCAAGCACAAGACTCACTCAATCAAGCACGTGAATCACATATTCAAACACAAAACTCACTTAGTCAAGTGTGGGACTCACTCATTCAAGCGCAAGACTTACACAATCAAGTGCGGGACACACTCAATCAAGCAAAAGACTCACAGAGTCAAGCACAAAACTCTCTATAAATGAAGTTGTGAACCTCCAAATGAGAAAATGAGAAATATTTTTTCTCCTCTTATTTCTAGGAGGAAACAATTCTCTATGTTTTATACAACAATAATGGTTAAAGAGATATCCATATTTGAATTGTCAACAAAAGAAGGTTGATTTGGAAAAAATAACATAACTCCCTCAAAGTAAATAAATTTACAAACCTCTAAATGAAAAAATGAAAAATGAAAAAAGTTCGTATTCTTCTTATTACTAAGAGGAAATACCTCTCTCATTTTTTACGCAACAATTATGGTTAATGAGATATCCATATTTGAAACTATCAACAAAAGAAGGTTGATATGGAAAAATCACAAAACTCTCTATAACTGAAGTTATAAACCTCCAAATGATAAATTGAGAATTTTTTTGTTCCTATTATTTCTAGGAATAAAAACCTCTCCCCATTTTTAAACAAAAATAATAATTAAGTAGATATCTTAATTTGAAATTTCAACGAAATAAGGTTAAAGAAGAGTAAATAAGACAAAAATATACAAGTTCAAGTAGAATTAGGATATCTCCCTCATTTATCAATGAAAATAATGATTTCAAAATGTTATAGAAAGCTTACAACAAGGAGCACCAAATTCAAAAAGTGTTTAAAAATATTCTTCAAATTGAATGCATAGTTGTGATCAGAAAATTAGGGATGAGAATATGACAGACAACTATTATGTTGAAAGATTCAATCATGCAATAGTGGACTTGGAAAGTGGAAGAAGTAGTTAAATCTAGAGTTGTAGTGTTTTAATAAATCTCTTCCAAATTTGTCTCCTTTGAAAGTGGAAGAAGTAAAATCTAGAGTTGTAGGGTTTGAATAAATCCCTTCCACATTTGTCTCCTTAGAAAGTGGAAGAAGTAAATAAATATAAATTTATATTGTCTAAATAAATTCCTTACATTTGTCTCCTTGACATGCGGAAGAAGTAGTTAAATATAGAGTTGTAGTGTTTGAATACATCTCTTTCACATTTGTCTCTTTGGTAAGTGGAAAAGTAGTTAAATCTAGAGTTGTGGTGTTTGAATAAATTTATTCCCCATTTGTCTCCATGGCAAGTGGAAGATGTAGTCAAGTATTACACGATATTATAGATAGGTAGTTCGTATTCTTGAAGTATTGACTATGTGATGAGATATACGTATATCTCTAAAGAACTTAATGCAAGAGTAGTAGAACATGGATGATTTTTGTGACATCATTTTTAATTAATAAAATATATAGTTAAAGTATCTTGGAAGTAAATTGTGTTTAGTTTTTAACTCAACTTTGAAAGGAGAGCAAGGGACCACTCTTACCCAAGGAGGAGGATGGTTTATTATTTTATTATAATAAAATTGTTATTTTTACTTAGATTATTTAAGCCAATAGTCTGTGTTTTATTTAGCATTTTTTGTAAAGCTTCACTTTCTCATGTTTACTTTTATTTCTTTATTTTCAATTATTTATTTTAGTTTGTTAGATTAGATTTACTTTCACTATTGAGTTTCCTTTTGAGAATTTTCAATTATAGAGAAAAGAGCTAGAAAATCATTATTTCCTTCATATCCTTTTGCACATATCCCTAGACACCACCTAGTTTTGACATTCTTTAGGATTAAATGTTGAGGATTACAATGAGCCTCATCATTTTTAGTGTTATTTTCAAGGACATGTGTCATTAGGGGTAATTCATTAAGCTATGATTAGTAAGAAGAATCTTATAAGTTTCCATTTAGAAAACAAATTTCCTTACTTCATCAAAAGATATAAAAAAATTTTTGTAGTGACAACAAATTACTTTTCATGCCATTACAGGTAAGTGGAACATGAACTTATTAAGAACCTTAGCTTGAGAGAGATAATGGTTTACCAAGAGTTTAAATTTTTATAATTTTCTTAGTTAAATGCTTGGGCGTAGTGAGAGAATTTATGTAAGATTTATTTCCTTGAGACGATATAAAAGTATCCGTAGTGACAACATACAAATTTTGAGCTATTTGGGTGAGTGGAACATTAAACTCTTACAAATCCCTAGTTTAGATTAGTAATTAATTTAAATTCTTACGAGTAGATACCCACAAAATATTTGTCAAAAATAAACTCCCCAAAAAGAGGAGAGTTGAAAACCAATAAATGACGGCTCTTTTCCAAAAAAAAAGGACGGAGAAAACTAGAAAATGGATGTTTTTCTCAACCGCAATAAAATATCTTAGATACGATTTTCTGATTTCTTCATATATACATGGTTGGAGTCCTTTGAAGCTGAAAATGTTTGTGTTACAAGTAAAATATTTGACTTTTTTCTCTAGCATTATAGAAATTAGGGTTGTGCAACAATAAGAAAACATGGATAACTTTAAAATATGGTCCAAGTATATTCTATCATTTTATTTTTAAATAAAGTTATTAGTTGTTTTGATTACAAATAAGTCCACTTCTAAGAACCTATCTAAAAGAGAAAAATTATATATTTGTTCTACATGATGTTTCAATAAGGCTTGTAGCAACAAATGAGAGAGATTAGATGTTGAAAAAGGAAAATTAGAAAACCAACAAATGAATTATTTTTCAAAAATAATAAGATTCGTATCTGCAAAACCTAAGCATGTAAGAAGCCAAGTGTGGGGAGAAGAAGAAACAAGCCTACAAAGATATTTGAAAGCTAGAGAAAAGCAAGAATAATATATACAAAAACATATATTGATTTTGAAAAAAACATATTGATCTTGTGAAAAAAAAGTCTTGTACAAAAAGAGAAGAAGAAAAAAACAACAAGAAAAAAATTAGAATCTACATAGAAATCAACAACATGCATGAGGACATGCATGAAGTTAAGTGTGGGGGAGTGATGAGACCAAACTAAGTCTCATCTAATGCACAAAATAACACTATTCCTTCTCTTATAAAATGGATTTAGATGTAGTCTCAAGAACTAAATAGCTTATTTAAGATAAAATATAGAATATATTTGATCTATTTTTGACAATTCCATTGCAGAATTTGAATGTTGTCATTTCCTAATAATTCTTATAAGTTGGAGTGTAATATTGTGTATGAATAGGTCATTTAAAGATATTTGAAGCCTAGATCACTTTTTCAAGTACATGACTCACTCGGTTAAGCACAAGACTTGCTTAGTCAAGCACAGGACTCCCACAGTCAAGCTTAAGACTCACTTAGTCAAGTGTGAAACTCACTCAATCAAGTTGTTATCCCATTTTTGAGTTTATCGATAAAATGGAGATAACCAATCAAATTTTCATGTTAATGAACTTGCTAAGATTCATCTTCCATTCGAGAATCATTTTGAAAATGCCTTCATTTTTCTTTGTGTCGATTTCAAGGTTTCCTTAACATTTAACATGTTAAGTGTTATAAGCTTGCCACCCCGAAAGTCGACACATGGTGGACTTTCGTGTTTTGGGTTCCAAGTGCATCAAAACATCTTACCCTAAAAACACATGTCATATGTCATGTGTTTTATGAACCCAAAAACGAAACACTATTTCATATCAAAATTTAGGGTTTTCTTGCATTGGAACATGGCAAGCGAAATACATGTCATATGTAGCTTGTTTTCTAAACACGAAACCTAACTCCCTTCTAGGCTCCTTTGTTTCAAGTTTTCGGGACCCGATTACATGCTTTCACAAGGTGTACCATGTAGTTAAAATTCCACCCCGAGTCAATACAATAAATTCCAAGGTGGATTTGGTGGCTCACACGTGTCATCTTATGTGTAATCAATGCAAGTTCATTTATAAATACACAAGATTTCCACATCATTTGTACCATTGTACTTCCTCTTCCATTCAAATTTCCCTCCTCGCTTTCACATTTCAAAAGCCCGATTAGCATTTTTGGTGTTTTTTATTGATTTTTTTGGATTTGAAGTTTTGGTTCATCTTTGGGTAAGTAATTCTTCTCTTGATTTAATCACATTTTGTATTTGTGGGGGTTTTATCTTGTTTTTCTTCATATTGAGGAGCCATTTTCAATTTTCTCAAATCATTTTACCCCTCTCATCTTTTTTGCAAGTTTTTGTTTTATTTTAGTAAGTGTGAAACTTTTAGGTTTCAAAATTACTCTTTACTGATAAAAGACTTCACAAAAATTGATGGAAGAAAGCACTTGGTGATTCATAACTAAAAATTCATTTCAGAATTCTTCCTTGTTGAAGCGGTCAAAACGACAAAAATCTGATGGAAGAAAGCACTTGGTGATTCATAACTAAAAATTCATTTCAGAATTCTTCCTTGTTGAAAGCGGCGAGTCAAAACCCCGACAATGTTTTGGAAATCTTCAGTGTCAAGCAAGGACAATTCACCATTTTGTCGGGATTCCCCAATGCCAAACAAATCACCTTTCCTTATAGTGTGTTGGGTTTTAGAAGGTGTCAAACAGGTCAAAATCTCGATAGTCTATCGAGAAACTCAAGTTGTTGAATAAGGTTGAAAATTTGATAATGTATCGAATGCATCGGGAGTTGTCGAGAAAGGATCAAACCTTGACCCGTTTGTTTGGAGTTTATCAAGTTACAATTTTTTTGACCAGTTTTTGGGTATTAAAGGTGTTTTGCGGGGATTAAATCTTGAACTTTTCCCAATATTTTTCAAAAGGTTTTTCACTTTTTTCTTTAGACCTCCATGTCTAATTCAAGTAAAGGAAAGAGTAAAAAGGAATCATCTAAGGAAATTAAATACAAATATCAAGGATTCATGCCTCCCTCGAATATTGATTCTAATATTGATATTAGAGATATGAAGTTAGGGCATATTGATATCGGGAATTTATAAACAGGGTACATAGATCCTCTCGGACTACACGGATGTAATGTATTTGTAATAGTGGATTACCTCTCACCGTAACTTGCCAAATTTCTACTCAGTGTCCAAAGTTCATTCTCTCATGTGTTAATCATTATGACTCGAGACACAAGATCTATTCAAAATCAAGCCGGTGAAGTTGTGATCAAGCTTAACATTGATTACTTTGATGATCTCCTCAAAATTCCTAACCTCACCATGTATTTTAAAACGGATTCTAAACAGCTTGGCAAGCCTAGGATGAAATTATGGATGATTTTATCAAACATGTTAACAAGAAATACTTGGTGAAACCTAAGCCTTCTGTGTCAAGATTTCCTAAGACAATACCCCAAAGTGATTTTATCCTGAAGATTGGTGACATTATTACACTCCTCAAACAGAGTGTTGAGACTCCGCAATGCTAAATGGATGTACCAATTCCTCACCATCATACAAAAGAGTGAACAATTCCTTGACTAATCTAAACACATCAATGACACAAGCGATGATCAATTTAGGGAAGTGCTAACCATTGTTAAATTTTATATGATGTCATATGTTGTCTATGTTGTAGCTAAAATGAGATATTATCTAGGATTGAAGACAATTGGGTCCATACCTTGACCATGTTTACAAATATTACCCACAGTTGTCTCGAAGGAAGTGAAACACATTTTCAAAGAGTTAATGATGCTTTCTTTTACAATGTCATCTAGATTAGTGCCAAACCTTTCTAAACAAAGGGTCTACGATACCACATAGAGCCGGCAGTATCTCATTGGGGTTGTATATTATTATAGTTTTCGAGAGGTTCACCTATCTTTGAGTTGGAGCGTTACAAATTTCTCCTACATGCCTCCCGATTTCCAAGTGACAAAATGGATCTTTATGGAATTATTCAAGTAATTGTTAGATCTTCACAAGTTTCAACAAGATAAGAATAAAATAGGGGATCTATTTCCCAATATCCATCGGAGATATACATGTGCCTCTCGTGATCAAATCCAAAAGTGTTGGAAATGAAATATAAGAATAAATCAAGAAGATAATGCCTTCTAGGACAAATTTTGACTACCGTGGTGCCCTCGAGTCCTTTGGGACATTACAACTTCATGTGCCAGATTTGGAAGATATTTGGGTAGATTGCGAGGGGATGAGGTGGTCAATAGGTGAAAGGTTAACAACAACTTAACCATGGATGAAATTAGAACTTTGAATATCACCAATGTTCTGAAGAAGCAGTTGATGATGGAAACACCGTGGAGCCTATGTATGAGAAAATGGATGGTGATAATATGGGTTTCCCTCCAATTGATTTTTCTATAAAATAACCCACATCCATTCAAGATAGGGCTTCCCAAATCCTCATTTAGACCATTGCATAGTTATATTCATGAGGCATCCATCATAAGGATCCCCAATTCCCAAAGCTTTCAGTCACATCCCCATCAAAGGCATGTCCCTCTCATGGGAAAAAATATAAAAGTGAAGGTTCTCCCAAGAATTTGAAATTCAAATTTTATAAGCGGTGGATCAAATTCATTTCATCCTTCGTATATTGTCCCCACTTCATCTATTGTGGCAATCGACTCTCTTTCCCCTCGGCATACGTAGGAATCGCCAATGAGCATAATAGTTACCTAGCTTGTTTCCTCTTCCTCCCCCGTCACTCATGTAGTTCTCATTGTTACCCAATAACTTTAGGTAACTTTTTGGTTTCATCCCCTCCTCACCTTTCCTCTTCTCCTCCACATTCAACCTTGTAGAATTCAACAGTCTTTGGATCTTTCACTCTTTCTCCTCCTTCACCTCCATCACCATCATCTCTGCTCGTATCTCTCATGGTAAGTGTTTTCTCATCCCTTTTTCCCCTTTCAAGTGCAAAAGGTATGACTTTGGGGTCTTCCCACATAACCCATCTTCCATCTCCTATCACTACTCCACTTTCCATTCCTTCTTCACCTCCCACTTCCTCTACCATGGTCACAACTATTTTTCCACACCCCCTAATTTGGTAACTAATTTTTTGCACTCCATAAAGTTCCACTTTGATGATTATTGTTCCTCCTCAGAGGCACCCTCTTCATTTGTTGCCTCTCTGGCTAGCTAGCAAGGCCCCAAGGAAAAGGAAGACAAATTTCCCTCATGATGATTTTAACTTCAATTCCTTAAAACATATGCCTTCACGATCATCAAAGAAACCAAAGATCATTTCCCACATCACTATTGATGCATTCGTTCAAAAAAATTCATAGATTGTTTTACCTATCGATGATAAAAGAAAGGAAGACATTACACCTTAGATTATCATATTACAAAGGTATCACTTGGAAAGGTCACTATGAAGGTGCTCAAGCAAGACGTGTAGGTTACCATGGACAATATTTTCAAGAAGCTCAAGGAAACTAAGGCTTCAAGGAATATTTAAAGGTACAAGTTGAGAAATTGATGGTTTTTATGCTCAAGCTCTCCCAGCCCACACAGATCAAATACCATCTCCTACTCTAATCAATTTTTATTTCTCCTCCGTGCCCAAAATGGAGAAGGTTGGTCAACAAGGTAGAGTGGTAGATGCATGTATTAAACGTCTCCTTACCCAATGGAAAAGGATAATCAAGGAAGTTGTAAATTCCTACAATGACATAGATAATGCCAAACTAGATAAGGATAAATTTAAAAGTGAACTCTTGGAAGAAAATGGCAATTGGGAGTTGACATTGGAAGCTCTAAGTGAGCTTAAAAAGGTTAGCTCTAACATCTTGCCTAGAGAAGGAATTGTAGATGTTAGGAAAAAACATTTCAATTTTGCGGCTATTAAATTTCAAGTCAAAATTCCTCGGGAAGCTTGTGATAAACTTTAATAATCTAGGGACGAAGCAATTGATGCCACCAACGACATCGATGAAGAATTGGTCAAGCTCCTCAAAACTATTTTAGATGATGGTCTAAATATTTTACCCGCAAATGATGTGTTCAAATAATTTAAGGCTTTGGTTGAAAAGGAGTTCTCGGTAATGGAATATTTTAGTTTGGGGACCATTGATAAGTTAATTTTATGCAAAAAATTTCTAAGTAACTTGTCTAAATTTATCAAGAAATGTCATAAGCTCCTAGGAAAGATGGGGAATGTGTTTAAGACTTGCGATGTATTGAATTGATACTCTTGTGGACCAGATAAGATGGAAACTCAAGAGATGATTAAGAATTTCCAGGAATTTTGATAGAAGTAAGTTGAGCCCGAGGAATAAAAATATAAATATGATTGACGAATGAGTCATGTTACTTTTTATTTTTCATTGGACATGTCAATTTTTGTGATGTTGAAACATCTTTTGGATTTGCAAGTTGACTAGGTCATTTTGTGAGAACCATTCAAATGGACTATTAATGTGTATTTACTATTTTTAGTATGCAATCCAAACTATTTCCCCTTTTCTCTCCTTCCCTTCTCTATAAATGTAAAATGTTGTGGCATTATAAAGGGTTGGATATTTTTACATAACATAGATCTTGGAGTTGAAGAGATAGAAAGACTTTGTGTTTTCTATCTTGGTGTTGAAGAATATAAAAGATATTTGTTACAAACTTTGTGTTGTGGTTATATATTTTTCATTTAAGGTATTGTTCCTATGTTCAATGCATTACATGGTTCTTTATTTCAATATCTAGTTTATTGCATCTTCAACAAGTTATTACTATTTGATCTCATGTTATTATCTTTCGATTTACATTTTCCGAGAGAAACTACATTTCCATTTATTCTTTTCCTACATTCCCAACTTCCTACTCTGTCACTTTTCTTCTTCTCTCCTTATCTACATTCCTTTTTATAAATAATAAATCTACTAGGATAATTTCTCAACCACAAATGGTTAGAATCGTGAATTTAAGTAAATATTTTTGGGTAAGTGCACCAAGTTGGGGGACAATTAAGTGGACATCAAATCCTAAATTTTACATTAAAAACAACAAAACATCAAATTTAGTCTTCCGCGGACTTGAACCATGCCGAAAAGTAAAAACTATGTCATAAAAATGGTACCATTATGTAGGGGAGACTATTAGATTTGTAGAAATACTAATTTTAAAGTGAATAGAAGAGGATAAATATCATTTTATAATTTTTTACTAATAGTAGGTCTTTAAGACACTTTTTCCTGTGAATGTTTATGTCTACATTTAAGACTGCAAAATTTGTTTCACTTATCAAAATGTGATAAAACTTATACCATCCCAACCGTGGTGAAATTATATACATGTTAAAAAAAAAATTATTTTATTTCAATATTTTTGATGAAGTTATGGCGGCAAACGGAAAGTGCTCTGTTTTCTTTATGTTTTCATACCACTTTCACGGAAAAAATCATAAAAAATAAAATATTACTCAAAAAAATACAAAATAAAATCCATCCCAAGATAGATAGTGGCATATAACTTCTCACTAAAGGAAAAATATATATATCAATTTTTGGTCATCCAAATTGTGGGCAAACGGACTATAATCTTATCGGTGTTTTTAAAAAAATACCAAGTCATTGAATTTTGAGTGTTTAATATAGCTAATATTGTCCATTTTTTACAAAAATTAGTATTTTAGAAACTAGATTCTGGATGCTACGATTCATATTAATATAATTTTGTCTAATTTTGAGTGTATGTATTGCTAATAATCCCTACAAGTTGATATTATGTTGTTATTTGCAATATGATGTCCACGGATGACCCTATATTTGTCCATCAACTTCCTGCACTTACCCTTTTGGGTGTGCTTAGATTAGTAATAAATAGGTGCCTCCCTTTATTTGAGGAGGAAATTTGTCCCACATCTTGTGGTTGAACCTCACATTTTGTCTCCAACAAAATATCCAACCAACACAAGTGTAGGACTCACACAATCAAACCAATACTCGGTCAAGTGTAAGACTCACCCAAGTAAACACATGACTCTCTGTAGATGAAGTTACAAACCTCCAAATGATCGAGAAACGATTTTGTTCCTCTTATTTCTATGAGGAAAAAATATCTCCAATTTTACACACCAATAATGGTTAATGAGATACCCACATTTGAATTTATCAACAAAAGAAGGTTGAATATGGAAAAATATACAAAACTCTATATAACTCAAGTTAGAAACCTCCAAATGAGAAAATGAGAAAAAAATTGTTCCTCTTATTGATATAAGGAAAAACATCTCTCCATTTTTACACAACAATAATGTTTAAGGAGATATCCACATTTGAAGTTGTCAATAGAAGAAGGTTGTATATGGAAAAAACATATGACTCTTTCTAACTGAAGTTACAAACCTCCAAATGAGAAATTGAGAAAAAAAAATGTGTTATTAGTATTGTTAGGAAGAAAAAACTCTCCCCATTTTTACACAACAATAATTGAGGAGATATATTCATTTTGATTTTCAATAGAATAAAGTTGAAGAGAAGCAAATAAGACAAAAAAAAAAAAAAACACAAGTTTAGTAGAATTGCAATATCTCCCACATTTCTCAATGAAAATAAGAATTTTAATTTTTTAGAAATATTGCAACAAGAAGCAACAAACCCAAAAAAGTGTTTAAAAATATTATTCAAATAGAATAACAATTGTGATTGGTGGTGCAAATCAACTTGCAACAATTAATATGTTGTACATTGAATCACATTCATTTAATTATCAAACCAAGGACGTAAATTGAAATACTACCAATTTTGTATGAATATTTACAGTGATTTAAGAGGTTAGAAACAAAATAACCTATCACAAAACAATGTTGAAAGTAAAACAAAACTCAAACTCAAAAAATAAACGACTGCTAAATGCTTATAACTGAAATAAAGTTACAGATTAAGAAAGAAAATTTCTCCTAAGTAGACATGCATGAAATAAAACAATGGAGGGGATGTAGCTAGAACTCAAGTGGGCCTTGACTTGGGTGTTAATCCCTCCCTAAATTTTTGACTAAGAACTAAATGACAAAATTCATATCTTTATTAATTTTTAGGAAACATTACATTTAGGAACAAAAAGGTCAGAGTGGTCTTTGTTCTCCAAATCGACTCTCTAACTTATTCTCTACAACTCACTAACTAGCTTTGAAATCCCATTACCAAGCACCAGACCCCTTCCTTTATACCTCATCATTATAGCACATGAGAAAAATAAGAATACAACAAGGATTCTTCAACATAACAAGTGAAAGATTCAACACATGTTTGAAACACATAACAAGTGTTCAACTAATCAATCAGTTCTTCATGAAACACACAACAAGTGTTAATCTAACAACCAGTTCTTTATCAATGACCAAATCAAATACTGATTTGTTTCCTAGTTTTCCGCATTCTTGTTGTAAATTATTTCCAATGGCACATAAGGACTTGAGTGCCATAACTCCATGTTTCCAAAGATCTTCATAAATGTGGGCACTTTGTTGTGGATGACTTCCTTTTTTGTGGATAGGTTCTTTGGCCGAGGACGAGTTGTTATAGATAGGTTACTTTGTTGCATATGGAAAATTACTCATAACCAAGAGTAGCATAAACACATATAAAATCATCCAAACAATTTATTGGGATAACAAGAATAAATGCACACACATTATCACAAAATAAAGACAATTAGAGATAACTATATTAATTAATCATTATGCCAAGAGTGCATGGTTGGGATGGTAGTTTTCAGCAATGTTCCTTGAAAATACATAAACATGGTTTACAATAGCCTTATCAAAATATAAAAGATGAGTTGTTATGAAATCAATTTATACAACTCATCACACCCCCAGATTAAACTCTTGAATGTCCTCATTCAAGGGCTTCATATCTTCTCTATTGGAAGATGCATTCTTGCTTGAAATCAATGGGTGTATTTGTGCCCTCTTATTCTGATAAGAAATACCCAGCATTCCTCATGAATCTGTCCCAAACTCTATCTTGGATCCTCTGATTGATCGGTAAGTTTCCTTTCCATGGTGGTATTGGAAAATGAAATATTGGTGGATGATAACCTATAGGAAACCACTCATCATCACATTCATTAGATATTTCAATGTACTTATTCACTCTTCGGAAATTTGGAAGTATGTTTGGATAGGAATGCATCTCTTTCCTCTAGAGTGCAGGGGATAACTCATTCCATCTGATTTGGCATGCCTGTACAACCTGAATTCCATGTTCCTTGATCATGTTCCTTACTTCTGCATGGGATTCCACTCTCATTTTCAACACTCTATTTTTTATTACATCCTCTTCCATATAATTGTCATATTGTTCAGCAATTTCATCTGTGTTTATTTCTTCATCCTTGACATACAATGGTGTAACCTTTTCTATATGTTTGTATTCCTCTATCTTCTTAGCTCTCTCTAATTCATTTGAGAAATAAGAACATAATGCTTTCACATGTACATCCCCAATATACAGAATTGGGATCCAATTTCTATCATATGGAATGGCATAGTTATGCAAATAAAGTTCACACATCAAATTTTGGAGCTCATGTGTATTGTTCGATACAAAGTAAAGAATTTTATTACTGAACTAATATCATATACCATGTCAAAATTGATGCAAATAAAATTATGGTGCAACATCCTTTCTTTTAAATATATTGCATAGACACTTGATGGAGGCCTGCATTTCAACATTTCTAATGCTACTTGCATTGTGTCTTCTTATTTTTGTTTTAGCCTCTTTATCTCTTTGTATTTTTCTCCATTTCCTTCTTATGTTGAGAGATGAGGTCTTCTTTCTCCTTGTCCCATTTCCTCTTAATCCTGTCAATATAGGATTCCAATTGTAGCATTAGATTTTCAATATTTGGCCCCATGGTTTGTATTTCCATCTCACTACAAGATGGATTCTCAAGTGCCTTGATGATTTCATGAAAAACAACTTGGGACTGAATTTGTTCTACATATTCTTCTAGTAGACTATCATGTTGTCCTAGCTCAATAACTTTCTCAATGACTTGTTCAACAACTACAGGGATTTGTGGGTGTTTAATTCCTCCTTCTAATGTCTCATCTTCTTTTCCCTCTTCATGTCTTTCCACTTCATGTATTGTTTCCTCATTCTGAGTTGGTTTCTCTTGTTCTTCCATGGGTTGTTCATGGTATTTTGGCTCATGAACTGCAGTATCAGTATCTATATGCTTTTCTCCAATTGTTGAGGCTCAAATTTTTCCTCTATGGCTTCTAAATCACTATCTAGTGAGATGGGTTGTGACTATGTTGGAGTGGATATTTTTAGCCTCTTTGTCCTAAGCCTATGAGAGTGCCTAGGTTGTTTAGGAGAAAAATTCAAATATTTTTGTTTGGCCTTGGAAGTGGAGGTTTCAGGAGAGGATAATTCTAATAGAGTTTTAGCTATAAAAATTCTTTCTGGAGAGATAGGTACATGGTTTTCTTCAATAGGAGGCAAACCTTCGAATGTGTGGGTTCTAGAGGTTGGTAAAAGGATGGCACATCCTCTGTCATATGTATAGAAGAACTTATAGTGCTCTTTCTTATTTTCCCCTATTTCCCAACAAATTTTCAATATTGTTTACCCTTACAAAAGTCATCCCATTGTATTTGAGGGTGCTCCTTCTACAAAGTGTGTTGGACAACTAGGGTTATGAGACAAGTGGTGAGATAGTGTTGCCCTACCCCTCTGAACTTCTTTACTCATCTTCTTGAGCATTTCATGCAAGAAATTTGGGACATTTACTTGACTATTATTCTTCAAATGATTCAACAATTTGAAATGGATTGTGTTCAATCTCGAATATCTCCTTCACAAGTAAAGTATTGAATAACAAAATTGGCAACTTATGCCCACAAGGGTTTAAGAGATGTTCTAAATGTACCTTATTAGTCTGAGATGAATTCATCATCAACATCTATAAAATCCCTTCTTGCTTTATTTGGGTTGTTTTATCTATAAATTACTCTTCTTGAGTTGGTAGACTAGTAACCTCTACCAAAACTTCATCACTTACTCTTATGGTTAACCCTTTTACACTTGATTCACCATCATTCAGGGTGTTTACAAATTCGATACAATTGCTTGATCAAAACCCTAAAAACTTGATGATATCGCATCCACCATGATTCTCAAAATACTAAAAAATTTCAAGATGATTATGGAGTTGTAAATGCACCGAGGGCTCATGTCTGATCAAGTCACCTCCCATAGGGGATACGCAGATTCTCCTAGACTTGGTGCAAACAACACAATTTCCCTTTGAAAGAATTTTACACAATTGAGTTGTGTTGATGGCTTTTCATCATTTGAACTTTATTGTCGAGGGAACAAATAATTCATGTAGGGGTTACTAATCATTAATGGATGTGAAAACATTGAGCATATGAAGCAAAGTGATGTGACAACATTGGCTTATGTGGAGGAGGTAAAGTGGACACATCATATCTTGAAAGGCGGTGGTATTTTAATGTTGCACATGCATGATGAATTGACAAAACTAAAAGGAATGATAACCAAATCGTACCAAGCCAAGAAAAATGTTGGCTATATTTTTGCATAGCATCAAACCTAGCGAGTCATGAGATAAATCTCCCTCATTTAACCGGTGAAAATGTGTTATTATCTATCAGGGGTTTTACTTTAACCACTTAGTTCATGAACCATAACTAAGAAGTTTCCTGCAGCAAGTAAGCAGTTGTTTAAGAAAGGAAAGTTATAGAAGAAGGAAGTAAAGGAAATACAGAGAAGAAATGGGGAAGATGTGCATCCCAATTAGTAGATAGCAGAGCTAATTGCATGCACATAGAAGAAACTTAATAGATATGAACACACAAAATTATAAAACAAAGGCAGCTCTAGATCCAGATCTATAATAACACAAAGTTTACTTAAGAGATCTAAGATTTAAAAGCAAGAAACATAGTACACCGTGACACAAAGTTCTCCGAAACCTGCTCCTTTGTATTCCTTTGCTCCAAGTTGCTCTCAAGGGTTCAACACAAAGTCTAGAACACAAGATTGCTGCTTACAAATTCTGATCGATCATTAACCCGGAGGTTCTTCTCCTACTTATAGAATGTAGGAGGGAAAGTACAAATGGAAAACTCAAACTGAACTGAAACATAAACAACAAGTAAAGATGACATTTGGCAATCATCCTCAACTATCTTCTCCTTAAGTGACACATGTATCACTTAACTAATAGAATGGTTCCACATGACTTTAAGTAATGGTTGCAAAACCAATAACTTAGAAGTTTTACAATTTCATCCGGGAACATAGAAAATAGAAGAAGAAAGAAATAGAAGAAGTCATGCCAGCTGTAACATTTATGTCTTCTTCTTGTTCTGATATCGGATATACTTGTCGAACATGTAATTCAACATCCTTCCATCTGTTTTAGCCACTGCTTCTTTCTCTGTCCTAAATTGCAAGCAACCCTTCATTCAACACTTTGATGCACGCTTCCACATCTTCCAAGCTCGGCCCAAACCTCGCAATGTCCGCCTGCAGCGCCACCAGTCTACTGATAGAATTCATCGTGAAAGGCTTGGTAGCTTTATCAATTCTCTTTTGTACCATCAGAAGAGAACCTTCCAGGGAATTAGGCACCTTAGTTGAGACGATCCGCACGTATGAAGTAACACCTCCATCCACTCTTTCCTCAGTGAAAGAAATGACACTGTCTGGTAAATCTGATGTCCTACTCTCAAGTGCCTGCATCCTCTTCAGCAAAACTCTGCAGATTTCCAAACGGAAAGATACTGCAAACTCTAGCTACTTCCCCTTCTCGACTGATCCGTCTGGTACAATCTGTTCCGCAATCAATACATCTCCTGCAGCTTGTTGATCTCGGCCAAAATACTCAGGTTACTCTCTGCAACTGTATTCATGCCTTCTATGTTTGCCATCAGTTGCTTTAGTTGATTTGTTGCATCATCCATAACCTTTAGGTGGGCTGGCACTTCTCCAAGTTGTACAGAAGCTTGACGAATAATCAAATCCTTCCATTCGTCAATAGCCTTTACTTGATTGCTTGCATCCTCCATTTCCTGCATAAGATGATCACTCACCTGCTCTGAAATGGGCTGAATGGAAGGTTTAGCAACCTTGGCTATGATCTCACATAATTGAGATACTTGCTTCTGCAGCTCTTCTTTCTCCGCCTTTTCACTGTCAAGCCTAAGGAATAAAGCATCCATCAATGTCTGCGTGTCCTGCTTCAATCCTTCAGTGGTGGCTTGACCGAGGGGTACTTTGGTCACTGTCACATCTTCCGCCGTGAGCTCCTCCTCTATCTTTCCTTCTGCCGGAATTGATATCTCAGCAAACTTCTCTCCCGAATCCTCGATGATCAACCTAGAAGTTGCTTTGGCAACTTTAGGCCTTCTGTCTCTTCCGCCAGATTCTGGAGTAGCTGCAAGTCGTGCTCCTCTAAGTTCATCTCCATTCTCGCTTCTGGAACCAACTGCGAAGCCAACCATTCCGAGAAGTTACTTCTCGGAGAATGAGAAGTCGCTGAGTGTACTACCATCTTCCGCTCTGCATCCTCTCCATCAGAAAGTGCCAGAAGAAGAAAGAAATTTATGGCTGCCATTTATGTCTTCTTCTTGTTCATCCAAGGACAAAGCATTTAATTCAACATCCTCCATCTATTCGCTTCAACGTATCTCTTCTCTATGGCTAAATGAAGAAGTGGCGAGGGGAGAAGATGAATGTCACGATTCCAGTGGAGGCATGGAAGCATCCCCAAACCGGTGCAATAGTTGGTGAAGTATTGGCAAGTTTGGAGAAACCGAGTTAAAGTCATGGTCGTAAGAAGTGATCCTCTCTCTGATTGAGATCTTATCAATTCAACTTTCGACTTTAAAAACTGCTTTCTCCTCCGTGAATTTTGCACCTTAGGGAATCTCGATCCACACGTATGAAGTTGAAATGATTCCATGATCTCTTCAATGAAAATATCCCACAATGCAATCTGTAAATTTGATGTTCTACTCATAGAAAGTGCTCGCATCTTTCTTCAAAGAAAAACTCTCTGATTTCCAAACGTAAAGATATCTCCAAACTCTAGCTACTTCCCCTTACATTCTTGATCCATCATCTTAAGATCCAAAATATCCATTCCATCAATCAATCACATCACTTCTTGCAAAACTTGATCTCTAGCCAAAATACTCAAAATCGGGTTACTCTAGAATCATTGAGGATGAAATTCTAATGCCTTCTATGTTTGCCATCAAGTTGCTTTAGTTGATCTGATTTCTGATATTTTCATTTAACCAAAAATGCGATGCATAATGCATTCATGATTTCCCAAGTCAAAGGAAATCTGAAAACGAAATAATCAAATCCTATATTTCAATCTTTACTTGATTGCTTGTCCTCCATTTCCTACATAAGATGATCACTCACCGCTTTCTGAAATGGGATTTGAATGGAAGGTTTAGCAACCTTGGCTATGATCTCACATAATTGAGATACTTGCTTCTACAACTCTTCTTTCTCCGCCTTTTCACTGTCAAGCCTAAGGAATAAAGCATCCATCAATGTCTGCGATGTCCTGCTTCAATCCTTCATGGCTCGTGGTGGCTTGACCGAGGGGTACTTTGGTCAGTCACATCTTCCATCGTGAGCTCCTCCCTATCTTTCTTCTTCTCCCTGGAATTGATATCTCAAGCAAACTTCTCTCCCGAATCCTTGATGATCAACCTAGAAGTTGCTTTGGCAACTTTAGGCCTTATCGTCTCTTCCGCCTGGATTCTGGAGTAGCCGAAGCAAGTCGTGCTCCTCTAAGTTCATCTCCATTCTCACTTTATGGAACCAATATGAAGCCAACCATTCCGAGAAGTTACTTTTCGAGAGAATGAGAAGGGCTTGAGTGTACTACCATCTTCCGCATTTTCCATCCTCTCCATCGAGAAAGTGCACAAAAGGTGTTATGGCTGTCATCTTATGAATCATCCAAGGACAAAGCTCAAAATTCCACCATCGTAAGCTTCAACGTATCCTCTTTAAGAACAGGCATTGAATGAAGTAATCCCGAGGGGAGAAGATGAATGTCGCTTTTGGATTCAAATGGAGGCATGGAAGCATCCCTCGCTGCGGTGCAAAAGTTGGTGAAGCATTTGATACTTTCGAGAAACCGAGTTAAGTCATGGTCGTAGAAGTGATCCTCTCCTTGGATTGAGATCTTCTATGCACTTTCAACTTCTCGACTTTTCTCGCCGCTTTCTCCTCGTGCTTTCGCTTGAGGGAATCTCCTACGCCAAATTTTCCCGTGACTTGATTCATCAATGCTTCATCAAGGCAATATCCCTTCGTCAGCAACCAGTTTGAAGTATTCACCAACACAGCTCCCGACCTTTCTTCAATTGTGTTGCAGCCTCCTATGTTATTCTGCAGTATGGCTTTATCTCCTCCCATTTGATGGTAAGTGTCAAGTACCACATTCCCATCATCTTTAAGATCCGCAGGTATCCGCGCTAGTCCAAAGTCGAACACTTGCTTTGCTATGTTGATAGCTTGCTGAAATCTCTCTTTCTAACCTCGTACTCACTTTTGCACTTCATCCAGAAATCTTCTAATGAAGGCACATGTGCGTACTCCTGGGAGATTGTCTTCCTGGCTACTCCAAATGGATCGAAGTTCAGCCGTGCAGGGAAGAACTCTTGCTCATACTCGGATAACATTTGCGCTTCCATCCCCGAGCTCTATGAATGCTAATGCAACTGTAATATCCCACAGTGATTGGGAAGAAGCCCGTAGACTTGTGCCGCTTTGACTGAAGGTCGTGTAACTCCACAAGTTGCCTGCTCAGCTCCATGGCGATCAATCTATCATTCGGATACCTGGGCATCTTTATTGGTTCTCCAGAAAAGCCCGTAACCCTGAGGTATGTGAAATCTGCAAATTGAATGAATAGACTGCCAATCTTGGACACAGCTTCCCACGCTTCCTTGCTTACCCTGTTGGCCTTCAAGTCTTTGTCTAGCCTGCAGATGAAATCGTAGAAGAAGTCATCGTTGATCACTTTGAAGTCTTTCTCGCACGCAGTAAGAAGTTGTGGGTAGCACTCGAAAATGGGGTCCTTGGAAAGAACACCACATCTATCCAGCTTGGAAAAGACGCCTTGTGAAGCTGCACATACACCAAGTATGAAGTCATCTTGAAGCTGAAAGTACGCTTCACGTTCCGGAGTTGCTCACCGATGTTGTTGCTAATAATTTCCGACCAATTGATTATAGAATCAACCTTGTTGATTTCAATGGTCCTGATGAAAGCATACATCCATGTACGGAAAGTGTAAGCATTCGCTTCGCCATTCATCCTGCATAGCAATTTGACGACATCATCTACCTCCTGCACCAAATTGGACCGTGGAAGAGTTCTCGGGAACTTTGAAGGAGATCTAGGCTTCTTCATGTATCGGCTATTCATTATGCTCACGCAATCAGCTCTATGCTTCTCCCATCTACTGTCAGCATCCTGAATGCTAATAGAAGTCACCACCTTTCGCACTGGAATCTTCAAACAATAATTGATGAACTCTGCGTCCAAACGAATTATTGTCTTTCCCGAAGCATCACGCACTGATCTGGATGAAGGATGATAAGATCTAGCACACTCCATAACAAACTCTGGCAACTGGGCTGTACATGGAAAAGCTGCAGCTCGGATAATTCCACTGCTTTTAACCGCACGCATGAGTGAAGTCTTTCCCGCTCTGGATCTATCAATCAAATCGGAAAGAGGTTCCGGGCCTAGATCTGTGTCTCCTATGTCTGCAAGTTTGGAAGCAATGCATGACTCCATCGTGCTTTCTTTTTCATCTCCTTCACCATGGCTTTGTCTATCTTCATCTGAATAATTCTTTTTCTTCTTACTTGGCCGGATTTCTTCAAAATTGGTGCAGATCTGGACAATTCTTCAGATTCGGAGGATATATGCAATGTATTCGACATTGATAAAAGCTCCTTTTTCCTTTTCAAAGCACTGTATGAATTCCTCGCAATTTATTCAGACAAAAATGGCCACCGGAGCATGAATAGTGAATTTTAATTGTAAAAATCTGCACTTTTCAAGCCCGCTGCCCCAAAAATTGGTGTTTAATTTGCACATAAAGAGAGCATGAATCCTTTCAACAACACCTGAGCACCTGTAACACCTATGCAAACAATTATGCAGACAAAGATCAACCTCCTTCAAAGCATGCGCCAAATCTGGAAGCTTTTAGCCTTGTTGTCACCTTGTCTGAGCAAAATCCTTCTTCTAATGGGGGCGCACTTTTCCACTTGGCTGCAATTCTTTACCTGTGAATCAAATAATTCACCCATATGGCTGCCCATGCTTATATAACCTTCACAATTCTATAATTAATAATTGCCCTAACAATTAAAGGCAATTAATTAATTAAAAATCATGCTTTTTCTCTTTTAAAAATAGCATGTTTAAGGACAACCATCCAATAAATTAAATTAATCCAATTTAATCCTTCACACATCACTTCACTTAAGCTTCACAGTGTGCTTTGACCATAGCCACTGAAAATAGAAATTAATTTAATGTTTTAATGCCTTTAAAAACATTAAATAACTCCCAAATGGGGCGCACTTTTTGAGAGGAAGGGGGCAGCCACTAAATAAATTAAATTTAATGCATTTAATTCCTTTCTTTTATTCCCTCTTTGACTTGTTGACTTCCTCCAAGCTTGGGCGCACTTTTTGAAAGAATAGATTAATTAAAATAATCACTTTAAGGTCTGCCATCATCTCACCAAAGGGGGCGCACTTTTTTGCACATATAATTCTATTTTTAGAATTTTTCCACAATGGGATTCTTTACCCTGCAAGGCAGGCACCAAAATCCCATGATCCACTTAAGTGATTTGACTTTGACAATGGGATTATTTACCCTGCAAGGCAGGCACTAAAATCCCATGATTTCACTTAAGTCACTTTCCTTTTATTTTATCATGGGAATTTTCACCCTGCAAGGCAGGTAATAAATTCCCGCCTGCCTGCGGCCTCTAACTTTCCCACTGCAGCTTAAGTGAATTTTATAACACGGGAAAAAGTACCCTGCTAGGCAGGTATAAAATTCCCACCCTGCCTGCGGCTTCTATTTTTCCCATTGCAGCTTAAATCCTTTGTTTTCCAAAAATGCGCCCATCCCCGCAGGGGCTTTTCCGTGCACGACTTCGCTTTTTCCCGGTGATCTAGACCTCCGATGGCGACTTCCTCCGGGCATAATGTGCGTATATGTTTTCCAGCTGCTCCAGACCAAAAATCGGGCTTACCCGACAAAGGAATTGTTCTAGAGAAATTTCACAGAAAACGAAACGGGACAACACAAAAACACGAAAAATTGCCAAAAGTCACAAATAAAGCCCAAAACTTATTCCAAGTTAAAACCCTTCTGGTACATAAGAGTAATGACATATTCGATCATAACAGAGTTAAAACGGAGTGCAAATAGCCTCATACGGGGCTCAAAATAATTAAATACAAATTTCCTGAGACAAAATCCCGACGACGTAATATAACAACTTTGGGCATTTAGGTATTTGGTGAAAAAGGCTAATATGGCTCATCTAGGTGACACCAAACACAGATGCTAATCAAACACCACGATCAATTAGATGAAAGTAATTCACGCAATAACTTTACAAAAACATTTGCAAAAAATGAGCAGCATTATCATATATTATTATGGAACTCAATGAAATACAATAAGAATGGGCCTCGTTTATATAGGTAAGGAATAACAATCTAAGAACAAGTCAAGTTCATAGATCGAGCCATAAATCAAGGAAAGAATTAGACATCAAAGAACTAGTTAAGACCATAGATTTAGGAGTGAACTAGACATCAAGGATCTAGTCAATACCATAGATCAAGGAAAGAACTATACCTAACAACTAGATAATATCCCCCTAATATCTAAATAAATAAAAAGAAATATCCACACACATAAATGGGTGAGGATAAATACAATAAAGGTAAATAAAGTACCTAGGTGAACATGAGCCAAGATAAATACCTACTCTAACACCCCCTCAAGTGAAGCTATGAGCCAAAATAGAAGTTTCATGTCCACAGTATGAGTTCTCACAACTAGGCTCGATGAGGTACTCATGTACAATATATCCATGAAGAAATCTCGAATCAAAAGAAAGAAAGAATCCCTGTTAGAAGGAAAGAGAAAGAAGAAGAAGAAGGAAGTGGTGTGGTACATGTGGAAGTAAGAGTAACCCCATACGAAAAGGAGATGGACTTGGCTTCATAATAATCCATATCAAAGCACCAAAGAATATCATGGGTATACTTTTTTGACTCAAATGAATCCCTAAATCTATTTAAGAAATCTACAAACTAAAGAAATAATGCAATAGCCCAAGATCTGTCATGTCAAACTATGTAGAAATATCCCTCTCGAATACTCGAATGTGGGAAGAAGAGCACAATAAATAACAGTCATCAACATACAAGACAAGTATCACAATATCCTCACCAACATGCTAAAGATACACTATATGATCGGAGTGGAAACAAAAAAACCAATAAATAGAAGAAAAGAATCCATCTTCTCAAAGCAAGCTCGAGGGGCTTGTTCGAGACCATAGAGATACTTTTGAGCCTAAAAACAAGAGAATAATCTGAATAAATCAAATTGGCTACTCCATGTATATTTCCTCTTATAGATCTCCATGTAAGAAGGAACTATTCATGTCCATCTCGGTATATGGGCCACCCCGTGATGCAAGTAATAGCAAGTACAAGGTGTATAGAATTGCCTTGGCAATGGGTGCAAAAGTCTTACAATAATCAATACCTTCAACTTGTGAAAAACCCTTTACAACAAGACGATCCTTATACTTGTTTTTTTTTTTGGAATATATAGGGTAAAAGGAGGGTTTTAGAAGGTCCCACAACCTTATACAATAGAGCCCATCAGGCCAGATTTAGCAATAAAAGTAGCAAAGCAAAAAAGTACCCATGAAGATTCCAAAAAAGGAGGAGGATGAAAAGACAAAAGAAGGAAAGAAGAAAAACATCATAAGAGCTTTTTCAGCTCAGAGACTGCAGTTCTAGCTCTAGGAGAGCTGAGTCATTTGCAAGTTGTTCGGCAAGATTGATGAGCTCCGAGCAATCATTGGCAATGGCAGTCTTGGTAGAATCAGTGAAAGCCTCCCATGCTTTCAAAGCCTTGAAGGCACGCTGAAGCTTGTTTAAAATAGAAGAAACCATGTCGACTCTGCAATCATCCCTTTGAGTGTCAGCAGACCCAGGCGCAGCGGGGGTTGAATTCAGAATCGGTGAGGATTGAAAAGTGTCAGCAGGAGGAACTTTGTCATCGAAGAGAGTATTGTTTCCCACAGACTGAGTGATGGGATCATCCACCGGTTGGTTGTTCTCTAACTGCTCCGAGTCCGGGGAGTCTGGGTAGAGCTTAGCGAGGCCCAGAATGTCAGCAGCCAGAGAGGAATCAGGGCTAGAAACTGGGGAAGCAGCTTGAAAGCTGGCGTCAGTGCCTTCTAAAAACAAGCAAGAGAGGGGCGTGGGGAAAGTGGGGGTGGCAGGGGGCTGAGAGGCAGCGAGGGGAGGACTCAGAATTGCCACATCAGAGTCGGAATCAGATGAAAGATGCAGACGACGTCGGCGCGAGAAGAGCGGAGGGAGGTGGAGGAGGGGCGAGGGGAAGGCGAGGGAGAGCGGCGATGACCAGTTTTGGGGGGGAAGCGAAGAAGGTCGGAATGAGAAGCAGCAACAGAGAAGAGCAGGTACAACAAACCCTGGTGAAGAATGGCACCTTCCCCGTCACGAGCCAACTGGACAGAATGCTCTAAGGACTGAAACAGGAAAGCCGCCAGATTAATTTTCTTCCCCCATCGAAGATGAGAGAGGATGAAAAAGTGAGGGCCGTAAACAAGCCGATATCTACCGTCAATGGTAAAATAACGCATTATGACCTCCGCGACTCTATCCCATGGAGGAGGCAGGGAGTCCCGAGTGTAACCAGAGAGGTATTTAACCGGTCTGTCCCCAGGAGCATTAAAATCCTGAATTTCCGCATGCAGCGAGCGCTTGAAGTAGATGTCTCCGGCGGCAGGAAGACCAGTGGCATCAGCGATTGCATTGGTGGAGATGGTAAAGCGAGTGTTGCCAATCTGAACCCGACCCTTCGACCAGGAAGCCGTAACCGCATACGAAACAAGAGCCGAGTAACCCGCCATTCTCTCCAGGAAGGTAGCAATTCCATTCTCCAGCATTATGTTCCAAACCTCCCCATCATTTTTAACCGAATCATAGTTATCAGGCTCAAGACGCTTCAACTGACCCCCCATAGTATGAATGTTTGAAAAAATGCAGAAGTGAGAGCAATAAGGGTCATTTAACAACCCAGTCAGGGCGGGGGAGCCGTCGGCCAAGTTATCATTGCCCTCCCGCCAGATCATCAAATGATTAATGTGAGGATATGTCCCATTCGTGCGGAGATCCTCCGCATCATTACACATCACCGTCATCAAAATGCTCTTCGTTAAGTGTCAAATCAATTAAATTCGACATGAATGCCGCCGCCCTTTGAGAAGGCCATAGAGAATTTTCCGAAACCCAAATCAGCCCTCCATTCCACCAGTCAGCAATGGGATATATCATTTTGAGTGATTTGGAAGAGATCATCCGGGAAGTTGTCTGTCCAGCTTTGCTGATTCTCAAGGAGAACACCAATATTAGCAAGGTGGTCAGCCGCTTTATTTCCCTCTCCCGGAGGACATGCTGGAACTGGATTTGCTGGAAAGATCTTTGAATAATTCTGATATCAGCAATGATATTTTGTATCGACCATTGACCAGAATCATTAGACTGCAGGAGCTTGATGATGTTGAGGGAGTCACTTTCAACTTGGAGGGGATCATCACCAAATTTGATAGCCAGCTCAAGGCCTTTGAGGATGGCCAAGGCTTCCGCACGATGGTTGGTACCATAGTTGAGGTTATGAGCAGAAGCAACAACAATATAGCCCGAAGAGCATCGAAGAATGGCTCCTCCACCAGAATTACCAGGATTGCCTTTTGAGGCCCCATCCGTGTTAAGTTTTTTCCAGCCCCTGGGAGGGGGAAGCCAACGAACTAAATCACGAGCAGTGGAAGTGCCTTTACTTTGAATGGCCAACAACTTCTGCCACTCCTGGGAGTTACAGATTTGGATTTTTTGTTGATATTTGGTCCACATGAGCGAGTTGAGATTTTCTTGGAAAGCAAGAGCAATCTGAGTAGCCACCTGATCAGGTTCAAGACTTTTTTCTTTGAAGATTCTTCTGTTCCTTTCTTTCCAGATGCCCCATATTCCATGTGGGAGGAGGAGTTTCCAAGCCAAATTCAGATTCGGATGAGTGAAAGGAGAGCTCCATTGAGAGAGGGTGTCCTGAATGGACTCAGGGAAGGTCCAAAACACTCCCATCCTCGATAAAGCCAATGCTAGGATAACTTGCAAAAAAGAACAGTGGATCAAAAGATGGGCAGAGGATTCCGCCTCTTTAGTACATAGCACACATCTAGTGGGGAGAGAGAAACCCCTCCTTTTCAGATTTTCCCCAGAAAGGAAAGCATTCTTAGAAGAGAGCCAAGAGAAAAAACCAATTTTGGGAATGATCTCATTTGGCCAGAATTTGGAAAGGGGGACCAGAGTCAGCACTATGCATCGAAAGATAAGCAACCTTAACCGAGAAAGAACCAGACGGGGAGAGGGGCCAAATTAGCTCATCCTCGTTTTGGGAGAATGGGATGTATATGGAAGCGAGCACAGCTCTGAGCGAAGTCAGGAGCCTACTCTGCAGATCGCTGATATCATCCCAGACCTTTATATCCCATGAGGGAATGGAATTCACAATCTTCCAATAGCCCGAAGCTAATCTTCCTTGCTTATTAATGATGCTTCTTTTCACAGGGTCCCAAGCAGGATTAAGATCAAGAGGCTCGTCCCCTATCCAAAAATCCCTCCAGAAGTCAATAAGATGACCATTCCCAAATCTCCATTTAGTGCCGGCCGGATAATGGGGAGGGAGCTAATAACAAAATTCCAGATGGCAGAACCTCTAATTGGATTGGAAGTGAGAAGATCTTCGTTATTTGCCAGATATTTAGCTCTGAGAAGATGAGCCCAATTAGAGTCACCTTTAGCCACTTCCCAAGCAAGTTTGGCCAGGAGGGCCCCATTCATGTCAGCCATTTTTGAAGACCAAGCCCTCCATGAGAAGTTGGCTTACACACTTCCTTCCATGCCACAAGATGGATCCTCTTCCTTACATCAGTCCCTAGACCACAGAAAGTTCCTTTGGATTTTTTCCACAACCTCCCTCACCGAATTGGGGACTTTGAGAAGGGACATGAAGTAAGTAGGAAGGCTTTGAAGGGTGGCTTTAACCAGTTGGAGCTTGCCAGCCTGACTGAGCAGAACCCCTTTCCAGGCGGCCAGCTTTTTTTGATACCTTTCAATGACAGGATTCCATAGAATTTTAGATTGCTTACCATGGAAGAGGGGGATGCCGAGATATGAGGCGGGGAGATCCACAATATTGCATCCAAAGATATCAGCAATCTTTCTCTGAGTCCTAGGGGCCGTGTTGATGAAGGAGATGCTACTCTTGTTGAAATTGACAGTTTGCTGAGAAGCTGATTGGTAAAGAGAAAGGATATCCATTATAGCCCGGGCCTCAATCACAGAGGCTAAACTTAGCAGCATAGTGTCATCAACAAACTGGCTATGTGTGGCAGAAGGGCAGCTTGAGGTGATTTTCAGACCGGAAATGATAGATTGACTTTTAGCCGCTTCAGAGCTCTGCTAAGGAGTCCGCCATAAGGACAAAAAGGAAGGGTGACAGGGGGTCACCTTGCCTGATACCTCTGCTGCTTTTGAAGAAACCTGCTGGAATGCCATTGATAAGAATAGAGAAGCAAGGGGTCGCGATACAAGAGAAGACCCAACTACACCATTTTTTGTCGAAACCAAATTTTTCCAGGACCCTAATTAAGAAAGGCCAGCTGACTCTGTCAAATGCTTTTTGCATATCCAATTTTAAGATCATTCCTGGGGACTTCGAGTGAAAGGCGAGTGAATGGCTTCATGAACTGTAATGATACCACCTTGGATGAGCCATCCTTTTATGAAGCCATTCTGATTTTGCGAGATGAGATCCTTCATTAGAGGTTTTAGTCTGGAGGCCAACATCTTAGTGATAATCTTATAAGCCGTGTTGCATAAACTGATTGGCCTAAAATTGGAGACATCTTTAGAACTATGCACTTTTGGGGCAAGGGCAACGAAGGTGGTATTCCATTCCTTTAGCAGATTGTTGTTAACCTGAAACTCATTCACTGCTTTGAAGAGATCCTGCTTGATGACTTCCAGAACACCTGGAAGAAAGCAGCAGGAAAGCCATCGAGCCCGGAGCTTTGTCCCTCTTCATTGCAAAGACTGCTTTGTGAATTTCCTCCATAGCAAAAGGCTTGGTCAGATTGTTGTTCATCTCAGGTGACACCAGATGCGGAATATGTTGGAGCATGGCAGTCATTGATTGCTCCGGAGGGGGCAGGTCAGCCTGGAGAAGGTTTGAATAGAAGGAGACAAGCTCGTTGGAGATATCAGCCTCAGCAGTTAACAAGGTACCCGAGGACGACACCAGCTCTCGGATCTTATCTCTAGCTTTATGCTTGCAAGCAGTGATGTGAAAGAATTTGGTGTTACGATCCCCTTGCTCGAGCCAAAGGGCTCGAGAGCGTTGCCTCCAATAGGTCTCCTCTTCTTGAAGTGTATTGTGATAATCACTGAGGAGGGAGGTTTCATGTTGGTGAAGATGATCCAATCTTCCATCAATCTCTATTTGAGTAGAGACTTTAGCCAAACTCTGAGTTAGCTCTGTTTGCATGGAGCTTGATGTTGCCAAAGACCGTCGACTTCCATATCTTGAGTTGTTTTTTAATTTCTTTGAGCTTGCTGGAAAATCTAAACATACTAGAGCCCTCAATATTGATATTCCACCAATTAGCAACAAGGGGGTTCAGGTGGTTGTTTTCAAGCCATGCAAGCTCAAACTGAAGGGAGGATTCTTGGTATTCAGCTTGTGATTTGCACTCAACAGAAGAGGGTTGTGGTCAGAGGCAGCCCGGGGGAGGGAGTTGAGGTAGAAGTCAGGAAAGAGAGAAATCCAGTCCAGAGAGCCTAGAGATCTATCCAATCTGCTTTGAATATGGTTCCTTGCCCAATCTATGGTTTGACCATGTATAAGATGAGCCGTGGAGATCCATATCCAGAAGTGAATTCTCCCTGATGAAGTCAGCCAGAGCATCCATGCTGGCGGTCATGGCAGGAATACCTCCCTGTTTTTCCGAAGGATAAAGTGGACAATTAAAATCTCCCATTATTAGAATGGGAATTTTACCACAAGTGATGATGAAGTTAGTGATATCTTTCCATAATTTACCACGATGAGTCTCCAAGTTGGGGGCATAAACATTGATAGCAATCCAAGTGGAGTCCGCTCCAATCTCTTGGAAGAGCATGCATAAAAAGTTGGGGTGCTTGAACAGGCAATCCCCTTTGAGACTTCTGGGATCCCAAAAGGTACAAAGTCCCCCTGAGTTCCCTGTTGATGGTTGAGATTCAAAAGAGGCCGCAGGCCAGATTTTTAGGAGACGATCCTCTTTTTTTAGTTTAGTTTCTGCTGACATTATGATATCAGGAGAGTTCTGGAATTTGATGTCTTTGATAACTCTTTGTTTTTGAAGAGAGTTGAGTCCTCTTATATTCCAAGAAATGATCTTCATTTCTTTGGTTTGGATTTGCTCCCCACCACCATGGGGATTGTGCTTTGGGTTCCTTGCGTGACATTAAGAGCTGCTTCTTGCTGAAGTTTGATATTGCTCGGAATTCTCCCCCAAACTTTTTCCGTGCCTATATCGGGTTTCTTGCTGCTACTTCTAGTAAAACGATGGTTGAAGCTATCATCAGAAGAATGACCCGAGGGGGAGGAAACAGAGTCTAAAATAGGGGGAAAGAGGGGAGGCAGGGGGAAAGAGTCAAGGAAGAGGGATCGGAGGGAAGGGGTGGGAAGGGAAGAGGAGAAGACAGTGGAGAAGGGGGAGGGGAAGAGGCAGCCAAGGAGAGGTTAACTCCTTTAGAGGAAGAGGGGGAGAGCCGAGGGAGACAGAGGGGTGATGAGAGATTGAATGGCCATGGAGGGGGTCGACCTCGGAAACAGGATCAGAAGAAGTGTTGATTTCTCCATCTTCTAGGAGAGCAAAGGAATTTGATGTGGGGATGATCGGGATCTCAATAGAAGACGTTTTAGGAATAAAGTTTTTTTATTTTTGGGGAGAGGATTTGGGTCTTGGGTTTTGGTTGAGGTTTAGATGGGCAACCAGAGGCCCGATGACCAATGTTTTTGCAGAAGGAGCATGCTTGAGGAATATATTCATAGTCAATGGGTTGTTTCCAGTTCCCAAGATCCGATATTAGCTCTATCTCTTTTGGGAGGGGACAACTGACATCAGCATTAACACAAAAACGAGCATGGATGAATCTAACGAGCCTTATACTTGTTAATGGACCCATCAGCTATGTATTTGGTTTGGTATACCCACTTACACCTAACCATCTTTCTTCCTTTAAGAAGAGATACCAAATCACAAGTATGATTCTTCATCAAAGAAGAATACTCAATTGTCATCACATCATCCCACTCTTGTATCCCATGAGCCTTTGAAAAATACTGTGTATCCTCAGAAACTACCTAACACAAAAGTCCAAAACCTATATAATGTGTGTGATGATTCCTAGTGGGTGGAAGATCTTGTATAAAAGGTGTTTCCTCGAAACTGTAGTATGAGCCCACTTAGGCATAGTGAAAACATCAATGGGAATAGGATCCTCAATGACATCTATAACCTCCTCATCAATCTCCTCAAAGAAAGGATCCTCAAGATGAGATGAAGAAGAAGGAGGCATGGAATAAGATGAAGAATCATGAGGAGTGAAGTGCTCATCAAACTAAACATGTGTTTGAAAAATAATGTCATGTGTATCAAGATCTAAAAGTCGATAATCTCTCATGTCCTCACAATACCCTACAAAGATCAAGGGTTTACCTCTTCTTATCCAAATATTTCCTTTTTCTTCTTTGGCACAAAGGCCCAAGCATGGCTCCCAAAGACTCGAAAAAATGAGACATCTGGCTTAGTGTTGGACCAAGCTTCCTCTAGAGTTAAATGCTCAAGTGCTCTATGTGGTGTGTGATTCTAAATGTAGTTAGCACAATTAATCGCTTCTTCCCAAGTAGATAGGAGGTAAATATCTAGAATGCATCATACAATTAGCCATTTACTTCAAAGTTTTATTATTCCTTTCTCGCTAAGCCATTCTGTTGTGGAGTATGAGGAATAGAATGTTGGTGAATAATGCCTTGAGTTGCCAAAAATTCAAAAACTATTTGTTGAAGTACTCCCACATTATCGCACAAATCTTTTTATGCAACTAGAAGATTGTTTCTCGACCAAAGCCTTGAAGACTTTGAAGTGTGAAAAACATCACTTTTGTACTTGAGAAAATAAACCCAAGTATGCATCAAGAAATTATCAATAAAGGTAAATGCATACTTAGCTTCATTGAAAGAGGGGGTTGGAAAAACCATCAAGTCAGTATGCACAAGCTCAAGTGGTGAAGAAGCTCTCTTAGAAAATTCTTAGGAAATGGATCTTGGTGTTTTTTCCTAATGCACAACTAGAGAAAACTCCCTCAAGACAAGAAACTCTAGGAATACCATATACCATACCATGAGTGCTCAAATCCTTCAAATATATGTAATTAAGATGTCCAAATCTTTCATGCCAAAGCTTACTCTCTAAATCTACATGAGAAACCAATTATGTTCCTATAGAAGAAGTGTCATCAAAACCCTCAAAGTGATATATTCTAGAACTATGATCAACAATACCCCGAGAAACAAGTGAATAAGGCTCAACAAATTTCTTACTTATGCCCCATGTGGTGTAAAATTCTTGCTTTCCTTGACTAGAATGACAAATTTGATATACGTAAAGCAAATTTGTAGTGATGTTATGAACATATGGTGCATCTTGGATATTTCCACCATCAAGTTGTATATCAGCTTTTCCCTCAATTGAAATAAAGGAAGAATCTCCAACCTTAATTTTAGAAGTAGAACTCAAACCTAGAGAAAAAAAAGACTCCTTGGAAGAAGTCATGTGATGAGGAGCACCAGAATCTATAACCCAACTATCTGCAATTGGTGACTAAGATCTCCCAACAATATTAAGTGCTTTGCCATGCTGATTAGAAGGAGGTGGAGTGGAGATATAAATTTTGTGTTTCTTGACTGCATCCTCTAAGGCTTGCATTCACTTATAACACCTATGTTCTTCATGACCAATACCCCCACAAAAAGAGCATGAAAGGATAGACTTATTCTTGGATTTAGAAGACTCCTTAGGTTTAGAGTTGTTTTCTTTGGGTTTAGGAGCACTTTGAGATGGAGAAGGGTGTAGATTTGGGTTTTCTTTTGGTTTTTCATTACCCTTAGGATTAGATGAACTAATGCCTTTTGAGATGTAGAAGACTCAAGGTGAGACAATTTGGATTCTTCCCTAGTAAGTCTTTCACAAAATGTTTCTAAGTCAAGCATTTTGAATGTTTCACCTAAGGCATCCATGCTAGAGAAAAAGGTAGAAGCAAATATTCGAAATGGTCCTCTCAACTTGGATAGAATCAAGTAAACACACTCTTCATCTTTTTATCCCTTCCACTCCCCTTCAACTCGTGTCAAAAATGCTTGAACTTGGTAAGATAGTCTATAATTGTTGGAAAATATTCAGATTAAGAAAGGTGATCTCAAATTCAAGTTGCATGGCTCTCATATGATCCACCTTACCAAATAAATCCTCAAATTTCTCCCATATTTTGAAAGGAAAGTCACACTTTTCCAAATGAAACAAAAAGATTGTCACTTACATAAGTTCCTATCAAACCCATACACTCATCAAATTTTCTTCGAACTAAAATTTATCATATTCTCTAGTGAACACTAGTTGTTCTAAATAATTTAAAGCCCATAATCTTTTCGCTTGATTATTTTTCCATTCTTGGTTTCCATGTGTCGTAATTATGTATTGTTAATGGCTCAACATAATCTAATGTAGAAGTAGATAAAGACGCCATCCTCAAAAAAATCACCAAAAGAAATGCAAGAACCAAGTAATGCAACAAGAGCCCCAAACAATGCAACAAGAGCCCCTGTGTTTTGGCACTTTATAATGAGTGTGTGTTACAATATGGCACTTTATAATGAGTGTGACCATACCATGTGTATGCTTCCTTGATTTCTATTATGCAACCATGATTTCTACAGATGCTACAAACAAATAGGGGCTTATTTCTTATGGCTACAAATGGAACTTTTGGTCATTGCATTCTCTCCTTGTGATGGAGATCATGCCCTTTTGTAATCACTTGTCATTAAACCTTGCAAAATAAAAACTTACATAAAATAAATGGGTTAGTAGAGTGTTGATGATCACCTAAAAGGTAGATCATAACACTTTTATTTGGCCTTGAAATATTCAAAAATTTTAAAATGCTCCAAGGCTACTAAAATCTCCTCAATCCTCTAGAATCTTATAAGGTGAGCTTTTAGTAGGATTAACCACCGAGGTTAATTATGACGTTTCTTTCTCCATTACTCTCTTGTCTCCTTTGAACAACTCCATGAATGAGCTTTTATCAAATGGATTTTTGTACAATCTTAACATGTGTTCATTCACCAACAACTTGAATCTCACATGATCTATAGTATTAAGCTCCTTAAATCTATTAAGGAAGATTTGTTCAATTTCATAGAGGCCTAGCCACCTTGTTCTAATATTTCCTATATGATCCTTATATTTTGAGTCAAATAGAAGTGCCCAAGCCACCTTCCTAGAACACATATCTTGTCTTGATATACCGGCCATGTCATTTGATTCTTTGTTTTTGCACTACCTCTATGTTTTGAATTTTTTTCTTATTTCGATTCATCCAACTCATCGAGTTGGAGAATTCTCTATCTCTAAGCTCCCGATAAATCTATTCCTAGCTCAAGTGCGTTCTCAACGATGTATGCTCAAATTCTATTGAAAACAATATTCTTGCAATATAAGAGTTCAAATAGTGTGAAGGCTTGTGGTCTTCTATGTTGTGTGAATTCCTATGAATCCTATATTCCTATTTTATATTATGGAGTGCTATAGTATTTGTCAATATGGCTTCTATCTATTTGTAACCTCTACTTGGCCATTAGGTCGGGATGGTATGGTGTAGACTTCTTATGCCTCGATTTCATATTCATTAACCATATCTAATATCTAAAGTAAAATGTGTACCTTAGTTTGTTACATTCTCCCTTGGGATTCCAAGTGAAGATGTTATCATATAAAAAATTAGCTACCTTTTCACTCTCTATCTTGTATGCTTTCACCTCTGACAATTGGTTAGGTAATCCATACATACTCCTTTTATGAGATGGAGGATCTATAGTACTAATAAAATATAATCCCCAGCTTATCCAAAGGTTTCGTAACCAATTGAGGTTGTATGGCATCTCATCGACTTAGTGGGTTTTCCCATTTTCTAACATTTGTCACATCTCTTAATGTATAGTGTTGCATTCTTGTGTAATGTTGGCCAATAGTTCATAGTCAACACCTTTTCGGTGTTCTTTTAAGCAAACTACCCTCCACAAGGTTCATTACGGCAGGCTCTAAGGACATCAAAATCTTCTAATCATCAAATACATTCTCATTAGTTTTTATTAGCATTCTTGACTCTTGGGTATCAAGGAAAAGGGTAAACTCTTTTCAACTAAATGTCTTTTCTAAGATAAAAAAGGTGTTTTACATAAGACCAAGTAGTTGGTTATGTATTGTTCCATGGTGTTCATCTAGAAATAGAAAATAATTGTTCATCTCGTAAATGAATTATCAACTACTTGATCTTCTGGTATCCATCCTCGAGAGGAAATCGCTACCACATTATTTTTTCCATGTTTGTTATGGTGACGTCAAATTGCAAAAGCAGCCATCTTATGATTCTTCTACTTCGGGTTTTTTACTAGATACTTTAAAGCATGATCAATGTGAATAAACACTAGATATACTTGATATAGTGTCCAATTTTTTTTAGAATATACAAATGTCAAGAATTATTTTTTTGTAACTGTATAGTTCAATTATGCATGTTGCAAATTCTTTCTAACATAGTATATTGTGTAGTTCAGACTTCCATATTTTTGTTTCCAATAGCATGATCTCGATGCAATATGTGGGGTCCTCTCAATATAGGAGTAGTAAAGCATCTTCTTCAAAGTTTGAAAACACTTTCACATCTATCACCCATACAAAATCAACATCCTTTCCTAACAATAAAAAAATTGGCAATTGTAATTTTGTTGAATTCTTTATAAACCTTTTGTAATATCCAAAATGGCTTAAAAATTCTAACATATTTTTTTTGATATGGCCAAAGTTGACTATTAAATTTTTGTTGGATTTACTTGAATTCCTTCAAGAAAGTTAGTGCCCCAAACACTATACCTTTGACATAATCCTATAGCACTTCTCATTGCTCAAGGACAAATTTTTATCCTTGCATCTTCTTAAGACCTTATCCATATTTTGCATAGCCTCCTCAAAAGAACTTCCATATATAGTGAATTCATCCATATAGACTTCCATGCAAGTCATTTGTCAAATCGAGAAGATACTCGGGAATGCCCTCTAAAATGTAATATGTGCATTACATAGGCCAAATGGGAGAATCGAATATGCAAATTCCCCCATGGACATGTGAATGTAGTCTTATCTTGGTCCTTTGGGGAAATATGGATCGATTATAACCATCAGTATCCATCAAGAAATGAGAATTACTTTTTACTAGCTAAGGTATCAAGCACCCGATCAATGAAAGGAAATAGGAAGTGGTCTTTCTTTGTATCCGATTAGTTCTATGTAATCCATGTAGATTCTTCATTTCCCATTCTTATTTAGTACAATTACAAGAATCCAACATCTAGCAACTTTTGTAGTTTAACTTTCAAAATTTCTCTTATTGTTGGGTTCATGCGCATCTTTTGGCTATCTCGATTGGTTTACATACTTATTTGATATAAATTATGTGAGTGTAAATCTTAGGATGAATCCCACACATATCACCATAATCCCAAGAAAATTTTGTTTTATGTTTTTGAAGAAGAGCAATCAACAATTTCTCTTTTGTGAATTCATCATCTTGCTTTTGCATTTAGTGTCCTTCAGTGTATTATTTCTACCTACTTTGAGAGGTCCAACATTGAACACATGTTGCTACTAACAAAATTTAATATGCAGTCATGAGGAATAAGTTGGTGAAAAATATAATTCTTACCTAGAATACTCATGGTTCTCTGTCATGATAATACTTGATTCAAAGGAAAACTCAAGCACCTCAACCTATCATCAACTTCTTCATTCCTTCCATATTTATTCTATAAAATATTATAAAGAACAACATCTTCCTCCTGATCTTTAATAGTGTAAGACTTTTCCCATATCATCAATTTTTGGACAAAACATTGCTCACTTTCTAGCTCTTTAACCTAAGTTTTTGGTCTTCATCATTCAATGGTTGGGCAGGAGGATAGAGTATAAGTTTATTGGTACCATTCCCATTTGAAATGATCATGTTTCCATACCTACACCCTATAAATGCATCAACAAGTGGCCAACCATGGCCTTCCTAGTATAAGAGAATAACCTTCTAGATGTGTCTTTGGTGAAGGAAAATGAAATCAGCAGGGTATTCCCAAGAGTCTACCACCACAACAATGTCCTCAAGGACTCCTTCAAGCCTTCTTGTTGATTTATCTACTAATTTCAATATTGTAGTTGTTTTCCAAAGTCCTTCCAAATTAAGTTCATCTATGACTTGCTTGGTCATGACGTTGATGGTTACCCCTAAGTCAATAAGAGTGTTTTTAATTGTAGTTCCATTGATAGTAACATTCACCAAAGGACTCCTGGATCTATGTACTTAGGTAACACAAAGTTTCCAAGCATGATATCAGCCAACTTCCCAATGATTTGTATTATAGATGGATATTTTATTTTTCTACTTAGCTTTTTGATACATAGATCCTTGATCAACTTGTTGTAAATAGGAATGTCCTTAATGGCTTGAATGAGTGGAATTTTCACACAAATATCCTTCAACTGATTGAAAAAATCATAATTAAAATCTGATTTAGGATCAGACTTTCTTTCTTGCAATCTTTATGGAAATGGGGTCCATTGACTTGCATTTTACCTTTTCTAGATTTTTCTTCATGTTGTTGTGGATTAGCTTGCAAATTATTCTATCTTTATTGCGTATCACTTGGTAAAGAATTGTGGTTCAATTGTTACCTCCACGAATGTGGGTGTACTTGATGGCTCAAGTGCTCTTCCTAAGCGGAGATGGATATTTTTGATATCAACTAAATAAGCAGAGTATTAGGTTGATTCATCATTATAGGTTCCTTTGAGAAGATTTATTATTGGGGTTAGGTGTTAGTTGATATGGTAATTGAGTAGCCTTTGGTTGAGAGCTAGATTGGGGGTTTGGCATCAAAGCTTAATGTTGTGGCTAAGGAGGTTGTTGATAGGTTTTTAGTAGTTAGGAGGTTGATTGCCCCATGATTACCCTCCTCTCCAAGGTTGTTTACCATGAATAAGGGGGTTGCTACCATTGTTGGCTTGAGAATTGAGGTTATCATGGATGTTTGTATTAGCTAGGTAAGGAACCCATCTTTGTTGAGTATTAGCCCAAGGTGGGGGTTGCATATATGAAATACTAGCCTAATTTTGAAAAGATGACATGGGATATTTTGACATACCTCCTTATCTTGGTGGCCATGGCTTCCTTTAAGAGATGTAGAAAAATTTCCCATCTTCCATTTCAATCATTTTGAAATCTGGTGCAACCTCCTTTCCTTCTACAATGTTGGTCAATCCCATGCATGTGTAATCATATTTCTTTCTTTTGCAAGAATGGAAGAACTATGTAAGTGTTGCCTTTACATCCTCTCTCTTCTTCTTTACATGAAGAGCATCAAGATGGGTGGCCATGTCATTAAATATTTCTTATTTCATGTTCTTAAACATGTTTACAATATATGATTTAGATATTTCCCAATTCCTTTGGTAATTGCTCCACCCTTTGATCTAACACTTATTATTCTTTTCATGGTTGCTCTAGAATAGTTCCTATAGGCTTCACAAATCTCATCAAAAGTGGCCTTGGAGATGTCTCCAACTCCTATTAAGTCCAAAGAATCCATATCTTCCTCACTGAGTCCTTTTAAGAAGAGTAACTTGAGAGATTCAAGAGGTAACCTTGTGTGTCTTGACTTCTAAACATAAAATAGGAATCTATCCAGGTAATCTTCTAGTGGATCATCTTCCTTTGTGTCATCTTGAAGAGTTCATATCCTCCTCTGCTACTTGGCCTACAGTAGTCTTGGTACTTGGTCGAAACTTTTCCTTCATCTACTTAGGTAGTAACAACATATCTTCTAGGCCCATACACCATCTCAAGGCTACATCCTTGAGTGTAGCAGGAATAAATTCAGCTTGTGTGCATCATTTGTGTATTCATAACTCTTGCATAAGACATCAAACTCAAACAAGAAATTTTTTGGGTCTTCAGTCATAGATCCATGAAAATTAGGAAGAGCTAATGTAGAGATGTTCTTCATTACAATAGGCTGATTGTTATTGGAGATAGGAAACTCAAATGTGCTTGGTTCCCCTTCTTTCATGTTTTGATTCACCTCCTCTACCATGTTTGGCTATTCAATAAAAACTTCATAAATCTCACTTGGGAGGGTGTTTTCTATCAAAAACCTTGTATATAAGAGGATGTTTCTTCTTGAGAAATAGAAGCATTTTTTTCTAGTTGAGGATTGGGTAGGAATCTACCATGGGCATCTCTAGGATAGTGCATACATCAACTGACTCAACTCAATCAACATTCATTATTGGGGGTTTGAAGGTGTAATTTCTACAACCTAGTATGTTCTAATAAATTCAGAATGCAAACCTCACAAACTCCTATAACTTGGAAATATCCCCGAAATGATGCAAAAATAGTAGTGTAAATCAACTTATAGTAATTAATAAGCTCTACATTGAATCACATTCATTTAATTATCAAACCAAGGGATGTAAAATTGAAATATTGTCGGTGTTGTATGCATAGTTACAATGATTTAAGAGGTTGGAAATGAAATAACTTGTCAAAACAATGTTGGAAGTAAAAAAAAACTCAGACTCAGAAAATAAATGACTGCTAAATGCTTATAACTAAAATAAAGTTGCAGATTCAGAAATAAAATTGCTCTTAAGTAGACATGCATGAAATAAAACAATGGAGGGGATGTAGCAAACCTCAAGTGGGCCCTGATTTGGGTGTTAATCCCTCCCTAAATTTTTGACTAAGAACTAAATGACATAATTAAGATCTTTATTAATTTTCAAGAAACTTTACATTTAGGAACAAAAATATCGAGTGATCTTTTTCTCCAAATCTGTCTCTCTAACTTATTCTCTCGTAACTCACTAACTAACTTCAAACTCTTATTATTACAGGCACCATCCCCTTCCTTCATACCTTATCATTAAAGCACAAGAGAAAAAGAAGAATACAACAAGGAGTCTTCAATAGAATGAGAAAATATTTAGCACATGTTTGAAACACAACAAGTGTGTTCAACTAATCAATCAATTCTTCATGAAACACACAAGTGTTAATCTAGCAATTAGTTCTTCATCAATAATTAAATCAAATACTAATTTGTTTCCCAGTTTTCCACATTCTTGTTGTAATTGCTTCACCAATGGCACGTAAGTATTTGAGTGCCATAACTCCATGTTTACAAATATCTTCATAAATGCGGGCACTTTGATGAATGCGTGGATGAATTCCTTTGGTTATGGATGAGTTACTATGGATAATTTCTTTGGTTGTGGATAGGTTGCTTCGTTGCATATGGAAAATTACTCACAACCAAGAGTAGCATCAACACATATAAAATCATCCAAACAATTTATTGGGATAAAAATAATAAATGCACACACATTATCACAAAATAAAGACAATTAGAGATAACTATATTAATTAATCCTTATGCCAAGAGTGCATAATTGGGATGGTAGTTTTTAGCAATGTTCTTGAAAATACATAGGCATGGTTTTACAATAGCCTTATCAAAATATAAAATATGAATTGTTATGAAATAAATTTATACAACTCATCAATGATCATAAAATTAGGGATGAAAATATGGCGAGACAACTATTATGTAAAACGATTCAATAATTCAAGAGCAAACTTGGCAAGTGGAAGAATTAGTTTAATCGATATTTGTAGTGTTTGAATAAATTCCTTCCACATTTGTTTCCTTGGAAAGTGGAAGTAGTTAAATAAAGAGTTGTGGTGTTTGAATAAATCCCTTCCACAGCTTGTCTCCTAAGTAAGGGGAAGAAGTAGTTAAATTTATAGTTGTAGTGCTTGAATAAATACATTCAATAATTGTTTCCTAAAGCAAGTGGAAGACGTACTTAAATCTATATTTGTGGCGTTTGAATAAATCCCTTCCACATTTTTCTCCTTGGTAAGTGGAAGAATTAGTTAAATCTAGAGTTGTAGTGTTTGAATAAATTCCTTCCACATTTGTCTCCTTGGCAAGTGGAAGATGTAGTCAAGTCATGCAGATTATAGGTAGGTAGTTCTATATTCTTGGAGTATTGACCAAGTGATGAGATATAAGTATCTCTCCAAAGCACTCAATGCAACAAGTAGTAGAACATGGATGATTTTTGTAACATCATTTCTAATTAATAAAATCTACAATTCAAGTATCTTGGTAACAATTTGTGTTAAATTTTTAACCTAGCTTCGAGGGAAGAAGAAGGGCCACTCTTACCCAAGGATAATGGTAATTTATTATTTTCTTAGAATAGAATCATTATTGTTTACTTAGATTGTTTAAATCAACATTGTATGTTTTATTTAGCGCTTTATGTGAAGCTTCATTTTCACTGTTTACTTTCATTTCTTCATTTTTCAGTTATATATTTTAGTTTGTTAGATTATATTTACCTTTAGTTATTGAATTTCTTTTTGATCATTTTCAATTTTAAAGAAAATAACTGAAAAATAATATTTTCCTTTAGCCCCTTTTGTAGATGGCTTTGGATATCGCATGGTTTTGACATTCTTTAGTAGTAAATGATGAGGACTATAATGACCCTCATCAACCAACATTGTTTGGAGATGGAAGTTTAGATAAGAGATGATGGGTTGTTGTATTCTCCAATCATTTAACCAATAGATTATTTTGTTGGTGTCATTATAAAACTAGGGCTTTGTGTCTTAGGTTGTATGCAATGAAGTCTTATGCAACTCGGTTTTTGGTGGTTCCTTTTGGGGGGTTTGGTTGATGTGTTTCCCCTTGTCTCTACTAATCTACGGAAATGTAATGCTAAACTACTGAAACAACATTGTTGTAATAAAATGCATTTAAAGGAAATACTTTAACTAGAATTGAAATGCACACACCAAATTAAGATAACAAAATTCAAATAACACACACATACTAAATTGAAATATCACACCTGAATTGTAATAGCATTAAGGAAATATAACAAAGCAAGGAAATTGTTAGAGTAGATATTTACCTTAGCTCATGTTCATCTAGGTACTTTATTTACCTTTATTGTATTTATCCTCACCCACTTATGTGTGTGGATATTTCTTTTTATTTATTTAGATATTAGGGGGATATTATCTAGTTGTTAGGTATAGTTCTTTCCTTGATCTATGGTATTGACTAGTTCTTTCCTTGATCTATGGTATTGACTAGATACTTCATGTCTAGTTCTCTCTTAAATCTATGGTCTTGACTAGTTCTTGATGACTAGTTATTTCCTTGATTTATGGTTTGATCTATGACCTTGACTGGTTCTTAGATTGTTATTCCTTACCTATATAAGCAAGGCCCATTCTCATTGTATTTCATTGAGTTCCATAATAATATATGATATTCTTTACTCATTTGTTTGCAAAGGTTTTATGTAAAGTTATTCGTGAATTACTTTCATCTTATTGATCATGGTGTTTGATTAGAATCTATGTTCTTGGCTTAGTACGATCTGGTTATCGCCTTTTATGGTATCGAGTAGGAGATTGTTGTTGACATCGATCGTAAGTTTCGCTTTGCAAACATTTTTATATATTCATATATTCGGGATTTATCCGTATTTTGTTGATGCATGCATTTTTATATAAAACAAAGGATTCCATTGGATCCGAAGGTGGCAAAACCTAAGATCAACTGTAAAGTTGACCATCCGGAGGCAGTCATTTTTTTTGTTTTTTTCTTGTTGCAGAGGAAGGCACTTTGTTCACCTCGGGATTCATTTTGAGCTAAAAAACCCTAGAAATATTTTCTAAGTTTTTTTGTTCTGTTTGAGATCTACAAGGCATTTTTTCATTGCGGCATAGTATTTCGGTTTGCGAGTAGGAGACGGATTTCCCAAAGGATGAAACTTTCCTCTTTTTGGTGGAGTACCAAGATGACCGATTCGGATTTTACTATTTCAAGAAAGTGTGTATTTGAAAAACTTGTAACTTTTGATCGGTAACTCGGTTTTGAGTGTCGTTTTTGCAAAAGTGCTTATTTTTCCATTCTCTTTCCATTGTAAATATTTATTTTGAGAATCACACTATAATTATGAAGTGCCATATTGTAACACACACTCATTATAAAGTGCCAACATCCGGGGCTCTTGTTGCATTGCTTGGGGATCTTGTTGCATTTCTTGGTTGTTGCATTTCTTTTGGTGTTTTTTTGAGGATGGCATCTACTTCTGCATTAGATCATATTGAGCCATTAACAACACATAATTACCACACATGGAAACCAATAATGGAAACAACAATTAAGCGTAAAGGATTATGGGCTTTAGCTTCTTGAGAACAACCAAAGTGCTCACTAGAGAATATGAAAAATTTCAGTTCTAGCAAATTTGATGAGTGTATGGGTTTGATAGGAACTTATGTAAGTGATAGTATTTTGTTTCATTTGGAAAAATGTGACTCTCCTTTCAAAATATGAGAGAAATTGGAGGATTTATTTGGTAAGGTGGATCATATGAGAGCCATGCAACTTGAAATTGAGATCACCTCTCTTAATCCTAAATATTTTCCAACAATTATAGACTATCTTACCAAGTTCAAGCATTTGTTGACATAGTTGAAGGGGAGTGGAAGAGATAAGAAAGATGAAGAGTGTGTTTACTTGATTCTATCCAAGTTGAGAGGACCATTTCAAATATTTTATTCTACATTTTCTCTAGCATGGATGCCTTAGGTGACACATTTAAAATGCCTAACTTAGAAACATTTTGTGAAAGACTTACTAGGGAAGAATCCAAATTGTCTCACCTTGAGTCTTCCATCTCTCAAAAGGCATTAGTTGCATCTAATCCTAAGGGCAAGGGAAAACCAAACAAGTAAAACCAAATCCACCCCTTCTCCATCTCAAAATGCTCCTAAACCCAAAGAAAACAACTCAAAACCCAAGGAGTCTTCTAAATCCAAGAATAAGTCTAGCCATTCATGCTCTTTTTGTGGGGGTAGTAATCATGAAGAACATAGGTGTTATAAGCGAATGCAAGCCTTAGAGGATGCAGTCAAGAAACACAAAATTTATATCTCCACTCCACCTCCTTCTAATCAGCATGGCAAAGCACTTAATGTTGTTGGGAGATCTCAGTCACCACTTACAGACAGTTGGGTTATAGATTCTGGTGCTTCTCATCACATGAATTCTTCTAAGGAGTATTTTGTTTCTCTAGGTTTGAGTTCTACTTCCAAAATTGAGGTTGGAGATTCTTCATTTATTTATTTTAAAGGAAAAGGTGATATCCAACTTGATTGTGGTAGTATCCAAGATGCACTATATGTCCCTAACATCACTACAAATTTACTTTATGTATATCAAATTTTTCATTCTAGTCAAGGGAAAACAATTACTTTTACACCACATGGGACAAAAAGTATGAACTTTTTGGAGCCATATTTACTTATTGCTTTCAGGTATTGTTGATCATAGTTCTAGACTATATCACTTTGAGGGTTTTGATGACACTTCCTCTATAGGGACAGGATTGGTTTCTCATGCAGATTTAGAGAGTAAGCTTTGGCATGAAATATTTGGACATCTTAATTACAGATATTTGAAGGAGTTGAGCACTCATGGTATGGTAGATGGTCTTCCTAGAGTTTCTAGTCTTGAGGGAGTTTTCTCTGGTTGTGCATTAGGGAAACAACACCAAGATCCATTTCCTAAGAATTTGTCTAAGAGAGTTTCTTCACCACTTGAGCTTGTGCATAGTGACTTGATGGTTTTTCCTACCCCCTCTTTCAATGGAGCTAAGTATGCACTTACGTTTATTGATAATTTCTCGAGGCGTACTTGGGTTTATTTTCTCAAGTACAAAAGTGATGTTTTTTCACACTTCAAAGTCTTCAAGGCTTTGGTCGAGAAACAATCTTCTAGTTGCATAAAGAACCTTCGATGCGATAATGGGGGAGTATTTCAGTTGATGAGTTTTCTAAATTTTGGCAACTCAAGGCATTATTCAGCATTCTATTCCTCATACTCCACAACAGAATGGCTTAGCAGAAAGGAAGAATAAAACTTTGAAGGAAATGGCTAACTATATGATGCATTCTAGATATTTACCTCCTATCTACTGGGTAGAAGTAGTTAATTGTGCTAACTACATTCATAATCACACACCACATAGAGCACTTGAGCATTTAACTCCAGAGGAAGCTTGGTCCAACACTAAGCTAGATGTCTCATTTTTTTGAGTCTTTGGGAGCCATGCTTGGGCCTTTTTGCCAAAGAAGAAAAGGAAAGCTTTGGATAAGAAGAGCAAACCCTTGATCTTTGTAGGGTATTGTGAGGACATGAGAGCTTATCGACTTCTAGATCTTGATACTCATGACGTTATTTTTTGAACACATGTTCAATTTGATGAGCACTTCACTCCTCATGATTCTTCATCTTCTTCCATGTCTTCTTCTTCTTCTTCTCTTGAGGATCCTTTCTTTGAGGAGGTTAATGAGGGGATTATAGATGTCGTTGAGGATCTTATTCCCACTGATGTTGTACTATGCCTAAGTGGCTCTCATACTACAATTTCTGAGGCAACACCTTTCATAGAGGATCTTCCACCCACTAGGCATTATCACGCACATTCTACAGGTTCTGGAATTTTGTGTTAGGTAATTTCTGAGGATCCACAGTATTTTTCAAAGGCTCATGGGATACAAGAGTGGGATGATGTGATGGCAAATGAGTATTCTTCTTTGATGAAGAATCATACTTGGGATTTGGTATCTCTTCCTAAAGGAAGAAAGATGGTTAGGTGTAAGTGGGTATACCGAACCAAATATGTAGTTGATGGGTCCATTGACAAGTATAAGGCTCGTCTTGTTACAAAGGGTTTTTCACAAGTTGAAGGTATTGATTACTCTGAGACTTTTGCACCCATTGCCAAGATGGATTTTGTACGCCTTGTACTTGTTATTGTTACATCACAAGGGTGGCCCATATACCAGATGGATGTGAAGAGTGCCTTCTTACATGAAGATCTACAAGAGGAAATATACATGGAGTAGCCAACTAGATTTGTTTAGGATTCTTCTCTTGTTTTTAGGCTCGAAGGTCTCTCTACGGTCTCAAACAAGCCCCTCGGGCTTGGTATGAGAAGATGGATTCTTTTCTTCTATCTATTGGTTTTTTCATTGCCACTCGATTATACAAAGTGTATCTCCAAAGCATTTTGGTGAGGATATTGTGATACTTGTCTTGTATGTTGATGATATGTTACTTATTGGAAGTTATTATTCCCACATTCAGACTATTTAGAGGGCTCTTTCTACACAGTTTGACATGACAGATCTTGGGTTATTACATTATTTCCTTGGATTGTATATTTCTCAGACATATTCGGGATTCATTTGAGTCAAAGCAAAAGTACACCCATGATCTTCTTGGCGCTTTGATATGGTTGATTGCAAGCCAAGTCCATCTCCTTTTTAGTCTAGGGTTACTCTTACTTCCACATGTACCACACCACTTTGTGATCCTACATTGTATAGGAAGTTGGTTGGGAGTCTCATGTACTTGACCCATACTTTCCCTGATATTTCATTTGTAGTAGGGCTTGTATCTTGGTTTGCACATTCTCCTCATAGTAGTCATTGGCAGGATGCTAAAAGGATTTTGCACTATTTGTAGGCACTTCCCACTTTGGCCTACACTACACTAGGGGTTCTACTCAGTTGGTTGGGTATACAGATTCAGATTGGGTAGGTTCTATTGATGATAGGCATTCCACTTCTGGCTATCTTTTTGTCTTGGTTCTTCTCTAGTTGCTTGGGCATGCAAAAAGCAATAGGCTATTGCACTTTCATCTTTAGAGGAAGAGAGAACATGGCAGTAGTTATGAGTGAGTTAGCATATTCTTTGGCTTTGTCGAGTTATTGTGAGTTTAGATTCCCACATGATTCACCGACTATACTTTGGTGTGACAACCAAAGTGTAATTCACATTTCTCGCAACCTAGTTGAGCACCAGTGGACCAATCATATTGAGATACACATCCACTTCATTGTCAAAGCACATTCGGGATGGAGTTCTTTCTTGGAGTACGTTCGACTCGGCAAAGAGGTTGCGGACATCTTTACGAAGCCTTTTGCATCACCTCGCTACCTTGATTTGCGTGGAATGCTTGGGGTTTTGGAAGTTGTTTTTAGGGGTGTCATGAGAACATCTTCCTTCTTCTTCTTCTTTCTCTTTCCTTCTAGTAGGATTCTTTCCTTCTTTTGGTTCGAGATTTCTTCATGGCTATATTTTACATGAGTACCTCATCGAGCCTTGTTGCGGGACTCATACCGTGGACATGCCACTTCTATTTTTGGCCCCTAGCTTCACTTGAGGGGGGGTGTTAGAGTATGTATTTACCTTAGCTCATGTTCACCTAGGTACTTTATTTACCTTTATTGTATTTATCCTCACCCACTTATGTGTGTGGATATTTCTTTTTATTTATTTAGATATTAGGGGATATTATCTAGTTGTTAGGTATAGTTCTTTCCTTGATCTATGGTATTGACTAGTTCTTTCCTTGATCTATGGTATTGACTAGATCCTTCATGTCTAGTTCTCTCCTAAATCTATGGTCTTGACTAGTTCTTTGATGACTAGTTATTTCCTTGATTTATGGCTTGATCTACGACCTTGATTGGTTCTTAGATTATTATTCCTTGCCTATATAAGCAAGGCCCATTCTCATTGTATTTCATTGAGTTTCATAATAATATATGATATTGCTGCTCATTTGTTTGTAAAGGTTTTATGTAAAGTTATTCTAGTCGAATTGATTTCATCTTATTGATCATGGTGTTTGATTAGCATCCGTGTTCTTGGCTTGTACGATCGGTTATCGTTCCTTTTAGAAATAAGTAATTGCATTCAAATAAGCATTCAAATATGAACTTATCATAAAACCACGAGCATGCATGAAATGTAAATCCTCCAATCACCTTGGTCGAGTGGGCCCTTTCTCTTCCTTGGGATGGAGGTACTCTCAACACCAGATTATATCCAAAATGACATCAGCTATATTAATTCGAGTAAATTTTGAGACATGTTCAACATAAAATTACAAAGTAAATACTAACTAGTAGGTCATTGTACTGTAAACTGCTATATCAACTAACTAACTACATTATTCTCAAGAAGATGTCTATATATAGACATAGTTAATTACACATCATGCCATAACTATAGGCATTGAATTCATCCACTAACAACCTTATTAAAGTTTCATTGAAATCCTACAATAATGCCAAAAATAGGATTCACGTTTGTAGGCTTGTTGTGGAAAAAGTCCTCCATGATGGCATGATGGCTACAGACTCGGCCTCCTTGATTACAACTTCCAAAATTGGTAGTAAATTTTTACTATTTACCGCACATGTCACCACATTTACTCATAGAGGTGATTAGTGGGAGTTTCTACGGTCAACAGTTTGCATGAAACAAGAACAAGAGAAATGCATTAACTTTACTAGGATACAACTATATAAATCATCCCCATGCACTAATTAACATGTTTTAAGAACAAATCAATAACCTCATAGATGATATAATAAGCCAAATAATGCACTCATCATCTCCCCTGCACTTTACCTTTTACATGTCCCTATGCAAACTTATCTTTTTCCTGCTCTCTAGCCAAGTTGTTGTGCCATGTCATATTCTTCAAATTGATCTGCATATTGTTTCCTTGTCCCTTTACATCCTTGAGAATTTGAAATAACCTCTACCCATGCTGTGAAGCTATCATGTGATTGGGCAACATTGTTCTACCAAGTGGTCATGGGACTCAGAAGAAGAGGTGGTCTTACTTGTATTCCAATCCACTCATCATTGTACCCTTCTTCATTCTTCTCAAAAAACTGCCGGATAATTTCAATAAGTGCATCTCCTCTCCTCATGCTCCAACTGATATTTTGGGGGAGATTACTTCCCTTCTCTTCAACGGTAGATTCAGTGTATCCCATCGTTTATCACAAGCTTGCAATGCCTCACCAAAATGATGTTGACTGTAAATTTCAAAATCTTGCACACACTTTTGTAAAACTTGTGAAGTGTTTTCTCCAACACCAGCTTGATAATACTAAGAGATCTAAAATATTTCTTCATGGACACATCATTATGATGGGTAGGCCTAATGTAGAAACCTATGGTTCGTGATGTCTGATTAAATAAATTTGTTTTCTCATTCCATATAATTTGGTTTCTAAGCAATGACTGAAAAGCCTTCAACCGGAAATCTCCCACAAACAAGTTAATGAGGAAATCAGGCACATTGGTGACCAACATATTGTGAAGGTAAAATTCACACAATAGATTTTGGATATCAGGAGTACAATTTTGATAAATTCCTAAGAAAGTGTTACCATCAGGGGCTTCCCAAGGTTCTTTACTACACATTCTCATCAACTTCCAAGCATAAAATTGCTCTTGAACAAACATGTTGTAGATGGAGGAAGGTTTCCTATAAGCAAGAAGCTTACAAGCCAAAGGACAAATAGAGTCGACAATAGATTCCAACTTTTCTTATCATTTGTACTGGTCTCAATCTCTTCTTTAAGATTTTTATTTTCCTTTTTCAATTCTTTATTTTGAAGAGATAACTGGGTTAAATCATTCCATACTTTCATACCACTATCCCTTTTCCTTTTGAGATTGCTAACTTCTACCTTTAAAGTAGTAATTTCCCTAACTTTTTCTACAGTCCTTTGTGTAAACTCGTTTGCAAAGACAAATTGGTTTCTTGCATACCTTTCAAATTTTCTTTCAAGGAGGCAATTTCATCCTAGTAATGTCTCAACATGTCATCCCCATGTGGTTCTTGACCACCAATTTCCATCGCAACAAATTTTGAAGCTCTGGTTTGTGTTTCCGATGTTGCGGGCATTTTAGAGTTGTAGACTAAGTTTCTAGAGCGGTGGGAATGTTTGGTATATTAGTTTTCGGGAACTACGTTGAGGAACAGTTGTTGTGGAATCATCATCCTTCATTCTTCAAAGAGGGGGCGAAGTACCATCCTCATATTTGTCTTCCGAAATAGAACAGAGTCCTCATGAAACATTTCTAGTTGGGATATAAGTACTATGGAATCCATAGTTATCTCGTAGGTGATGAGAGGAGATTTGTCTAAAAACCATTTTCCCAAGAAATGGAGGTTATAGGAACCCAACATGTAGGCCAATTTGTGGGTAATAATGCAATTCAAATCTATCTCGCGAGTAAGCCAAAGAATTTGGAGACACGGAGCATTACCATCGGGGTATGGACAAGGATCTAGAGGATCTTTGTATTCTATGTGAATGAATGGGCAACATCAAGAGGAAGTATAGAACATTCATCGGAGGAAATTAGATAGAAGATCCCGAGAAACCCTTCATATCATTTGTGCAGAGGACCCGTGTGTGGGCGATCATTGTGCCCCCAAACTCCTTTAGGCCAGAGAGATATTCCTTATGAGTGTAGGGTTGTTGTCTTTAAAACTAGGGTATTTTTCGTCATTTACATTCCATCGGTCCCAGCAGACATCATCGCAAGGCATCTCTTAGGGTTAGGGCGAATGTCGAGCCATTGAGAGTTATTTAATTAATGTAAATATTTCCTCCCTATATTAATTATAAATCAAAAATCATATATCATAAATTGATTTAATTAACCTATATCCTTTTTATTCTCCTCTGAGCCATTTGTCACATCATTCCAAGCTTTTTTAATTGCATTGGGAGGTCAAAGAAGTCTCATCTCCACATTAGTGTTTCTATATATTTAAGATGCATATTATAGATATTTAAAAAATTAGTAAAAGAGTATAGGTTTTTAAATGTGTTTACACAATAAAATTACCCTTCGTATGCCTCTTAACTCTCATAAACCCCATGCTGCAATTTTTTAATTAATTTGTTTTTATAATGTGCACTCCCAAAATCGGGGTGAGTAAATCTAATTAGCCTCTTGCGATTTTATTTTGGGATTTCATTCCACTCTCTATGACAATATGATTTGAATAGGTTGCACACTTGATCAAAAATTCTTTTCTTAAAATACTTGAAACCAAAAAATTAAAAAGGTTAAATATATCATATTTTATTCAATCACTATAAATGAACAAATAAATAAATTGAAATTCATAGAAACTAGTAAAATGATAAGTTGGAATAAAACTAATTAAGACAAATAAAAACATATTTTCCCCAAATGTCCTCTAATATATTGCCACATATTATTCATGTAGAGGGTCATTTGAAGGGACCCTCTCTCTCTATGTCAATACCTATCATGATTAAAGCGAGAGGGTCTCTCACAATATAAAGTTAGTAGGGTCGGTGCATCCTCCTCTCTCTTCATACCCCTTAGTGAATTAGGGAGTATGTCATTGACACTAGATGGGGATAATTTTTATCATCTATGTTTTCTTGTTTTAGCTAAAGTAGGTTGAGATGGTCCTACCCTCGAAGAGGGCCTACTATAAAATTATAATTTGTCATTGAATTAATTAAAATCAATTTAATAACAAAACAAAAAATATACCCTCGAGTTGGTGACTCCTTGGTTGTAGCCGAAGGGTGTGTAATCCAATCACTCTAATTCCCCTCCAAGCCTATAAATGAAGAATCCATGTCATAATGAAGTGTTATTATTTTTTAAAGGACAAGAAATAATTTAAAAATATTGTAAATTTATTCAATCAAATGAGGTAAAATTGTGTTAAAAAACATAAATTCATACCTCCGTGGTTGGTTCCCATATGTTGAGGTATGACCACTACTACGAACACGATAACTAGTAGACATGTCATTATCAAGTTGTGTGATTAAAATTTATAAATATGAACAAACACTTTTTAATTACAAAATCAAAAGTAAACTAATACCTCTTGTGGTGGGTGTATGGAGGTCGATGGATGTGTGGACATGGAAGGCTCATCATGGTAGGTTGTCTAAATCCTCATCCATGTCATTTCTTACTAAAACACAAATGTTAGAGCCTCCACACATAATTGTGTCAATCACAAGACCCAAAATCCACCTAATATTAAAAAAACAATATAAGAACAATGAGAATGAAATTATACCACACTTCTAATACAATTATAAGTTTTGTAACATTTAAAATTATACAACACTTCTAATACAACATGTTACATTTTTTACACAAGTTTTAAAATGAAGTATTCCCATTTTGGATTACGTGAAATGGTCGTGTATACTATTAGATGTGTATAATATATTGATGATTTTGCAATTATTGAATTCTTTATCTAAATGTTTATTAACTAATGTATTGACCAAGTTAACCACATGCCCACACAACTACCTCACAAAATTTTATCATTATGGGTACCCAAATCATCTTTCATATTTGCTTAGGGTGGATGGATATCTAACATGGTTATTAGAGGACAACAATATTGTTGAACTTGGAAGTACCCATTGAATGCTCTCTTTCATGATGTCTAACAAAATAGGGACCAATAAAACCTTCAAATCATTAAGAAGTGTGCCATCATTGGGAGCATGTGAATTGAAAATTTCAAGAAAATGTAATCGGCATGTGTGAAGCCAAATTCCACAACCTTTGTTAGCACCCTCATGGCCTATGTCCAAATGGGAGATTATAACATGGCATTTGTGATGTTGCCCACTCTTTCAAATTATAGAGGAAGAATGAGTAAGATGGGACTAGAGCATATGGCGTGACCATCCACAACGCATGTGAACTATTAGACTAAATGTCTCGAAGAAATGCGGTCTCATGGATTTTAATGATTGCATGATATGAATAAAATTATTTTGTTGAAACTACATCAAAACCTCTCAAGAAAATACAAGTTGGCATGTTTTAAGACACACCTAAAACCTTTTATGATATCTTACCATCCCTGTGTCAAAATGGGAGAATTAGAATCTTTGTGTAGACATCCATCAAATCATAATGGGAAGTTATTTTTCTTATATGTATTGGAAAGTTCCCACGAAGACGTATATGCAAAATGTTAAGGCATACACAATGCACATGAACTATCGGAAAAAGTGCCTTAAAAAATTGGCCTCATAGACTTTTGTGATTGTGAGATATGTATATAATGGATTTTTCAAGGATTCTCTAGAACTCTTTAATGTAGGAACTTTGGAAGATATGTATGAAAAGTGTTGGGGCATGTACCTAGTATGTGAACTATTTGAATAAATGCCTGAAGGAATATGGTCTCTTTTATTTCCATGATTGTAGGATAGGCACAAAATGGAGTTCGTGATGAGGCTTTAAAAATTTTCAAAGGAAAACCTTGATATAATGCCATCTCATGGAATGTCATTATTACAAGGTATGTACAAACTGAGTTATTTGAAATGGTATTAGAAACCTTTACAAAAATGCAATTGGAGGTTAAATTATGTTCTTCTATCAAACATATATGTAGAAGTATGCATTTTGGGTGAGGTTCAAATGGTAAGGATATTAATGAATAATAGTTGAATTAAAAATATACTTAGATGTAGTGGATGTAATTGGTTTAAATGCCATAAAATGGTGCATGTTTTTTGTGTAGGAGACAAATCACACCCACAAACATAATATAGTATAATATTTCTCGGATTCAAAACATGTATTGAGTGATGTGGACAAGGAAAAAAGTATTCCTTTTGCCACATAGTGAAAATTTGGATCTTGCATTTGGATTGTTAAACATCCACCCTTAGATAATTTTTGACATTGTCAAGAATCTTTATGTGTGTTTATTGCCACATATCAACCAATTTTTCTCCAAGATTATTGCAAATAAAATTGTTATGTGAGATGTAAAGTGGTTCCATCACTTTCAAAAAAGTAAAATGTTAATGTGGAGATTATTGGAAATGTTATGTGAAGTAATTTGGAGACATAGATGGCACTATAAAAAAAGTGCACCATGTCATACCTTCGGTGTTAAATAAGGGGTCTCACAAAGTAAAAAAAAATCCAAAGTAACTTTACATTTGCATCCCTTATGGCATAACTTGCAAATCATGTGCAATTTCTAGTTATTAAAGTTTTTTGGGGTTGTAATAGGAAAATAGGGGGAGGAACAAGAATATTGACATGTTAATTATGACCATGATTATAGAAACAAGAGGAGTCAATGTACTCATAGTTGATGAATACAAGAAAGGGTTGGGGATTTTAGCACATATTCTTCTACATTTCATACAATTTACAATAGGGTTTATTTTATGGTATGAAATTTACCATGGGGTTCCTAATCTACCTTAGGGTTTTTAATTTAGATTTCAATTTCTAAAATTATAATTAAAATATGTATTGCTAAAATGAAAAATCAACATGCCTTTGTTCTCGAGTTTTCTTTGCACATGTGCCACATATTCTTTTTCTTCTTCTTCTCCTTCTATTCTTAGATCCATGGAATACATTAGAGGTTTTTCTATACCACCTCATCTACTTGGTTGTGTCATTATTACTTTTTCTTTCAATTTTTCTCTTCATTTTTCCTCTAGTCGCTCTCCAAATAAATGAAAATAAACTGGGTTTGGATTTTTAGCCAACAATTTTTTATATTTTTTAGGTTGTAACATGGTACAAAATGTGACACAAATTTACGTCATGTTTGCACCACTATCATGTTTTTTAAATAAAATGTGTAATTATTATTATCTTTAATGTATAAACTAATAATAATTTAATAGAGTATATTATAGTAGATATATTTTTATATAATTATATGATCATATTTGTTGTGGATCAACAAATAATTAATCATAGTTTTATATGGCATATTTTTTATTATATATGCATACTATATATTTAAATATTAGTATATATACACATTATACACAATTTATATAATATGATATATACTAATATATATTTCTAATATACTATCTAATATATATATATATATAATTTTATATTTATAGTAACGTTTTAACAAATGTGAATTTTCCCAACATAAAATACATAGATTGACAAAATGTAATGGAATGTTTATATCCAGGATAAAATTTAGAAGTAATGAATTACCATGTCAATAAATAGGCTTATGAATCTTTCAACTATTCATTTTCATCTTCTTGTATTTCCGCCAACTCCTCGTTGGTTACATGACTTGGATTTGTAGTCATAACTAATTTTCCCTTCTTCTTTCTCTCTATATATGTAGCTATGGGAATATTCCATTCATTTTCCAAATATCTACCTATTGGATATTCATTTCATCATCATCTTCATTATTTATAGCTTCATGAAGTTCATCATCGTCACTTTTTTCAACATCATTTTATTCAAATTTAGCTTCACCAAGTTGATCATAATATTCTCCAAGTTCAACGGCTTGATCAATATAATTATCTTTTCCATTATTGGAAGGGTAATATTTTTCATTAGATTCGTGTTCATCATCTCTATTAATAACATCACGTGTTACCCATGATGCTCATGTTACAACACTTTTCTCTTCAATGTCTCATCTTTAGCTCACAACGCAATACAAATTTTCAATTACCTTCTTGATTTAATAAAATTTACATATATGTAAGGAGTCTATTGATCGGAGAAATATAATAGTATCAAGCAAGATCTAGCTAAATAATAGCAAACAAGAGTGAAATATAGGAGATAAAGATGACTCGGCTTGGAGTAAGTGTAGGTCTAGACCGATTCTAGGTGATGGACATGATGGAAAGGAAAAAAATTTATTGTTCATGATCCGATTCAAAAACTAGGATGTGATAATATCGGGGATAGGAGCGCTAGGAGAGGACACAGTGCATGGGCGCTATTAGCGTCATTGTGGGCATTGGTGTGTGTAGGATAGTTGTAATTCTAGTTTTTCATGTGTTGCTTCTTATTCATACTAGGTTATGTGTCGGGTTCACTACAATTTCACTCACTCACACTTATACCTATTAAATAAACACTACTACTGCGCACAATACTCAAGCACACATTAGATGGATAAAAATATGTTTATGTTGAGTCAAACTAACCTCTCAAAAATCACCCTAATGTGATTGTCATTGAGTGTTGCACTACATTTTAGACTCAATTTAGTTATAATGTGTGTGTATGATTAGAATAGTGTCCCTTGAGCTAGGATGCCCTAGTTCCGATCACATAAAGAGTAGCGGGATATAACAACTTTTTCCCAATATAAAATGTGTGGTATGGAATTCAAAATAAACCCTCCTATGTAGTGAAGTATGCAGTCCCAAAATGCAATCCTTGATGTAGTAGATAGAAAATATTAGCTCCTTATAGATGTATATGTCTCTTGAATGCTTTCCCCTAATGAGGTTAAATAAGAAATGTATGTGTACATATATATATGATTCCTTTGGTTAAGTCCCATCATTAACAAGTGAAAGGCCGACCTAAGGGTAGTTAACAAAGATATGAAAGATGTAACATCACTTTTAAATTTAGAAAAGGGAGAAAGAGGAGAGAATCATCCGAGGGGACGATAGCACATTGGCGCTCCCATCCTAATTATCAATTTTATGCAAGGGGTCCTAAAAATATAAAATAGCGAAATCGAGTTGAATGAGATGTTGGAAAGTGTGCAAAACTGTAAGGTGTAAATCCAGAAAAGACAAATAACAAAGATAAGAATGATAAAAGCAATATCAAAACAAAACAAGTGTTGTTAATGAATAATTCTCTCGCTTAGGAATCATGCATATAAATGAAATATTTAGAGGCTAGATGTACATAGTAAGTGCATGATTTAGTGACTACATTTTCCCCACTTTATGCTAGTGAATAAGGATTTGATATCATAAAGTAGAAAAAAAAATGTACCTTAGGGAGTCAAAAGAAGATTGTGCCCAATAGTGTGCCAAATGAGTGTTGTAGTGTGTTGAATGGAATAGTGAAAACGTGCACCATGGAATTCTAAGGAAGGAAAGGATAAGGATTTTAGGGTTACCTTTTACTCGTATGGAGTGATAATGATGTGTGCATGTAGTTCCTTGGAATATCATCTTTACCCAAAAGTGTTCTTGACATTTGCTTCATGGTTGTTTGTGTTCTTTACATTCATGGGATAGGATATGACCTACAAAAAAACAAGTGTCAATGCTCTAGGTAAATGCGATTGAATTTTAACTTGAACAATATGTAAAATTTGAAATGTGAATTACAAAAAGCTAAACCTAGGGGTTAGAGTACATCCGAAATGTTGAAATAGGAAGGGATAGAAATTTATTCCTACTTATTGCTTAGGAGTTGGCTAGAATAATACAAAGTATTTTGGTGTCTTGTCACCAAAATAGGGATTTGAGCATCAAAGTGCAAATCGTTGGACTAAACATCTCGATCACCATTAAGGGAAAGTGTATTGGGAGAGCTCATAGGATTTTCCTCCAACCTGTTATCACTTCCCGCGGATAAGTTCCATTGTACATGATCACAAGCCCACTTTGCAGCTTACCTCCATTGACACATTGTTTAGGCATATCGATGTCGGGCATATGTCCTAGGTTTCACTTCCTTATTTTTTCCTACTTTAGTTCATGAGTTAGATATGTGTGACATGTCGCTAACTTTAGTTCTGTTAGTAACTAATAGCAATTTGAAACTAATTGTGTAACTATTGAAATTGGATAACATTGTAACTATTTAACTACTAAAAACTTATTTGTAACCATTTTTCCCCTAGGACAAGAGCGCTAGGTGGGATGCTAGTTCCCATCACTTCTATACGTACTAGGTGGTTTTTCCTGTGCTAAGTTTTGTGGACAAGTATGTTTTTGGCCATGTCTTTATCCAAAACAACAATCGCATGTTAACTACACACATGATTTGAAGATCATCAACAAAATGAGCTAATAGATGAATTTTAGAGTCTAGGTAGACAGTTCTTTTTCCAATTTGAAACAATACCCACAATATTTTCTATATCCTGCTTCAATCCTTCCTTCGGATATCTCTTTTTAAAATAACCACCTATTTTACAAACAATGGTAGTCATGCAAGTCAATATAATAATGTTTCTCATACAAATGGTTGAGTTGTAGTTGAAAACAAAAATCATATTACCTAAAAAAATTGAAAGTCGATATATTGTATTTAGTAGGTCAGGTGGAAGATTACAAAATGACCCCTTAATGCCAAGGGAAATATATGTTGCATAAATAAATTAATAAAGTTAAATATGAAGAGAAAAATATGTTGCATAATTTAAGACAAAAAACGCATGAATTACCTTCAAAATGTTATATCAATCATGTGTTTTGAGGCATGTGATGCGCCCATTAGTGGTAAATGCATTCTTCATAGCCATTTGGTGTACAAATATCTCACATTATTTGATTCACCAAATTGACTTGCTCTTTACATAATATCCATGGAGCCCCTTCTTCTTTTTAAGATGTTTCTTTGTCCCACTTTGAATATCAAACCTTTGAGCTAGAACTTGGAGTGTCTTTCTCTTTGTTAGAGATGTGATTCCATATAGAAACCGCTACATTCTTAAATATATGCATTGGATCCAAAATATTCCCAACTAATAAATTTTCCCAATACAAGAGACTATAGAATATAGATAGTTTCTTCATTCCTACATGCATTTCAACTCTGTGGCTAATTTCAGATAACCATACCCGATCTCTCCACCAATATGGAGGAATATCCACATTTGATGTTATGCATGCTTGTGTGAAGGATTTCTATCATTCCCCAAGTGACATAACTTTAGGATGTTCTCTAATATCATGTTTTCCATCAAACTTATTTTTATTTTTAACATGGTACTCATGTTCCATTGGTAAAAACCTTTTATGGCCTTTATATATAACATTTTTGAGATCTTTTGACGACCTTCCACATAGTTGATAAATGCACCTTAGACAAGATTTTTTTTGAGATACCTACAAATAGAAACAATCGAGAAAATTTAGTGTATAATACAAAAAACACACACACACACACATGATATTTTTTTCAAATTTTAACATATGATTAATTCTTAAACAAACACCATCCCAAGAAAATCATGAATAGTCCAACATAAGATATCGTAACACGTGAATCATCTCGACCAATTGGTTTAGAAAGGTCATACATTATCGTGTCATTGTGTAATGTTTGCGGCTCATCAATTAGAGATTCAAGGCATGCATCCATTTTTTTACATGATGCTTACTATGCACCAATAATGAAAACATTAAATGCTCTTTACGAATCATCAACCATGGAGGAATATTATAGTTTATCAACAAGTACTAGACAAATAGAGTAGCTAGTTGACATACTAGAAAAGGGGTTAACACCATTCATTTCCAAACCAAACTATATACTATGTGACCTCTCTCTCGAATTTTTCAATCCACTTGCTTAATGTGCATCATTGCATTTTGAATCCAAAGGAACATGCCAAACTCCATCACTTATTTTATTATTGTGATATTATGACATTAACTCTACAAGTGACTTGAAACATAAAAGATGCCTAATCCTAGGAATTATTGGAAAATGTCACAATACCTTATTTGGAACGGTGACATCTCTCGGTCCTTTTAAAATGGTGGTGTCCTACAATTAAGACAGGTTTACCTCATTATCATATTCCTTCCTATTTAGAATGCAATCATTTACACATACGGGATAGTTGACATATACAAACCCTAAATTTGATAATGTTTTTTATGTCTCTCTATATGACAAGAGGAAGTGTGTTCTTTTCTAGAACAAACTACTTTTGAGTAGGTTGCAATAAAAACAAATAGAAGGTAAATCAAAGATAATGTAAAAAAAGAAATATATATAAATGTAAAATATAGTTATGAAATTGTTATCTAACCTCAATAAAGAATTCACATTGATGTTTGACCAACCAAACCTTTCTTTCAAGTCCATAAACACCAATATAGCACTCAACAATGATGTTCTAGACTCTCCCAACGTAAACAAAGGAGTTTGAGAAAATTTCAAAATCATCCTCTCTTGTTCCTAATCTTGTTCTTCATCATCATCATCATGTTATTCATCATCATCCTCATGATCATGATAGGCATGATCATGATCAAATAAATGGTGAACCATGTTTTGAATCCCAATGCCCTCTTCCATTGGAACATGTTTATCGAAGATCCGGGAAAATGTAATTGTTTCACCCAACACTCTATCATTTCCTTTGAATAAAGTATATTCATGTGATCTTTATGAGCCCTTGTGATTTTCTTAGGGTACATTTCATCATTAGGTTGGACTTGATAGGAAGATGTATTTTTCCTTTTCTTTGGTTGAACTTGTTCAATATCAGTCACTTATTTGAATTTTTAGTCCGAGATGTTTGTGCATTAAATTAATATTAGTGAAATATCTATATAGAGTGCATCCATATTATGATGTCTTCATTTGAACGCAAAATATTAAAAATTAAATGTACTTCAAAGAAAAAACTATGTTGTTTAGAATCACTCTACTAATGTTCCCCTCATCTTTTGTGTCTTCTATTCCAACCCCTACCCCTACCACAAGTTTTTGATGACTCTATCAGTACATAAAATTAAAAAAGATATATATATATATATATATATATATATATATATATATATATAATATAACATTAAAATTTTCTACGTAAAATTAAGACTACTTACCAACTCATTCATTGTATCTACAAAGTCATTGATGAAGAGGTGTGTTATGGGGAAGTAGATATTTGTATAGAGAAATAACTTAGATCTACCGAAGTAGTCCTCTCTGTAGAGGGTATGATTTATACCTAGTTGATGACGATGTAATATTTGTACAAAAGTAAACCACTTGTATAAACAATTACAATTTTACACAAAAATAATCTCTATTTTGTTATTTGAATGTGTAAGCATTGGGAAAAAAATTATGAAATCATGTCAAAACAATAAATGTCTTATCATATTGTCCAAAAATTGACTTTGCACTTCTCAATTTGAATTTGATTATTATATTTTTTCCAAAAAAATGCAAGCAGGAGAACAAGAGCAAAATGAGGTTAGTACAACCCTAATTTCTTATTATGTGATTAAAGATGCCTTAATCTTGTATTATGGGATTTAACAAAAATGAAGTATTGTGATGCATCCCAATTTTATATCAAATGCAAATAGGAAAATGGAAATAGGAATTTACCTTTTTGGTGTGTATGGCTCAAAAAGCAAGTTTAATGCCACAAATTAGTGTCATTTTTGCGCCACTATACAAGAGGAAAGTGATGTGAGTTCCACACAAATTATGATGTTATTTGCACTATATGTAGTAGTGTTTGTGGGGCCTCTCAAGTGCTTCTTGCTTCTCAATGGAATGAATTGGATTCTTTGAATCTATTGGAGGCTAAAATTGGGATTCCACTTGTCTCGATCTCTTATGGAGCCCTTTTCACTACTCTTTTCACTTCTTCGTTAAATATTTCCATTCACTTCTTTTCACTTAAGTGTATGGAGTGTACCTCTTCTCTACAATTTATATCTACTTACAAGGTTGATCACTCGATATATGATTGATTAATATTCAACATTATTTGTTTGTATTTGTCTCGGAATGTGTAATTTTGTCAACTGGAATGTGTAATTTTGTCACAAATTCCCTTTAAAAACTTTGCATTGTGTTGTAAATTGATTTTGATTACGTATGTCCACAATGAATAAGGCACTAATCCCTATAATTGAGATTAATCTTCATCTATTTCAAGATTGTTCTCTTTACCCCATTGGTAAATTCCCAATATTAGAACATCATGAGGAAGTCACCTTTGTGCTCAATTGAGGATATGATCTTCATTTTATATGCTTCGTGTTATATTTGTTTTAGGAGTGTTAGAGGGATTAAGAGACCTATATTTACATTTAATTGTTGTTATCTCAATATGCACTATGTATAAAAATTGACTCGATTATTGGTATTAAAATTCCACTTGGCCGCAACGACCCATTTGTTGTCTCTCTTTACCAAATTCCCAAGATGTATAGTTGAACTTTAACAAATTGGCATTGTTTCCAAGGATTCATTGTGCCAATCATGCTTTGGTGTTATATTCTTGGTCCTTTTCTCATCTCGGATGTGAGGTCTCTTTAATTTTTATCATTGAGTCACATATTCATGTGTAAGGAGCTTAGGTCCATTTGTAATCATATTTTTGATCCGTAGTGTATCTATGATTTTCATTCTTTATTGTGAAATAGCAACTCCTTTGTTGTTTTGTGGATCAATGCATTGCATTTGCATTTGGAATTTGCTTGTTGAATATCGTTTGTATTCTCGAATTTTGGAAAAAATTATTCATAATTTGTGCTCTCATTTTCCTAGAAAATATAGCTTGTGGATCACTCAAATTTGGTGTAAACTCGGGTAAGTTGTTCAATGGTTTTGTTTATAATAGTTGAGTGTGCTCAACTTAGATTTGAGATGGTTTTGTTTTCTCAAAGTGTATTGTATGTTTAGGTAACACTTGTGCTCATTTAGTTGTTAATCAATATATTATTTTTGGATGCATATTATTCAAATAAATGTTGTAGTGGTTAAATGGGTTCTTCTTCCACCCCAAAGGCTCTTGCTCATGCACTTCCATTTATTGATCATAGGTATCATTATGTTAATGTGGTTTGTTTTCATGATTTTTAGCTTCTTTCCCCAAATCCATTAGGAAAGTGTTGCCCAATTTTAATGGCACCTTTGTGCACTAAGGGGAGAGACACTTAGAGTCTTTACTAGCTTTACTAATGATTTTGAGTTGGATAATGAAGGTGTTTTAATCGGGATTTTCATTCAAAATTTATATGGGGATGGCCATGACTAGTTTCATGAATTGCCTAAAGAAACTATTGACTCTTGGGATAAATTTAAGTATCTAGTCATTAATCAATATGGTGACAAAATAGACCCCTATTTTCTTTTGCATTATAATATTCAAAGAGAGTAAAATTTTGATCTCGGATTCTAGAAAATTTAGAAGAAGTTTCATACACATTTGAAACCAAGTGATAATGTGGCAGTGATATTGTATTCCAATGCTTTCAATAGTAATTTGAATTCCTATTTGAAAGATTAAAATCTACAAAATCTTGCCCATGCTTTTGACTTGGCTTTAAAATTTGAGAGTATTCCTCTAGTTGCTTATGTGTATCGTTGTTGGGTCTCAACTCAGTTTGGGATAATGAAGAGGAGTCTAGTTCTTGTGACCTTGAAGTTGACAATAATTTTGATTCACATGTTTACATTGATGATTTGCAATTTGATTGTTCTCACGATGATCATAATTCTCATTGTTTGGATGACATTATCACTTGTGATGTAAATGTTGTTGCATAGTGTGATGGAGGATGTGTTATAGTTGATTTTGATATCCGAATCAAATATTGTCAAACCTTTGTTCAGCTTGAAATTGACACTAGTGTTCCTCTTTGTGTATTTAAAAGTATTGCTTATGGTTTTGTTGAATGTGAGTTGAATTTAGCACAACATCCAAGACTTCCTTTAATTCTATGAAGTATTCATGGAGATTATGTGAAATCGTGGAACCATAATACCACCCATGAACCTTTGTGTTTTGAACCTGGATGTATCTCGTATGGTAGTTTTGAGATCAAGGTCTTAAACCTTGCATCATAAGCGTGTACACTTTTGGCCACATTTTCTTATATCCTTCATGAGGAGATACTTTGTTGTTCAAATTCATAAATATTGAAGTCCTTTAAGAATGTTATTATCAATATATCAAAATCAACCACTACCTAATGGGGGTCATAAGGCCTCATTTGACTTTGTAAAAATTAGGGACCAACAAAGCATTGCGACATGTTCATGGGTCTAAATGCTAAGTTCCTAAAAATATTAGTTGTTTTCCTCTTCACAAGTTATAATGTGCTTGCCTATTAATTGGTTGTGTTTCTTCCTCTCATTTTCCCTCCTCTTCCTTCTCTCTCATTCACATTCCCTCTTGTTCTTACAAAAAAATTCATAAATATAATAAATTTACAATCCATTCTTTGTATTCTTCATCAAATTGTAACTTGGGAGTAGCATGCTCTAAACCTAAGATCAAACCCCTCCAATTGGGTTTAGGTATATGGCTTGTGTTCAAGAGAGTTAGATCTGAGACGTTAGGGCCCACCATAAGGCAAGAGTAAGAATGAGCATATTTTTTCAAATGACATGTGGATGGAATATATTTATGTATATGTCACATTCGTCAAGTTGAATACAAGTTATGTAACTTAGATATAGAAAGAAATGTAACGCTCAAAATTTCAAGAGTGAAAAATGAGGATTTTTTTTAACACATAAACATAATAACAAATTACACAAGTTGCAATCATACAAATTTATTTAATCAAATTCATTAATCAATTTTTCTCTTTTGATCTATCTCGATAACATCCATGTAAGCCATGTGCGGTGAGAAGGGTGTATCCGGATCTCCACGATCTCCCTTCGTCACTACTTCGAGTGACAATGCTTACTAGCATTTCAGCTCAACCTTTTAAAGGTCATGGGAACTATGTGAAAGTCCTTGGGTCTACCACGAAGCTAGTTTCCCGACTTCGTATTCGGTATCCGACCATTGTCTACCTCATGTTCAATATTTCAACTTCTCATGATCAAAGAGTTACGACATTTTTTTAAATTTAATTAGAGGACTAGGTGATCAAACAATGACTGACCATCAATGCATTACTTTGGCAAAGTTATCCGCCGTGCGGAGTTACGGCTAAACTCAAGACAGACATAGTAGTCTTATGAGTTTTAATTCTTCCGCCACCTCACAACTATCCCTTCCACAGTTATATAGATCTTTATAGTTTGTTTTTATTTTATTTCCAATTAAACCTATCTTGCAAGAGTTTATATTGAGATAGATGCCAAAGGCCAACTAGGATCTTTATAAGATAAGTCTAATGGATCTTTTCATCTATTTACCATCCCATTTAGTCTCTTTTTCCTGATGTTTGATTCTTTAACCTTAAATTACCTTTTACAATGATACTCTTCCATTCTCTATACAACAGGATTTACAATCTTATCATATTAATACCAAGTTTACTGAAAGGCCGAATTAAATATATATTAAAACATGTATATTTAATTATTCATTTGATTAGCTACACCACTAAATAGCTTATTTAATTTAGAAATTAAAGATAATTGATTGTTACAATAATTGCCCAATTATCGGCTTCATACATTGATAACTATCAAATAAAGGTATTCAACAATTTGTGAAAAGTAAGATTTCACAACTCAAGTATTCATCATTTACTCATATTGAGAAATTATTACACACAAAGTAATCATCTCTTTATTAAAATCATATATTACATATGTCGTTAAGGTGAAATATATAACTAGTATAATAATTCTCACATAGTGAGGTTTGAATATTTACAATGGGTCCAAGATCCCAATAATTCATCCTTTCACCAATTGAAATCCAAGTATCTCATTTAGATTCATGCTAAGATAAAACTTCACAAGACATGAGTTTCCGCACATCCAGATGTAACGGCTAATGGTCTGTAAGGCTGGAGTAGTGGTATGATGTCGATTCAAAATGGCTGACATGAATCTTAACTCCATTTTCCGATGCAATAATTAATAAAATATGAAAGGATATACATGTTGTTTTATCAACAAGCGAGATGATAATACTGATTGAAAATGTATTACTACCTAGTTTCTATAAAGATATAGCTATGGATGCACACAAATAGAACAACCAATTTTTATTTCAGCGATTATATTTCCCTCTAATCACAAAGGTCAATACATCCGAATTTCCATTTTCAATCAATAAGCATTTGACATTTAAAAGATCTACATAACTTCGTAAAAAACAATATGATTAAGAAGAGTATATTTTTTCGATAATGAGCAACTCTACAAATTAACACAAATATCACCATATTTCCATCACTTTAACATGTTTTATCCGGGAAACAAACATCTCAACCAACAATATAGCAACACCATGGTTACATCATTTAAACATACTTTTTTTAGTAAAAGAACAACTAATAATTTCTTTCATAAGATATCATTATTTTAAACTCAATCATGCCTCCAATTACTCCTTGGTGCATCTTGGTCAAGTTGTCCGGCTTTCATGCCATTACCAAGACAAGCAATTTCTTTTCACGGTCTTACAAGAATCCAAGTCATATTGCCAGGCTAAAAGTTACAGGTTAAATGCCATTTTTTTTAATTATTCACACATAACAAGACACCCTCATTTATACATGAACCGATTTAGTGGTCCATAATAATAAAATTTCTGAAAAATGTAGCCCCATGCAAGAGCTTTGACACCCACAAATTATCATTCAAAAGATCTCAATAAATTAAAATCGACCGCATATAACAACCAAGAAGAAAAATATAAAACCCCAACCGGTTACATACCCATATTGATTGGGTTACCCAAATCGATTCCTTTATGCAAATCGATTTGTTTACAGAAAACACAACCAAATTTCAGTTTAACAAAATGAAAACCCACAAGCACAAATCGATTTTAAACACACAAATTCACAAAAGCGTTTTCCTTCTTCTGTACAGGAAAAACCCAACTCTTTTCCTTTTTGGTATAATTTATTATAATGCAGAGAAGGAATTTTTAACCTTTCTTTTACTTTATTTTTTTGATCAAAACCCAAAATCCCATCTCGCATATTTTTCAAGGTTAAGTTAAAACCACACAAAGAAAATTAAAAAGAATACAAAATCCATCAATTTCTTTTTCATACTTCATCTCCAAACAATTAAACAAAAAAGCGTCACAATTTCTTTGATTGCCATTAAAAGCAGAATGTGTATTTCCTCTTTTTTTTTACAAATAATGTAATGAAAAGGAGAAGATATTCATGCACTGAAGTAAACCTAGAATCAAGCAACCTTCTACTCTTCCCGCTCCAACAAGTTGAATCCTTCTTTCCTCCAAAACTCACGTAGGTATTCTAGAAGGAAAGAATGAAAATAGACGAAGGAAAAAAATAAACAGTAAAAAATATAATGAAAGAACTATAGTTGGGCGGCATATTGAAGAATTTTCGGCTTCCCAATGTTGGTACGTATTTTAGTGCATGCCGCACACTTGTGCCATGTGAAGGTGTTTCACTTTAAGAAACCCATAAATTTCAATAACTAAATAAAAATTTTGGCTTACATGTCAAATCCCTCTTTTATATATATATATATATATATATATAAAAGAGGATTTGGCATAATATATTTCATACATTTTTTTACTTTAGTTGTTACCCTAAACTTAATGGTTAAGTTAAAATTAACCTTCATAATACAAGTCCACATATTTTCAACAATATATTACCATAAAAATTAATTGAATTTTCAGGTTTATATAAAACATTCCAATACGAAAATCACCAAGCCCGTAAATAATAATTCAAATATTCTCATAAAGCTAGCTTGGTATAGCATTGACAAATTAAAGAGATAATTATCATCGCGGTCATGCAAAAGTCGAACAAAACAAAAGACGACCAAACCGATTAAAATAAAATAATCGGAATACAAATAACACAAAGATTCACTATCATTTATGAACCGCTTTTACCTATGATTAAGGCCTAATCGTGTTTTAGGAAGGATCGCCAAGGTGGGTGCGGGGTTATTCGTTCCGCAATGTCATGCCCCGCAAAGAAAAGTTGTGGGTCATGATATGATGAACCAAATGAATTTTATACCCAATGATAATCTCGTTTAATCTTGTTTAGACTTAACTGTAGTTAATTTATCTTACAAAAAAATTGGGATGTTACGAAATCTCTTTAAAATTAGTTATAAAAAAAAAAATTTCATTTTGTTATCATTATTTATGTTAGAGTAAAATTAATTTGAAATACAATTGAGTGATATCAATCTCAATGTTCTTATTTTGGATTTTTCACATTTTACATTGATTAACAATTCTATTATTTTCTCTTCAAATTTCCTATTAATTGGTGACATATGGCATCCATCTAATTATAACATTGTGTCGGGCTCAAAAAAAAACTTTATAGTGAAGAAAAAAGGTTCCAAACCCTACCATATGACCAAGATATTACGATTTTTCAATTAACTTTTCCAAGTAAAAAGAAACAAATAAATAATTGTTTAATGGACGTCAAATTTAAGGTTGAAAGTTTCATCGACAGTGAATTAGAGGTCAAATTTAAGATAAAACATAAAAGTGAACAACTCATTACATTACACTTCACCCCATGTTTCTATTATAAAACATATTTCCACATAATTAAGACTATGGTCTCATATGGGGGAGCTTGTAAATTTTCTCAACGGGTAGTGTCAAGAAAATTTAGGAGCATTTCCAATTATTTGGAGAAAATTTAGGAGTCTTTCCATTGTAGTAGCCCCATTGATTTTCAATTCTTTTGTTAAGAAATTCAAGGAATTATTTGTGAATAGATAATTCGAAATATTATTAAATTTAAAACTACAAATTATAATATCATTAAAGTGTCAAGGAAAACTAAAAGTCTACTTACTAAAATTGTTAAGTACTTATTTTATAGGAAAACTTTCATTTTATTATTGTAGTTGTATTGTTTCTACTCCCTAGGACCAATCTTAAGTAAAAATAGTAGCCCAAACCCCTTCCATAAAACTACATTCCATTTGGAGTTGTATATATGATTCCAAGACAAAAAGAGTGGTGTTCCTGACTTGAAGTTGTCTTTCCGCGTTACACTCGCACATTCATGAATAGTCAAACACAGAAAACAAGTATTCACACATTGATGTGTATCATTTTAAATGAATTTTTATCCTTGAATTATTAGGGAGTCGGACCACGGCTCAAACCCAGACAACTTTGATGTAAGTGTTGCCTCTACCGCTACACCAGCCTATAGGCCCTTATCCTTATACTAGTTAGCTTCAAAAAGAAAAATATGATTGCAGAACTTGGAACAAGCTTCCATGAGCTTCATAATGAAACCGTTAGTTGAACACTCAAAAAAACACGTGGGAGGAAAGATTAAAAAGTTTGCTGAAATGAAATTGAAAATGAAGCCCATTTTCTCCTAAAATGCATGTTGTATAATGATGTTCGACATGTTTATGTCGATATCTACGATCATAGCTTAGTTTACAACCTCCTTAATCAAACACCCAAATAAACTTGATGATTTTGTTTTAATCTAAGTTCGCATTGAATGGACACACTAGTTTTTGTTAGTTCCAAGTTCTCTTTCAAAAAAATGGGTATTGAATAATCGTCAGTTTTGTCTCATTTTTAGATTTTGTATGAAGATACCTCAACTCGGAAGAGTCGGATATGATTTCCATGGTTGGATTCATTGAGAGACTAAAAAGATCACACTATGCCGAAAGAAGCTAAAAGAGATTACACTTCGAGTGGGAAGCGTTCAAGGATTGCTATAGCATTTCAATCAAAACGAGGTCAGAATTTATGAAGGCTAGCAACAACAAAGACAACTACGAATCACTTTTTATAGATAAGATTGAAAGAAAATTTACACGTTCTACACAATTTGTTGGGTACTATAAACCAGTTTGATCTAAAAGACATCAAAAGCCATCGTCATCTTCAAAGCATGTACATAAGTCAACTTCATATAGGGTGAACACATGGGAAAAATAACTTGATTTGAGACGACAACAAAAAAAGGTTCCTTGCAAAGAAAATGAATTTTCTATAAACAAAAACACAAGTATGTAGGTACACATAACATTACAAGTGGTATAAATATGGATTTTCTATAGAAAAATTGTTAAAACTTTACTTCTTTTTTGCTCCTGTTACTTCTACTTTAGTCTATATTCACATAGACCCACATGTTTTCATTGATGAAAGACTGCCCCCTGACAGGCTATAGAAAAATGTAAAACTTACCGCTTTTATCTGATTCATGTTACTTCTACTCTCAGCCTATATTCAAATAGACCAACAAGTAAAGGCTGCTGTGCGGATGATCCATATCTTCCTCGGTATTATTCAACAAACATGGGAACCTTGCGAATAAGACTCTCTTCAACTATAGAGTTGAGAGATGGGCCACTCCTACTAAACTGCTTAAGACTACAGAGCAATATGTTTCCTGTCCCTCATAGCATCAAACAATTCACATCTCAAGATGCTATCGGCATCTAGTAAACAATAAATACATTGGACATACTCCAAAACCCATTCTACAACGAGAAAATTCCACACAAAAGAAGAGTATGAGATGAATGATGCTCTTAACAAGAAGAAGAAAAATGATGTCCATTTAATTCAAATTGCAAAAAGTTTAAGCTGATAAATGTTTGTAACTATTTGTCATATGTCCATTATCTTCAGAAACGAATATATGGATCTTAATACCAGCAGAAACAAACGTTGCACTGCAGATTTAAATTTAAAATAGGATATGCAATTTGAAATGGCTTTACATATTGATTATGTACAGATTTCTACAATAAAAGTTTACTGTGTTCAACAAATGAAAGTGAAACAGAGAAACCGATACTAAGCTATCGTGCAGTAGTAACCCCTTCTTTGAAAAAATATTAGCCACAGAAGGTGGACGCCAACGAACATTACCAGAATTATTAGGATCTTGTCCTGCAGCTTGGACATCCAGAGACTGCTGATCGTTATGTTTTTTCTTACTTCCCACTGCTTTGGAACCAATGCTTACCACAAGAATTCCAAGTTTTAACACAGACAAGAAACCCAAAGTAACAATCACAGGGCGCACTGCCCAGTGCACAGCTTCGAGATGATGATATTTTTCCACTATGCCAACACAAGTGTGGAATTGTACAAGCTCTACCTCAGCTGGATCTGCCAAGCGAGGTACATTTCCAAAAAAGACGGCCGGGAAATTTCACAAGAAGACACCCATTTGGAAAAATCCATGAAATCCTACCTGTATCCCACGCATTTTCCTTGCGAGGCCACTCAAACCTCGGAGAGGCAGTACCGACTTTAATCCTCACAAACTGTCCAATAGCAAAAGATTCAGCCATCTGGAGTTCAGAACAATGTCCTGTCCAAAGTGTCTCGAGCCCTAAAAAAGCCACTTCAACTTTCCCATCGCGGCTTACTGAATGTAAAATACCAACAGAAGATTGTTTCTGCCGGGAATTTGAAATCTGCAAACTCGATGTATTTAGCTGAACCCAATCTCCAGCCGCAAATCCTAAAGAAACTCTCTCTAAATGAGAGGCATGTATCCTCAAGGGGTCATGCAAGCCATGTACCCTCACAAGCACATACATATCACTATCCATCCCAACTGCCGTCCCCTCTACAATGCTCATATCCTCAAGTTTATTCAAACTAGCAACCTTCCTTGACCGCACATAGTCACCAACTTGAAGCCTATCCTTTAAAAATAACCAGTTGCAGTTCTGAAAATCATTTCCTTTTCCCTGGGTCTTGTCTCTAGCACAAATCCATCCACTGTTTCCAAAACTTGCATTGGGGCTGTTCCATTCAATAAAAATCTATGAGAGGTACTAGATACAGAAGTAATATGTAAAAAGTTTCAATGGAATGTACGCAATCATGATACAAGCAGCTGGAAGATCAAATACATTATTCAAGTTAGCAAACATTTTGATAATATCTATCGTCCAGCAATAGTATTATGTTTTCAACACGGAATGGCATACAAAAGCCTACTTAAATTATAGTTCCATCCACGGAAACAAATGTTGATTCAATAAAAGAATAATGTCACTTTGATCAAGTATCAAGCATGGCATTCAAGATGGTACCATCTTCCATAAGATGGTAATCTGCGAAAAAATAAATCAATCAAACAAGTCTGCGTTGTCCATGTAGATAACAACAGGGCAACTACAATGCATGCACAGTTAATTTAAAGAACTTGAGATTGAATAATAATATAGAAAACCCAATCCAAAGAGGAGTTTTTAATTGACTACAACAGAGCCATAATGAAAGCATAAGCACCCACCATATAGATTTTATCTGAAATTCATTCGTTAAATATCATATAAATTCTATCAGTGTGGGAAACAATTTTTCATGTGCTCCCGGAGCATCAGTTTCATGCTTTAAGCCAACGTGATTTCTTAGAAATGTGGTAGAAGTTTCCACGTGCAAATTTCACATAGATTGGGACATTGCAGTCCCCAAACAAAGGAGACCTCAGGGAATGGTGTCCCTTGTACTCCAGAATGTGTCTTCTTAAAGGGGCTCTAGAAAGACTACCCATGCCCCTGTTTCAAAGGATACTCATCCTCAAGACCGGCAAACACATTTCCCCTGCAAATACGGGACACCTCTGGGGTCAAACACCGCATGAAAAAGACCCAATTTAAGTGCTCATAATGCATTAACACAAATGGGTCAGTTAAAATGCCCCGAATTATTCCTGTCGCAGAAAAACATCTGTTGCTGCACTTCATCTGTCCTGACACACAATTAATAAAAATGAGGGAGAGAACTGAAGTGATTTCTATGGGACAAAAAGGGCAAGTTCTTGGTGTTATTCATTAAAAATTTCACAATATGGCTCAATACATAAGTTGGCTTACTATGCCACTCACGACTGCTGCCTCGACTCAAGTCTTCCTGGGCAGTTACCATTCCAGGGCACAAGTTTTGAGCTGTGCAACAATCTATTGGCTGAGGTAACCTTTTGTTCTGTCTAAGCTTTCATTAATGATTTTGAACATTGTACTGATTGAATGAACATTAACTATGAGGCTTTTCAACGATAACTTGGGTTACAACGTACCGTTCATGTACATATTACTATCTAATTCTAGAGTGTGCAGCACTGGGTTCAGCCGACCTGTAGGCTGTAAAGCATCAATCAAGATTAATATTTAAATTTTATACTATTAAAATAAATTGACTGAAATGCAGTAATAAGTGGTCTCCATGGTTGACCAATCATTAATATATTTAAGATATTGTTCCATTGTGAATCATCAATTAATATCGCTTTCAAGGTTCTACGGTCCATAATATTCAAAGAAAACACTTTTGGAGACAACCGTGTATAGAGAGCGGGGTCCATTCAATTACAATAATTAAGTTTGATTCAGTTGTACCCACAAGACCGAAAGCAATTAGTGATACCAAGTACAATTTAAGGTTACTTCAGATATGAAATAGTGACACCAATACAAAATAGATATATAAATATTTATTAATCATTTTTAAGGAAAATTATTAATTAATAAGTATACATTAGACAATCATGCCAGATCCATATCTAAGTCTCTGTACAATGGGTTTCCAAGATTGCCACAAACTGAGACCGTCATCCCCATTCAAATTGCTGGGCCAATTCCTAATGCTTCCATGAGACAACGCTTCGTGAGGTGATTCTCCTTGGCAACAATTTATCAATTGCTGTCTTGAACATTTGGCAACAATTTAAACAAAATCCTTCGGAGTATAATAAGAAATACAATTTGAACATTCAAAAAATCAATCAATTAATCAGTATCCTACATAGATTCACCTAACAATTGCTGAAATATTATAAAATCCCCCAGATAATTGATCTAATAACCATTAGAAGCAATTCAAACATGGATATTGTAACTAAAGCCAACAACGTATTGTAAGCAATCCCAAACTGATGCCAAGATATATCTATTCCTCGTTATCAAGATTTCACCTCTGGTTTGTGACCTTATGAATGATCGTCCTCTTGAATAAACTAGGTGGGTCTAATCAATATAGGGAAGCATGAGAGAAATCAAAGATCATCAAATTTAAACCCTCTAATTGATTTAATATTTGGAATGAAACAAATGCCTCCTTAGTATTTCATTTATTTATATTATTGCCAATTTTGCCATTACTTTCAAAATTGGTCAGTTAAAATTTGATACAAGATCCACCATTCCACATATTACAATTGTTGTGGAATCCATGTGTTAAGTGCTTCTAAGATTACACATAATGTTGTTTTAATCAAAATTGCAAAATAGCAAAAAAATGTAGCCATTCTTGCTGATAACAGTACCATCTTATGCCTTGGAGTTTGCCATTCTATAAATTCTTCAAGAGATGTGAATTCCAGGGAGCCTTCTTCTACCTTCTATTCATTAGGATATTTATGAAATTCCTTCATTTATTGGGTCAGCAACCAAAATAAGTTGAAGGGTGAATGTTCAATAAACTCCCCAAAAATACTAGCTCGTCGGCAGAGACTTTTATATATTTTTCACAATGACATTATCGTATTCCATTGCAACTAATTTCTTTTGAAGGCAACCAACTTCTTGCTTGCATCCTTCCCATGGCCATCATATAGCATATTGGCATCCTTTCTAACATATTACATTTACTGTCCCCATTATGATGATAGTCATAGTTTTGTAGCCAATGATCATGTCTAGGACAGCTAGTATTTGATAAACATTTTATGTTTTCCTATTTATTATTGCAGAACTCTGTTTTTTCTACTAACTAATGCCCAGTAGGATGGAACAAAATAAATAAGCTGATTGTCTTTTAGACTTACAAGTTGTAGCTTTATATTATATAGCAATAATCAAGTTATAGTTGTCCCCATTACGACGAGACTCAAACTTTTACAGCCAATGATCCTGTCTTGGACAACTACTATTTGATGCTCATTTTATGTTTTCCCCTATTTACTATTGCATTGATTTGTTCTTTCTAGTAGAAAGTTTCTACTAATTAATGCCTAGTAGGAAGGACCAAAGTGTCGAGTGTCAGTTGTAGCTTCAGATTATATAGCAGTGATCAAGTTATAGATTTTTAAAGGTGTCACTGTAGATACAAGCATGAATGAGAAACTGAGATTGACGATATTCGCGTGGCCATATCTCTACCTCAATGCCAACGCTTGGTTTCCTAAAAATCATTTTCTTTGAATGCTTGTAAATTGATGCTAAGTCTGTGGTTTCCTTAAATTCATCAAAACACCCTCGCGTAGAACTATGTGCATACAAGCTCATACAATCTAGAAACTATTACTTGAATGGTTATTTCGACAATAATCATGAGCTCACATCTCCTGTCCATATATAGTGTTTTCCCCAAAACATGTCAAAAAAGGTACACATAGCTAGACCGATGGTATAATTAACAATAACCTTCTGGATCACACTACAAACAAAAGAGTTGTTCAGTTGGTCTCAAAATCCCACAATCCCTTGCCGAACATGTGAGAAAACTAAAAGCAATCGATTCTCAAAAAGATGCATAAAAATGTAAATACGTGGGGAAAAATTGGTACCTTCGCATAAGCTTATAAGAACCACTTACTTTTTAATGCAAATAGTATATCTGCAAATGATGGCCGATTACGAAAATCATATTCAAAGCAACCTTTGACAACACTTTCAATAGCACAAGGCAATCCACTGGGAACGTTTGGCTTTTCGTGCTTAGTAACTACCGCAGTATAAATTTCCTCCGCTGATTTCCCATACCAAGGGCTGACTCCTGTAAACATCTCTACAATGCTACAGCCAAATCCCCAGCAATCTGTTTCGTATGAAATTGGACCTCTTACATCCGGACCCCATTGTTCAGGTGCCATATAATTCAATGTGCCTAATCTTAGTGTCAAATCAGACCTTGACAATGGGATTCCTCGAAGCAGCATTGGAATTCCAATGTCTCCTACAACTGCTTGATCTTGTTCATCAAGAAGTAAATTGAAAGGTTTTAGATTAAGAACTAGGATGCCTTGAGAATGAAGCTCCATCACACCCTGTACCACATCGATACCATACCTGATAAAAAAATATAGGAATAAAGTCGTGACGATAAAAAGCTTATCATGCCTACATTTATAAAACATGAAATCCAGAAATTAGCCTCTTTTTCAAAAGCCACCAATGAAAAATTAAACTTTCCTTTTTCACGATACACAATTATTGTACATATAGACAAAAACACACACAACACTGTTACCAATGTGACTTTCTCGTGAAATATTAGAAATGTGTCATAAAATAATTTAATAAACGAGAAACCAAGTTCATTCTCACAAAAGGTGTTTTCTTGTGATTCCGTGGCTTTGGAATGCTTTTCTATTCTGAGTTTTAGATCACCTAAAGCTTTTGAAATAACAAAAAATTGCAATGACAAAGGTCCTATCCAAATTAAAGAAAAAAATTCCCACCTTCAGATCAAATCCAACTCCACAATTTGGTTAGAACGTCAGTTTTAAGAATTTCAAATTCTGGATACTGAAAAATCACCATGAATAAAATCTTCCCAACCCTTTTTCTCTAAACCAAAAGTTTTATGCATAAGGGATAAAAGAATTTTAGTGGTATCTTTCGCTTGTCCTTGGGCTCTAAGACAATCACCGTTGGATTTATAGTGTTTTATTAATTCCACCATCATTACCTTAATGACTTTTTTCTAAACAAAATGTAAATTTATATTATATCATACGAGGCGGAGATACAACGAAAGAAGCACGACAAGACTGATTACAGAGACCTCACTATGAGACATTAACTAATTGAAGGATCGTACCAAAAAAATAGCGAGAAGAACCACTAGGTACAAGATTAAACTATCAACGATTTAACAATATGGACATTATTCTGTATGCTAACACAGAGTCAGTTATAAGGAGCAAGAGAAAATAGAAAAGTTTCCTCCTGTTCAGAACGAGTAGCCCATGCTTGGCTGGAAGAATTGGCCTGAAGAGTCAAGTATGCAGTTTCCTTGGAATTTTCTTCATTATATGCGCCAGCTCTAGTTGCATGCCGTTTGGGAGGAGGGGTGCGATGAGCAGACTCCAATATTGTGGCATCAATTGTTCTTTTGGCATTTTCTGTGAGCGTGATGACATCAAGTCAGAGTAGAGGGGACATCTTTCACGACGAGATTATGTACTCCTTTATACTCAATAGTTCCTCAAGTTGTATCACCATCTCAAATATTTTCAACAAAGCACTAAGAATATTGGCACCATGGGAGTTGATACAGGGATCCTGACTGGAGGAAGGGACATGAATAGAACGGAGATACCGGGGATTTCTCGGGGCATGAACATGGATGGGCTTGAAAACAGGGCCACCATGAATAAAGTGGCGCAAATCGTTGTAAGGAAGGTTATGAACAGGACCAGCAATTAGTACATGACTAACATGTTAACATGAATGCCAAGCTTGCGGAAATAGGGAGTCAGGGTGTTGGGTAATAGAGTTCATGAGTAGTCTAGAGGGGTAAGTAAAGTATTGGATGAAGTGGGGAAATTATGCACAAAAGAAGGAATTACAGTAGCAGGAATGTATGCCATAACCTTTTTCAAATCTCTTTCCATAGGCTGGTACAATGAGACGAGAGGGCCTTCTTACAGCTGTCTTGCAGTGGGAAATCTTCTGGCATGCTGGACACCTTATCGTCCTCCAGATGAATGGGTTGCTGCTGAGTATTCTTCATGTTGGAAGATGGATTTTGAGAATGCTTCTCAGCAGGAGTTGGGCCCGAAGTTTTGTGCCCAATTCGTTCCATTTTGTAGACTACAATCCAACCCTTCTATGGCTGGAGTGATTTCAAGTAGACTTTATCTAGTGCCTACCCTATTTATAAGCATAATATTCCTCCTTTGTTGAGTCCCCATTTTACTCACAAGTGAAGCTTTATGAGGATTTGGATTTGGAGCAGATTATAAAGATTTCGACAAATTACAGAGACTCGCTTCGAATTCAGTGTTGCCGTGAGAATGGATCGGCCGTGGAAAGCTGTATACTTAATAGATTTGTGAAGAACAGCGAGTGGGATGATCGATATGGGTTGAGTATGCATTGTTGGACACTTCTAACGTCCCAAGTTGAGTTTTAATGAGCAGCTCATTGTTCCCTTCCGCCCACACTGCCCAATATAAGATCTCGAGTGAGAAAGACGGGCGGAGGGTTGTGTGAGAGATTATATAATCTGCAATTGGTGCCCAATGCCACCGATTATATATGAATCTGATCTGGTTGTGTGCTGCGCTGTGTACGCTCCAGGTAGCATATAGCTACTTCACAGAGTGAGGCCGTGACAGATGGGAGGGGAAAAGGAGAGCGCTGTGGATCCCGAGCTGCTGGGGAATGACGAAGGGGCGTGTGGAAGCGGTAGTGGAGGCAGTCTAAGAGATTTGAAAATATTTTGTTCTTGGCGTCGGCAGTTGGATGTGTTGTCAGCAGAGAGAAAAAGTTTGGAATATGCTAAATCATGACCGAGGAGTCTTCAGACAAAGACAAAACACATATAATCACAAACGTGGGACGGAGAAAATGGACGTCGTGCTTTTTACACAATGAGGATGAGGGGTAACACTGTGACATAAGACAGCAGCAGTTGTGTATCTAACAAGCACGTGATAAATAATACTCTGCACAGTTAGGGTATCATCTCGTGGACGGATTTCTGCTGCGAAAGATATGCAGTCGCAGGCCTCTTAGAAATATTTTTTAACTTGTTACAGGAAGAAAATCTAGAATAAGAGTCAGAGTAGCGAGAATATAGTTGGAAAAACAGAAGAGTTGATTATTAATCTTACTAACAGGGAATCTGAATGTCAAAAAGATTTTTAGCAAGCTTTGTTGTCTTATAAACTGTCTTTGGTAGTCTGGTGGACATTAAAATATCTTCTTCTTCTTCTTTATTTTTATCAAATGGACAAATATATAATTTGTAGGGATGGATTTTTTCATCCCCAAACATCAATTTAATAATTTTTATAAAGGATGGATATTAGATACACAACTCTCCTACTCCATTGCTATTCCATAGAATTCACCGTCCCATAAATGATATTAAATCTTTCACCCATTCAGCAACATGCCAAAATATGGTGGAAAGGGCAAAGGAAGAAGTGTACCAATTATCATTTTTAACACTTCAAAAACTGATGATGATAGAATGGACAATGTCCTTGTCTATTTATATAATATAATTGCCAAAACCTTGAATGGTTATTTCATGGCAGTTTTTAATGGTATAAAGGTAATTTTTAGATTGTGTTTTAAGGGGCTTTTTAATTATCATAGTGGATGTTGTGAAAATTTAGAGGTAGTGATATAGTGTCATGTCAGTTTTTAAAATCTGCTTAATATTATACGCTGTGATAATTTAAGACCTAATACAAAAAAATATTACAATCGTATCTTCTTGTTAATTGAAGAATTGTTGGTAAATAAAGAAAAAATGCATTCAAAAATGATAGCGGGAATATAGAAATCATATCAAATGATCAAAATAATGCTTAAACTGTAAAGAGAAACTTCCAACACCCCCAACAACCCCCTCTTAAATACAGTAGCAACAAAAATAGAACTCTTATTTTAAAAATGAGATTCTTTCGTTTCCTATAACTAACTTGAAAAAAATTCATGGAACCTTCCCACTACCCCAAAAAAAAAAAAAGAGTCCAAGCTCATCCCAATGATACGAATCCTAAACACAAATCTTGTACATAATTTGATTTGGTTTATAACAATAGCCGAGACTACATAACATAAATAATATGCACTAACATTGTTGGGTATTTCCCTGTGTGACCCATAAGTGAATGTTAATGACGTGTTTGAGCTCTAATTGTTGAAGAACAGATGTTGATTCCCTTCGTAATAACGATGATACGTTGTGATGCAGGCACAGCGGTGGGTTTTAGAAGGGTCTCTTTGAGGCTCATATGAAATAGAGAATTTGGACTTCAAATGAAATGGAGAATGCAAGACAGGAACCTCTGAGATTTTTATTTTTGGTGTTCCTTTCAAAAATATTGCAGCTCTCAAGGCTCCAGTCTTATGGAGGGGACTACCTTAAATTTTCTTTAAAATGTTGATTAGAACATTTAAGCCTTCCCCGTGTGAGGATTTTACACAGAAATTATAAGCATGCAAA